>VWZI01005789.1:0-34909 GCA_013396835.1 Psilopogon haemacephalus | reverse complement strand
AAAAAAAAAAAAAAAAAGAAAGTATTGTAGTGAGTTTACTCCACTGGGGGAGGGATCCACTCTAACCTGATACACCATGTCATATTTATCATCTTTTATCATCTTAGTATTTATGTTCTGCATAAAAACTTTCTGACAAAGCAGAAGACTCAGACCGCTCTCAGTCCTACTTGACTAGGCAGCTCTTTCATCTCTTCAGTGTTATGGTACTCTGACTCTTGCATACAGATATTCCACTTTCCTGCTGCTTACATTTTTATTTTATTTCAGTAGTACAGCAAAGTGTACAATTCTGATGTGATTCTCCATTATCACAGATTCAAAGCATTAAATTCTCTGTATGTCTGTGGTTTCCTCCATGATTCCCAACCAATATGTGCTGTACTACTGATTTCTTTTTATGATTTAAAGAAGGCATTTAATTTCGTAGTTAGAATTTTCTTCCTCTTAGTTCCTGTGTTCTATTGTGCATTAAGTTTTGTAATAAGAAGTGTCTCTGTCTGGGTAACTGGAGCCCCTCACTTTCAGCCTTGTAATCTGCCTTTCACCTGCAACTGCATCACCTTTCAATTAACTTGCTGTGATAGTATATATATTTTTTTAAAAAATTGTCTCATGTAATTTTTGTTTTGTTCTTGTTTCCATTGACTTACACTTGAAAAACTCAGTATTGTTAGTATAATGGGTTTCCAAGAGAAGTAATTATCATTGGGATAAGGATTCCTCTCCCTGCTCTTCACTTTTCTTCTCCCTCTTTTTGTAGAGATATCAAGAGTCAGTGGATGGCAAAGGAGATAACTGTGATCTAAATGCACAATAAGTGGATCAGTAATGTATATGCATAGATCTTAGCATCAAATCAGGATGCAATTTCTACACCTGATCAAACCACTAATAACATAATGTGCTGGTTTCAGGCTAATTGGAATATTTTAATGAGAGAAATTAGATCATTTGCTATGAAACAAAAATAATAGTGATATCTATATTTCCCATTCGTTCTGCTGAGATACAAGAACAAGAACACAGAGATAAGTCAGTCTTTCTTTGTGGCTGCCTGCTTGCCATATTAACTCCTCTGCTTGGATGTGTGTAACCCAACTAATCATTCTTCTAAGACTTCTTGCCAACCTGTCACAGCATTCCCTTCATGTAAGGGGGATTCTGAAATAAGGGATGGGGAGGAAAGAAAGTGGGAGGTTGGTTCAGAAGCTCCTCTTAGGCAGTCTGGCTGCTGGGAGGGGTTTTATATTTCTGTATTACCTATATTAAATATCTGTATAAATTGTATATATGTGCTTGTAAATTGCTAAGCTATAATACAGCTTCATTCCTTAACTTTCAGCCAAGTGAGTTAGTCTGGGTGCGTTTGTAAAATTTGTGAGTGGCTGGGCAACTCACAAACCTGCACACATCATAATGGAGAAAAATACATTGGTATGTTGAACAACCCTGTCAAAATTCCAGAAATACTTTCATGATAGTATCATGAAGCAACCTCTTGCCACGCTGGAGAGGATCTCCAGAAGACTACACTTGTGTGAGAGATACCTGCCACCTCAGTTTCCTGATGGTTACTGGGGCAAGCTCTCCCTTTTCCATTTCTGTTTTGATTACTTTTACTGTGATGAATCAATGCTGGACATCAGCTATATACCTTGCAATAATATTTGTTTTGCGTGTAAGCTTGACTCAACATATGAATGAGATGTAGAGATGAGAACAATAAGAGAGTGTTCATCCACCACACACAGCCAGAAGAACAATATAAAGAAGCTACAACAGTTATGTCACACTTTGGAAGTAGGACTTTGGAGTCCTACAACTGCAGTCTGAATAGTATTCACGTACCTGAACACAGATGTCTAGAGTTACATGACGTGCAAGAGCCCTGAGTGACTGCCAGGAAGGAAAGGGAAATTGTTGTGAAGTTTGCTAACCAATTCAGCCCGGTTAGATGTGTTAGATAACTACTGGTCTCCAATATGACATAAAATGTGTATATTTAATTAATGGGACACAGGTGTATGACATATCAGAGTTGGGTATGGGGAAGCAGTAAAATCCCACAAGTTTCTTAGCAGTGCATTTCCATCACTTTTTGGAATAGATGAGATTACAGAACATGAATTTCCTTGTCATCAGCAAACCTCTTAACTCTTGAAAAATTACTGGGAGGAAACTTTCTAGAATTGTAGAGCAACACTCTGAGGATGAATTTCTTGCAGTCCTAAAGTTATTAAGTTTTATATCCTATTAATTATTTTCTTAATAAATTTAAAAGTAATTTCACTGTTTTGTCCTTCCAAAATGAAGCCAAACCATGGTTTGCTTCAAGATGAATTAGGGCAAGATTTAAACATAAGTTACAAGTGAAAGGGCTTTCAGGACATATTGTCACTATTCATGAAGTAATAATGATTATAAATGAAGTCAAGGCAGATGGCTTTCCACTTTTCCCCTGCACATTCGTCTTTCACTTTAAATTATATTTATGTGTAATTGTTGTTGTTGACCTGTGTCCCAGGTTGGGAATTATGGGGTTAAAACTCCTCTATGGACTATGAGGAGAACGTTATTCAATCCCATAATTCTACTATCTCCTCATAAGCTCACGTCAAGGGCAGTTCGCTCTCCTTTTCCTCCCCCTCCAGCCGTGTTTGGGTATGTAGTCGGGTAGGCCTGTTTTGGGGCCTAAAGGAATGGCAAAAGCATGGGGGGGGAGGACTTGGAGCACGGGGATTTATAGATTTAGTTATGGGTGGGAATAAATTCATGGGGTTGCTGCAACTTTCACATCTGCTTTGTAACTCTTTCATGTATCTCTCTATCTAAAATACAATTCTGTTATTTTTCTCCAATTCGTTGAAGAGTTTTCATTCTGTCGGTAATAAAACCATGACAACCTGAAGGGCCAAAATAGGCCTATACATGTGCTGGCTTGTCCAGACATGTTTTTCTGCTCTTATTCCTTCTGTTTGGGAAGAAGCAACTGTGAGAAAAAAAAAAAAAAAAAAACCTAGAGCCATGGAGTCTGAACACTCTGGCTTACCCAACTTCTTCTATTCCTGCTTGTATCCATGGTAAACAAGGCGCACTTGCTTGCCTTGTGCAAAGCCTGTGCTAGGCCTATGCTCTCTCCCTATATAATATAGCAAACCTGTGATTTCACCCAATTATGGTAAACTTGGCTTAGTGCCACTCCAATTGGATGAGCTGATTATGTCCAAAGGTCCAACCAATCTCATGCATTGATATAAAAACAGATAAGCAGGTAACACAACATGATTTTGCCATTATTCTGTGTTCTGTTATATCCATGCCTGTGATGCCTACTGGCAATGTTAATGCCTAATTGCTTTATGGAAATATAAGCTATATTCTAGCCTAGAAACTGCTTTGAGTTTACCAGGAGCATCTTGAATAGCTTTCACGCGATAGCTTCATAAAACAGCTAGTGTGTTACACACACCTGGTGAGACATATCACAAGACATCTGCCTACACACGCCAGAGCAGCCCTACATCTCCTGAAAATGAGCAAACCTTGGAGGCGCACAGATCATCGAAAGCCAGGACCAGGACAGAAACTGTCTGCCCCCCTCCTTCCTCCAGCAGCCTGTGGAGCCTGGGGTGAATCAGAAGTCTTAGCAGCAGCCAGCAGCCAGACCAGCAAGAAAGAAAACAGACAGAACTCCCTGCAAGTGTTCTGAATGCTGTCTCAATTCATTGCTAGCCTTGCAAGTCAAGAAAATAATATTTGTGAGTAAATACCTTAAGTCTTTGCATTTATATAGATTCTGCCTTAAGTGGAAAAGGGCCCTGAGTCCATCTAGAGGCAAAGCGGCAATTAACCTAGCCAAATCATTAACAGTATGAGCAATTATGTAAAGCATCATCAATCAGATAAATGCAAGGAAAGGGGTTAAGCTGGAAAGGTCTTGAAACACTCCCATGGAGAAGAAGAATACTGTATTAAAATATGAGAACATCAGAGAGACTGGCCAAGAATATGACCCATAACTGATGTCAGGTGGACAAAATGTAGAGAAGTCAGACAAGGAAGACTTCAAGCCTTCATCAAAAAGACCCCAAAAGACAACCACCAGGTGGCAATGAGCATGTGCAAAGAGATGGAATGTTATGGAAACAAGTTCCAGGACCTGATTATAATAACTCCACCTATTCCCAGAACTAACATTTTTCTCTTTTCCAGTGCCCAAGGAAGGACTTGCACTGACACAGGTTCAGAATGTTGAAGTAATTGATTGAAGAGACAGATACAACAGGGATTGACAGTGATAGATGCAGTAACTGCAAGTGATTGAGCTTGATTTAAGAGAATCACAGAATGTTAGGGGTTAGAAAAGACCTTAGAAAATCATTTATTCCAACCCTCATGCCAGAGCAGGATCATCTATACTGGGTCACACAGGAATGCATATCTTTAATATCTCCAGAGAGACTTTGCAACCCCCTGGGCAATCTATTCCAGTGTTTGATCACCCTTACAGTGAAAAAAATTCCTCCTCATGTTTACATGGAACTTCCTATTCCTCAAATTCCACCCATTGCCTCTTGTCCTGTCATTGGGCATCCCTGAGAAGAGTCTGGCTTCATCCTCTTGATACTCATCCTGTACATATTTATAAAAAATAATGAGCTCATATCTTAGCTTTGTCTTCTCCAAGTTAAAGAGACCAGGGTCCCTCAGTCTCTCACCACAAGAAAGATGTTCTATTCTCTTAACAGATCCTGGTATCATCTTTACAAAGTCAGAGATACAGATTTTTGCAATAACACTAATGTAATAATAATGCTAGGAAAAGTTAACCTGTATATTGAATGTATAGTTCTTGTCAAGAAGTTATCCCTGTCTTAGGTGGAGGAAAAGGAGCAAGGCCCATCAACTCTCCTCATCTCTGCCAAATTTACAATCTTTCTCTGCCTACCCCCAACAGAGAAAAGTGTTACTTTTGTGCTTCTTATGCCCTAATGCTGGCTGGGTTGGCCCTCTAGGTGACGTTTAGCATGGAAAGGTGAGTAGTGAGTCCTGTATGTTTACTATGTACTCTGTTTGGCTCACTATTATACTGAGAGGTGTCATCTTCAATATTCATTTTGCAGTTAATTACACAAATGCCTTCATTCAGTCAATATAGCCTTCAAAATCTGATTTGAAGCTACATGGTTTTGCTCCTTCAGTTGAAACAGGATCCTCTTATCTTCTCAGGCTGCCCTCTTTCAGCTGATTGGCAGGCCACCTTCATGGATCTCATTTCCAGATAACATTGCTTGATTGAAAGCATTTGAACTTTTTCCTGAAGCACACTGAATTAACTTACATTCCTGCCCCATGTTAAGCTGGGTAGTTATTTCAGTACTAGGTGATTCTGCCACTCTATTGTGCTCTGGTGAGAACTCACCTGGAGAAATGCAACCAGCTCTGGAGCCTTCAACACAGGAAGGACATGGATTTGATGAAGCAGGTCCAGAAGAGGGCTGCAAAAATGGTTGGGTGTTGGAAAACCTCTGCTAAGAAGACAGGCTGAGGGAGATGGGGTGGTTCAGCCTGCAGAAGGCTTTGAGAATACCTAGTAATGACCTTCCAGCACCCGAAAGGAGCCTAAAAGAGGGATGGACAAAGACTGTTTACAAGGGTCTGTAGTGATAGGACAAAGGGCAATGACTTAAAACGGAAGAAGATTTAGATTGGATATTAAGAGCAAGTTCTTTAGCATGAGGGTAGTGAAACACAGAAGGGTTACCCAAGGCCCCATCCATGGAGATATTCAAGGTGAGATTCAACAGGCCTCTGGGCAATCTGATCTAGTTGAAGATGTCCCTGATGACTGCAAGGACAGTTGGACTAGGATGACCTTTGGAGGTCACTTCCAACCCAAACCATTCTGTGATTCTGTAAGTCTACTCCATGCTTTTTGTGTGAATAAGGTGGGGAAAGTTAGGTCTCTTTTCCATGGAGTAGAGAAGTCTCAGAAGGGATCTCATGAGATCTCCAGCACTCAAAGGGTGGCTATAAAGAGAGTCCTGACTTTCTCTTCACAGAGTCTTGTTCATTCCCCAGCAGTTGGGTGTGGAAAGGAATCAGAAGGATAAAAAGTAAGAAAACTAATGGGTTGATATAAAGATGGTTTAAATATAACAGTGAAAGATGCACATGAAAGCAAAGCAAAATAAGGAATTAATGCTTTCAATCATCAGGCAGATGTTCATCCATGATGTTACTTGAGAAGACAAACACCATAGCTGCAAACATCCCCTCTCAGAATCACATCTGGTTGGAAGAGACTTTCAAGATTATCTAGTCCAACCTCTCTGTCATTCTTCCTCTGACTTGGATTGCTAAGCATGATATGGAATATCTCTTTGGTCACTTGGGGTTAGCTGTTTCAGCTGTGTCTCGTCCCAGCTTCTTGTGCACCCTCAGCCTATTTACTGGTAGGGCAGAAAAAGCTTCAGTGTAAGCACTGCTCAGCAATAACATAAACAACTCTGTGTTATCAACAGTATTTAGATCACAAATCCAAATCACAGAACCTTTCAGACTACTATAAAAATGGATAACTACCTCAGCCAAAACCAGTACAGTGTTCTTTCCTAGTTTCTTAGTGTCTTATATCACTTTTTAACATATAGAGGAATTATGTTGCATTATAATATAGTTAACAATGATAAATTATTACAGTGGTAGAAACATCAAAACATATGTGACAGTATTGTAGTGATAAAGGAGGTAACATCAGCAGTTCTGTCCTATCATTGCTGTGGATCTGTTCTGAGATGGAAATTTTTTCTCCTAAGTTTTTTCCTTTGTTTTCTGCTACTGACCCCTAGGTATAAGCTGTGACATCTAGAAAATAAAACTTCTGCTAACATAGAACTAATGAAATCAGAAATGAGACACTTAAATATTTAGCAGAACAGTTCATTAAAAGAAATATATTTTTACTAAGTAAGGTAAACTAAATAGGTCAGTTTATTCCTTGTCATGTTCTTTACAAGTCACATGACACAACACCAAGGTAAAAGTAATTGAATCAGCACCATCTGTACAGGATACAGTCCACTGATTTTCATTTCTAAAATGAGATCCAACAGTGGCTATCTCATATATTTTCATGATATTGAGCTATTATTATTTTTCTGGAAAATAAGGAAATCCTTCTTACATTTCATGAGGGAAAGTAAATCACCTATATAAAGAATGCATTCTGCCTATGTGTAATAAAAGTTTTGCTTGAGCATCTCTTAAAGACTAAAATCTAGCTCTCTCCTGTAGTAGAAGTCCTCACTGAAAGCAAAGTTTTTGAAGTTCTGCAAAGTATTTTCCTTTTGAATATGATCTTTTTTCATCTACCCTCCTGAATACTTTGTGATAGTGAGAAATAATGTGTTTCAGGTGTTAACAATGCTTTTATTTTCTATCTTGGTGGTCCACTTGATATTGCTTATTGGGGTCCAAATGTAAGCTAAATAACATAATGTGACTTATATGTTATTACTTTTTCTCTCAAAATACAGGTCAAAATAATTCAGAATAATTACTGATATTGTCTTACACTTTCATTTGTAATTTAAATTTTGTTCTAGATATCTTTTTAACAAACATACAGGTTATTTAGATTAATACTTGGTATATTATTAGCACCCAAACTGCTTTCTTGGAATCAAAATTTATCTCCTGATAAAAATTGATGTAAAAATGATGAAATGACTCCTTGTCACCATGATTTCCATGGTTCCAAGTCATGAAGTTGCAACCCCACTTTCCTACAGTGTAATAACAAATTCAACCCACTTCTTGCGAAGATTGGTTCCTACTGTACTAGATCCTTCAATTAATGTTTTCCTTAGCTGCAAACACTAATTAACATCTTCCCAATACGGAAGCAATTTGTCTTTTGAAGTTTCCACTGGGCAATTATAACACATTACTACTATTATCCAGGCACTCCCAAAGTATAGGAGTGCTACCTATGTTACCAAAGGCAAACAAACAAAAAAGCAAAATCACCACCACCACCACAACAACAAAAACCTTAAAACCCAACAATGGCCCTCCTATTCCTGAATATTTTGTTGAACACCTCCCATAAATTCAGAAATGGAATTATGAAAAACTCTTAATCTGCAATCTAGTGGGAAGGTTTCCTGTTTGTTGGTTTGTTCTCTTATCTCTTAAAATACTGAAAAAGAGGTAAGAAAACCCCCCACTAGTAGTACCATACGCCTTTTAACTAGGGGGTAGATCTAAAAGAGGTAGTGAAAAGTCTGTAATGAAAGGACATTTTAGCTTCTCAAGATCAAAATACTGAGGAAGGCTTGTTCAAATTACCATGAAAATCAATAAAGAATGAGTGCTTTAATATAAAACCTTCGTTAAATTTGGGGCTGAAAATACACATCTCAACTGGAAACTAGGAACTTTGGGATCTCTTTCCTAAATTCCTTTACTGAATCTATTAAAGTGGAAATCAATCTTGTGAATTTTGTTTTCCATCAGCTAAATAGAATCTGTTTTGCAGATTCTTTTTCGTGATGAATCCACTAAAAGAGAATGAAACAAATGGCTACATCACTGATCCTGTGACAATTTGATCTTCTTATAGTGCTGGGTGAAATTCCAATGAGCATATATTCCATGTTTTTCTAACCTTTAACAGGTAAATGCACATAAAAGTCCATGGCTAATTTTCACTGCATTGATACTAGTGGAAAAGTTTATGAAAAATGTGCTTGAGTTTTAAGGATAGAGTATTAGTTCAAATAGGTATTTTAATTTCTGAGGAACATTTTTATCTAGGTGCTCAATCAAACATTTTTATCTAGGTGCTCAATGACTTCTTTGCCTCAGTCTTCAGCAGTAAGTGCTCCAGCCATGATGTCCAAATTCCAGAGGGCAAAAGAAAGGTCTGGGGAAGTGAAGACCTGCCCACTGTAATTGAAGATCATGTTCGAGAGCACATAAGGAACCTGAACGTGCACAAGTCCATGGGGCCTGATGAGATCCACCCGAGGGTCCTGAAGGAACTGGCAAATGAAGTTGCCAAGCCATTGTCCATTGTATTTGAAAGGTCATGGCAGACTGGTGAAGTTCCTGCTGATTGGAAAAAGGCGAATATAATACCTATCTTCAAGAAGGGAAAAAAGGATGACCCTGGGAACTACAGACCAGTCAGCCTCACCTCTGTGCCTGGCAAGATCATGGAGCAGATCCTCCTCAAGGCTCTGCTAAGGCAGATGGAGAACAAAGCAGAGGTGCCTGATGCCAACCAGCATGGCTTCACCAAGGGCAAATCATGCCTAACAAATTTGGTGGCTTTCTACGATAAAGTCACAGCAGCAGTGGACAAGGGAAGGGCAACTGATGTCATCTACCTGGACCTGAGTAAGGCCTTTGACTCTGTCCCACATGACACCCTGGTCACCAAACTGGAAAAACATGGACTTGATGGGTGGACAACTCGCTGGATAAGGAATTGGCTGGATGGTCGCACGCAGAGAGTGGTGATCAACAGCACAATGTCCACCTGGAGACCAGTGACAAGTGGCGTCCCTCAAGGGTCAGTGCTGGGACCAGTGCTGTTTAACATCTTTGTCAGCGACATGGACAGAGGAATCGAGTGCACCCTCAGCAAGTTTGCAGATGACACCAAGCTGTGTGGCACAGTTGACTTGCTGGAGGGCAGGGATGCCATCCAGAGGGACCTGGACAGGCTGGAGAGGTGGGCCCAGGCTAACCTCATGAAATTTAACAAGGCCAAGTGTAAGGTCCTGCACCTGGGGCGCTGCAATCCCAAGCACAAATACAGGCTGGGTGGTGAGTGGCTGGAGAGCAGCTCTGAGGAAAAGGACCTGGGGGTCTGGGTGGATGAGAAGCTCAACATGAGCCTGCAGTGTGCACACGCGGCTCAGACTGCCAACCGTGTCCTGGGCTGCATTAAGAGAGGCATTACCAGCAGGGCAAGGGAGGTGATTCTCCCCCTTTACTCTGCTCTTGTCAGACCCCACCTAGAGTACTGTGTGCAATTCTGGAGCCCCCAGCACAAGAAGGACATGGAACTGTTGGAGAGAGTCCAGAGGAGGGCCACGAAGATGATCAGAGGGCTGGAGCACCTCTGCTATGAGGACAGGCTGAGAGAGTTGGGGCTTTTCAGCCTGGAGAAGAGAAGGCTTCGGGGAGACCTTATAGCAGCCTACCAGTATCTGAGGGGGGCCTACAGGAGGGCTGGGGAGGGGCTGTTCACAAGGTCTTGTAATGACAGGACGAGGGGCAATGGGTTCAAACTGGCAGAGGGGAGATTAGAACGGGATGTTAGGAAGAAATTCTTCACAGTGAGGGTGGTGAGGCACTGGAACAGGTTGCCCAGGGAGGTTGTGTCTGCTCCCTCCCTGGATGTGTTCAAGGCCAGGCTGGATGAGGTCTTGAGCGTCCTGATCTAGTGGGAGGTGTCCCTGCCTATGGCGGGGGGTTGGAACTGGATGATCTTTGAGGTCTCTTCCAACCTAGACCATTCTATGATTCTATGATTCTATGATCTATATAAACATAAATAAATTATTTTGGCAAAGTATGTAGAACAATGTTAAAATGTTTCAGATTTTCCCTAGTGCATTTTCTCCATATTTGTAAAATACAAATAGTAAGAAAAAAACTGAGCATTAAATCTCTAGTGAGTTCACAGATCAATTGCTACCCTGCAGTACTTCAGACAGACAGATGGATGAAAATGTTGTACAGGTTTGACAATGAAATACACATCCCACTCAAGCTAAAAATCATTAAGACCCATATAATATTTCCTTTTGTGTTTATTACTGTTACAAAATTTTCACCCTTTCATTTCAATACAAGTTCCTAGAGTTGTGCTCTACAGCATAAATTATCCTAATAATTATGGAACACAGGGAATAAACTCATAATGTAAACTATTTAAAAAATTTCAACATCTTTGTAATTAATGTTTACATTGTTTTCTTAAAAATTTCAGAGTAAGTCCTAAATAAAAAATCTGTACACATACAATGTTTTATAGACATATATGCAGGCAATACAGACTCCAACTACATCTTAAGGTAGATAGCCACGGTAAAGAACCTTGGTGGATAAACAGAATAGAGTTATTCCACATCATGAATGATTTTTTTGTGAATATCCAATACTGAGTACCAGTTTGTTCATTGTTTAATTACTTATCCAGTGCTAACTAGTTAATTAGAAATTTTTTTTTGTTATTATATCATTACAAAGAATAATAAGACCATTTCTTCTCAAAGGTTTGAAAAATGTTCCTTTACCTTCATCCTTTTGCTCTTGAATATCTGTAACAAAAAATACTTTGTATACTACCAAACTTTTGATATTAGGAACCCTTGGATTCACACACCTCACTTCCAAATTGCAAATAAATTTAGGTACCTACATATCAGTACCTACTTGGCAACTCGTCATTTGATCTCCCTTTAGAGTAAATGGAGATCTATCTAATAATTCTCATAATACCCAAAAGGAATTACTTTCCTTCTTAAATATATTCAGGTGGTGTCAATAACTTTCTCAATGAAAGCTAGTTCATAGTAAAGAGACATTGAGTTGCAAGATGGGCAGTAGTTCCACTGAGATCCTGGAACAACTGTACAGACAGGTCACTGTTAAATATAATCTACTCCTTTGACTTCCCACCCTCCTCCTCCCTTCTCCCTTTCTGCTAGGGATTCATCAATGTGATAGTAAAGGACTACTGAGAAGACTTCTGAGATTCTCTGCCCTCTGCATTTCTGGAATTCCATTGCTAGAGCAGCAGTGGGGTTTGAGCCTAATTTGTCACCCAACTGGCCCTTGCATTCAAGGAATTACAATGGGGTCCTCTAGGTATTGGTATTGTGGACCAGTGCTGTTTAATATCATAAGCGATCTGGATGCTGGGATCAGCAGCACCCTGATGAAATTTGCAGATAGCACAAAAATGACACTCTGGAAGGAAAGCTATCTTCCAGGAAAACCTGGACAGGCTGCACAAGTGGGTTAGCAAGGATGGGGACAAGTGTAGGTAGGGTCTTGCATGTGGGAATACATAACCCAAGAGTACAGTTGAGACCGGGATTCACCTGTCTGAAGAGCAGCCCTGTAGAAAGGGACCTGGGATATTGGTGGGTAACAAGCTCAGTATGAGTGATCAGTGTGCCAAAGAAAGCCAACAGAATTCTCAGTTGCATCAACAAGGGCATTACCATCAAAGATAAAGAAGTCATTGTCCCACTCTACTCAGCACTTGTCAGACCACACATAGAGGTTTGATCCCTGCTGTGCAAAAATTATGTAGACTGGCTGAAAATTGTCTGGAGAAAGGCCATGAGAAGGATCAGAGGACTGGAAGACTTACCATTCAAGAGAAGGCTGAGAGAACTGAGTTTGTTAAGCCTTGAGGAAAAAAGGCTTAAGGAAGACCTTATTGCCACATACCAGTTGTGGTGGTTTTGCACCACATAAAATTTGGGATTCACCCCCCAAAAAGTATATTACCACACTTACTCAGAATTTGGAATTAAAATGAAATCATTATTTACAAAAGAGGTAATAAACATATACAAATACATATTATGTTGGTTTGAGGATAATTAGAATATCTTAATGACATAAATTAGATCATTGGTTGTGAAAAAATAATGATGATGTCTATATCATTCACTGGTTTGCTGAGAGGGCTAAGAAGTCAAAACAAAAGCAATGTTCTCTTACACGGGATGTTGCCCTGTTCATTTCATACCATTAGACCAGTCTATGTGATTTGGCTAGATTATCTAGAAAGCCTAAAACAGAGCAGAAAGTGATACCCATGTGTCCCAGTTTAGAGCCACAAGCTACCCAGGACTGGAGGACAACAATGGCACTTACTCCTTTGGAAGAGCAAGAATGAAGGTACTGCACACTGATTGGAAGTTTAAAGAGAGATTCTATTTGCAGGTGCATATATGCAAAAGGCAAACAGGTAGAATGAATACATCCACAAGCTAGGCCAAGTCTGTCAGACTAAAACCTTCAAGAATCCTCCACCCTTACACCCTCAGTAGGCCTGAGAGTAGGTCGGAACTGCCCTCCCATCTTGGCCTCAGCAGGCCACATGACACAGCTCAAAATTCCCTCCCAGCTAGAAGCCATCTCCCACACACGTAAGTAGGGAAGTGTGCTCTTCCCAGAAAGAAGTGAAGGGAGGAAAGGCAGGAAGAAGAGAGCAATATCAGCCTGGTACTACCTTATAAGCTGTAACACTAGAAAGTGGAATAGGATAACATTATTACAACATCCTGGGATGACCAGGTCTGTCCCCTGGGCCAGGTCTTTTTCTCTGTAGTTTTCTTAAGGGAAGGTAGCCCTGCCCAAAACTACCACACCATACCATGATGGTCAGTCATAAATGTAAACCCATTTGTTATGGATTATACATGTCACTTCAGAAGATACAGAAACAGTTTTCAGCTCTGCATTTTCTGCACTAGAAGAAAAGAACAAGCTGCAGAAACATTAATCATGTGCTGTCTTTTTCATATTCCCATCAATTTCACATAAGATAAATGTGATGCTTCAACTGTCTGAATCTGTAATCTTTGCTTTTCTGCTGATTTCAGCTTGTTAGATAAAGGCTTGATTTCAGAGTAACTTTGAGGAAAAAGTAAGGACTTTTAAAAGTATTTCAGATGTCTATAGATTACATTGTTTTAATGTAGAATGGAGAAAGTACATGTGGCTCTGCTTGATTTTTGTTTATGATTGATAGAATGTCAGATAGAATGAAAAATCTTGGACCATGTTTATAAGGATCAGCTCCCTGGTAAGAAGATTGACATGAGATTACAGTTGAGACTGTGCTCCCCATGATCCATTTGCTTTTCTCTCCACTCATCATTGCTTTACACATGTAAAGACCCACTTATTTCCTGTTCTCCTGCTCTTTTCATTATGTCACAAATCCAAAAGCAGGTATTTCATCTAAGGAGTTCTAACACTCTTACCATCTTTATATTATCTTAAGTCTAGAGATTAGTCCAGAGTTGTGTTGATACTGGACTTTTCCACACATTACACTGTTTCCATGTGAATGCTGCCATGTAGGATAATATAGGGGCATTAAATATATAAAAAGGAGCTATATATGTTTGACTGTGAGTTTGATCAAATATTACTTACAAAACAACAGCAAAAACAGATGTTTAGCTTTATGTCTTTTATCATGCCTGACTGATGTATCTCTGTAGAGCTTACAGCACAATAGAAAGTTAATGTGTCATCTACCCCCCGGCACTGAATCTTTGCTAGACCAACACATCACAATGCTGTCACACAGCAGTCATTCCTGACTAATGATCTATGTGCTCAAAAGTAGGAAATACTTGAGTTGCTGTCAGCTGTTAATGAACCAGGACTGCTTTGATTAGATTTGTGATTGCTACCTTACCAAATAATTCCATTATATTAATGAAAAAAAAATCTTCAAGAGGAACAAAAAACCCCAAAACAACAACAAAAAAAAGGGAACAAGTATTTTCACAATGTAAAGTCCTCTTATCTTAAATATTTAACATGATTCTAATCAAATAAAAATTGGACAGTGCAACTTGCTTACTATTTTTCTGAATATTATGACTGACATTCATCTTGTATCATACCATACTAGATGACAGTAATAATAATACTATTACAGCAACAACAATAACAGGAAAATATAATCACTCTAATTATCTAATGTTACATGTAAAATATATCAAATATTGAAATAAAGATACCCACAGACGGTAGTTGCTGCTTTAACAATACAACTGTTAATAATGGGATACATTCTGGTGTAGGAACATTCCCTTATCCTCATGTCCCATTGCCTTCCCTCTTTTCTCAATTCTAGCTCTTCATTATAAGACCATATTTTAACTTCATGATCCTGTAAACTGTTTTCTGCTTGTTTGTTTTTTGGTGATCAAAAAAAAATATGCAAATTGTCATTTAGGCTCAGTGAACCTCACCACATTAGGATGTCTTGTGCCTTTGGAGATTCTGCTAAAATATGTGATCCATCCATGTGTCCTTCCATTTTTTTATAACTGGAGGGAGAATAAAGTGATGGTATTCCTGTAGTATCTGTCAATTGCCAATGAATTAATCAAATATCCTTGATAATCTTTGATTACAAGAGATGTTTATATATAGGAAACTGATTTCTACCATATCTATCAAAATCAGGAATTGAATCTCATTCTTGAAACCAAGACAAGATGAAATCACCTCTGATCATAGAATCACAGAATGTTAGGGATGGAAGGGACTTTTAGACCTTTAACTAGTCCAATCCCCCTGCCAAAGTAGCATCACATAGGGCAGGTCACATGGGAATACATCCATGCAGGTTTTGAAAGTGTCCAGAGAAGGAAACTCCACAAATGCTCTGGGTAAGTTGTTCCAGCACGTTGTCACTCTCGCAGTGAAGAAGTTTCTCCTCATGATGACGATAAAATTCCTGTGCCCCAGGTTGGGAATTATAAGGTTAAAAATTCTCTAGGGACTAGAAAAAAATGTAATTCAATCCCATAATTCTGCTATCCCTTTATAAGGTCACGGTGAGGACAGCTCACTCGCCTTTCCTCCCGCTTCATCTGTGTCTGGTGGGAACTGCCTTATCGGGACAAACATGTAAGAACTAAGCCTGTTTTGGGGCCTCCACAGGCTTTTGTTTAGGCCTTTGGATGGCAGAGATACTGCGAGGAGGGAGGAGGATTGCAGCACTAGGGATTACAGATTTAGTTTTGGGTTGGGGGAAAAAATTCAAGGGGGTTCACTACGGATTTTGTATCTGCTTTGTAATTTCTGTCTGTTTCTTTCCAAATATACTTCTGTTTTCTCTTCAATTCATTTGAGAGCTTCATTCTGTTGGCTCTTTAAAAACCATGACAAGTCATTGTTCCTTTTCCCATCACTGGGCACCACCGAAAAGAGGCTATCACCTTCATCTTCACACCCACCTCTCAGATATTTATAGACATTAAAAAGATCCCCTCTCACCCTTCTCTTCTCAAGTCTAAATAGCTCCAGTTTTTTCAGTCTTTCTTCATAGAAGAGATGTTTAAGTTCCTCAGTCATTCTCATAGCTCTCCTTTGGATTTTCTCCAGCAGATCCCTGCCTCTCTTCAATTGCAGAGCTGAAAACTGGACACAGCATTCTAGACATGATTTCACCAGAGAAGAGTGGAGGGCAAGGACAACTTTCCTAGACATTCTGAACAGAGTTTTCTTGATTCACAGACCAGGGTACCATTGGTTGTCTTGGCCACAAGGGCACATTGCTGTCCCATAAATAACTTGCTGTCTGCTAGGAGTCCAAGAACTTTCTCCATGGAGCTGCTTTCTAGAAGGACAACCTCCAGTCTGTACTGGTGCCTCATGTTATCCCTCCCCAGATGCAGGACTCTGCACTTGTCCTTATTCAAATTCTTTCACTCAGTTCTCCAAGCTGTCCAGATGACAGCACAGCTTTCCAGTGTATGTCACCCTCCCAGTTTCATATGATCAGCAAACCCAATGACTGGTAGCTTTTTAAATCATAGTAAACTAAATGTCCTGAAAATGGCACAGAAATTGTTACTACAGAAAGGCCAATTGTCATTCATGAGAAGAACAGGGCACAGAGTATTGGCTAGGACCCATTATATGACACTAGGCTAATGAATACATGAAAGAACAATACAATGCATGTGCTTGGGCATGTCAAAAGCATGAACTGATGTGTAGTGTTTCTGTTTCTGATGTTTATTTGTTTTGAATATGGTAAAAACAGATTTGATAACAAGAAAGTATAACAAACAGTCACAAACTGTCCAAGAATGGAAACAAAAGAGCAAAGAAATTAGTTTCATTCTACTCTGGCTAGTGACACCTCAGATGATTGATGCTATTACTTAAATGCCAGTTTGTACCCCTCCCTTCCAGTAGAGGAGGAAGCCTACTTTTTATTTATTACCACATTTCTCAGCTTGAAAAACAGTAGCCATGTATACAACATTATGAATGACAACTTAATTAGGATAAGTAAATTAGAATTCTAAAACTCAGTTTATGTTGTGTTTCTGTTTCATCCTTCCCACTTGACAAGATAATTGATAACACAATACAGAACAAGATTAAACTTGGCTGGAAAACTAGCAGTGATGTGGCAAGAATTAGATTCTCAGTGTAAGGCATTTTGTCCATTTGCATATTATAGTTTTTCTTTTTACCTCTTCCAGTTGCTCAGCATTCATTTTCAGAATTCTGTAAAGAGTAGTGACATCCATTTCCTGTTGATTCTCCCTCTCTCTGTGAGTATATATATATATATATATATGAGCAAATTACACCAACCTTTCTGACTACAGCAGTGAACTGGCAGCAGTGCTTCACTATATATAAAAATTTTCCATAAAAATACATTAACTTGTATTTTACTACCTTAATATAAGTTTTGCTTGAATAACATAAGGATATCAGACTGTCCTTTGGAGTTCATCTTTCAATAGCATTTGTTTTCATTCATTTCTTTTCATCTTAACATTCATATTTTGTTCAGTAGAAACATCACGTTTATTTGCAGACAATTAAAAAAAGCCAAACCCATGGAGGCTTTGCTATGTCTGTGACAACACATTAGAAATCACACCTGAAAAAATTCTTGCTAACAACTTACATTTTCTAAAGCTTATATCTTTTTATTAAGAAATTAATCAAATTATTTAATATGTCTTTACCTGTTTTTCTTTAGTATGTTTCTCTTTTATATCGTGGTGTTTTTGGCAGTTACCTGACCGCCCCCCCCCCACCCCCAACTTTGAAATAAACCAGTCTAGGACTCACTCAGGTGGAAGTTAATAAATGAAGCTTTATATTTACAGCTTTGCAAAATATACAAGCAGATATTTACAATGTATAACAGATATTTACAGATATATACAGTAAAAAAAGGTAATACAGAAACACCACACCTCTCCCAGAGATCAAAGTTTCTAAGAGGGGTAACCAATCACCCTACTACCTTTCCCCTTTCCCCAGTCTTATCTCACCATCTGTTTTATGCAGCAGATAGGTGAAGGTAGATCAGCCAGGAGGATTAGCAGCAGGAAAGCAGTTAGTGAAATTATTCAGATCCAGCTACAAAAGGCAGGGAGAAAGAGCAATGCAAAAGCAGCTACAGCCCAAAGTGGTCTGAATTATCTATATTTGGGTTACAACTCTTAAAACATTTTTTTTTTCTTTCTCAGTAAAGTAGCATCATTCATGTTTTCCTTTCTTAGCCTATAGCCTAATTTCTCTTTCAAATCCTCCAATTAGTTCAAACCAGCACATATGTATAGACTATGTCACAAAAGACTGCTGAATAATATTTGTCCCAAGATCAGAACAACCTGTGGTCTCAAGTACTTGTATTAGCCACAGACTAGTAGCAGTACTGAAACACTCTGAGGAATCCTTATCAGAATAACTGCAAAAACCCACAGTGCTTAAAGACTACCTGCTTAAAATTTAACCAGTGGCAAAAGTGCAGTGGTGACGAATGTTTTTAATTTCTAGAACTTCTCTGACTGTTCACAGAAGAGTTGCATCACTGGCACATAAATGATGGCACATCAGGAAAGAATCCCTTTTAAATATAATAACTATCAGGGGAAAAAAAAAAAACAAAAACCAAACCCAAAACCCACCACCCAAAAACAACCCAACAACAAACAACCCACCACAGATGGATTTGGTAGCCTTTGTTTCCCTGTTTGGCAAAATAATATATTTGATTCCTCACAAGTAGTTCCTAATTCATATATGTAAGAATAAGAATGAAACATAAAAAATAATATTGTACAGTAATCTTTTGTGTGAACTGTTACTTACTATTCTTGCCTTTCACTGGAGACAACATTTAAAAAAATACTTGATTTGGATCAAATAATGCACTGGCATAACGCAAAGAAGTAAAATAATTTGCGCCTACATATGCAACTATGCTACAATATAAGGTGATACTAGATTTTTATTTATAAATAAGCAGCTAAATATTATAGAATATGGCTCATTTATTTTATTGGATTGACAATTTTAGAAATCTAACTATTTGAATTTATGCAGACTGTTTTCTTATATAGTAAATTAACAACACAACATTTTTTTCTTTTAAAACTGTAGTCAAAATGTTTCAGAAATAAGGACATAAAGAATCATTAGGGAAAAAAAAAAAACCAAAAAAAAAACCCCAAACCAAACCAAAACAGAATTCATTTGCAGTCAATGTGCAAATGGAGACCAATGACAAGTGTGTGCTGGTTTGAACTCATTGGAGGATTTTAATGAGAAATTAGGTTAAAGGCTGAGAAAGGAAAACATTGATGATTCTCCATTCACAGGTTACTGAAAAAAAGAATGTATAAAAGTTAGAACCCAAACAAAGACAAAGAGACTGTTTTGAGCCATTCTGGCTGCTGCATCTCTCTTTCCTTTCTTACATGGATCTGTGTAACTTCACTAACCAGTTTCCTGCTGCTAACCCCACCCTGGCTGATCTACCCTTGCTTACCTGGCACATAAGACAGATAGTGTGATAAGATTGGGAAGTGGGGGGAAGGTGGGGGGGTGGCGAGTAACTGCTGAACCACCACAAAGTGGCATCCCAAAGCATTGGTAATGGGACTAGCATGGTGGAACATCTTTGTCAGCAATATGGACAGTGGGATTGAATGAACCCTTAGCAAGTTTACAGATGACAACAAGCCGTGTGGTCTGGTTGACATGCTGGAGGGAAAGGATGCCATCCAGAGGGGATTAGATAGGCTTGAGAGGTGGGTTGCTGCCAACCTCATGAAGTTCAACAAACCCAAGTGCAGGGTGTGGCTTGACAACAGTCTCAAAGAGAAGGACTTGGGGATGTCAGTTGATTACATGAGCTTGCAATGTGCATTTGAAGCCCAGAAGTCCAAGTTTATTCTGGGCTGCATCAAAAGAAGTGTGACACGGAGGATGATGGCAGTGATTCTCCCCCTCTGTTCTGCTTTTGTGAGACTCCACCAGGAGTAACGCATCTAGTTCTGGTGCCCCCACTGTAAGAGGAACATTAAATTGCTGGAGTGGGTCCAGAACAGGGCCATGAAAATGATGAGAGGTCTGGAGCACTTCCCCTATGAGAACAGGCTGTGAGAGTTGGGGCTGTTCAGCTTGGTGAAAAGGAGGCTCCTGGAAGCCCTCAGAGCATCTCTTTAGTGTCTGAGGTGAGCCTAGAAGAAAACCAGAAAGGGACTTTTTACAAGAGCTTAGACTGATGAGAGGGAACAGCTTTAAGAATGAGGAGCATAGATTTGGACTGGATATTACAAAGAAATTCTTTACAGTGAAGGTGATAAGACACTGGAATAGGTTGCTGTGAGACCTCAAGAGCTTTGGTTGTCTCTAACAGCACTGCTGAAGGGGAAGTGTGAACATATCACTCTGCACAGCTCTGGGGAGGGTGCCTGCCACGTGGTGGGTGGGGGAGGGCTTCTGGGGAAGCAGGAGGGAGCAGGAGGCTGAAGAAAGCTGCCCCACTCTGCTCCCCCCACTGCTGCCATTCTGCACTGCCTTCTCTTCACAGCCCTGCACTACTGCCCCACTGCCTCTGTCTGCATACCTAAAGGACTTCATGGCAGGCAGCCTGTACCACTGCCCCCATTCCACTGCTGCCTACATCCCAAAGAACAGCCATGTGGCATGGCCCTGCTTTGCACTGCCTGCAGCCTGAAGAAGACCATGTGGTATGGCCCTGCCCCCCTCACCCCACAAAGATGAAACTGCTCTTGTGACAATGACACTATTTTCAAGCAAGAGAAGACATATCTTCTCTTTGATACATTTTTTTTTTTTTTAGCCAATGCTTTTCCTCCTTATTTTCCCTCTGCTCCAGTCCAATATAATAAACCTAGTTCATCAGCTGTTTGGCATTATTTTGCCTTCATTTACTCCAAGGGAATTGTTCAAAACAGAGCATGACCATCCCCCACTCCCTGCTGACCAGGGTTAGTACAGGATAACCAGATCATGACAGTTGCCCAGGGAGGTCATGAATGACCCCCCCCCGGAGGTGTTTTAGGCCAGGTTGTATGAGGGTTTTAGCAACCTGGTCCGGTAGAAGATGTTTCCACCCAAAATAGTGATGTTGGAACTAGATGATATTGAAGATCCCTTCCAACCTAAACTATTTTATGAATCTATGAATTGTGAACTAATAAAGTTTTACAGACAGATTAGAAAATTAAAATCTACATAATAATAGTGTTTGACAAATAGCTGGTGTTACTCTGAATAATTTGCCTTAGTCTTTTTGCTTCTCTTTCATTCCAAAACACTATTAAACAAATTAATATTACACAGGATCACAAGATGTCAGGAGTATGAAAGGACCTAAAGAGATCGAGTCCAACCCCCCTGCCAAAGCAGAACCATACAATCTAGCTCAGGTCACAGAGGAATGCATCCAGATGGACCTTGAAGGACTTCAGAGAAGGAGACTCCACAACCTCTCTGGGGAGACTCTTCCAATGCTCTGTGACCCTTACAGTAAAAAAGTTCCCCCTTGTGTTGAGGTTGAACCTCTTGTGATGCAACTTACATCCACTGTTCCTTGTTCTATCACAGGGAGCAAGTGAGAAGAGCCTGTCTCTCCCCTCCTCACACCCAGCCCTCAGATATTTATAAACATTTATTAAATCCCCTCTCAGTCTTCTCCAGACTAAAAAGCCCCAGGTCCTGCAGCCTCTCCTCATAAGGTATGTGCTCCAGTCCCCTCATCATCCTTGTAGCTCTCTGCTGGACCCTCTCCAGTAAATCCCTGTCCCTCTTCAACTGGGGAGCCCAAAACTGAACTCAGTATTCAAGATAGGGTCTCACCAGGGCAGAGTAGAGGGGGAGGAGAACCTCCCTTAATCTGCTGGATATAGTCTCCTTAATACATCCCAGGATCCCATTGGTCTTCTTGGGCACATTGCTGTGGCATGGGTAACTTGCTATCCACCAGGACTCTCAGGTCCCTCTCTGTTGCAATTATTAATTTTAATTACTATTAATAATTGCAGGGGTTCTGGGAATAGTTCCCCGTGGTTCTTTGGATGTATGATTGGCAAGAATAAATACACAAAGTTGCTTAAAACACAGAATTAAACAGTTTAAACAGTCAGAACTTAGGAAACAGAGAGCCTAATACAAAAGCAATCCTAACCGCACCTGGAAATACCCACGAAACACATGCTAGATACAGTGCTTTTCCCAAGATAAAGAGAAAAGAGAAAGAGCTTGTCCCGAATAAAGGGGAAAAGAGGTTTGCCTTTGCCGCTTTCCAAAGCCTGATGATGCTGCTGCTGCTGTTGGCTGCAGATCATATGGCCGCTGCTGGACGGGGTGCTGAGGTGTGTGTTCCTCATGGCGGTGGAGAGAGAAAGAGCGAGACTAACGGCCGTTGCACCCCCTTAAATACCTCATTAGAAGAGCGTGGAACTGACCAATAGGCACTTACCATCCATTGTCTGGCCAATTGGTTCAAAAGTCCCGCGCCCAGGGGTGGGTTCCAACACCCTAAGAGACAGCACAGATCACCTGACTCGTGCGCATGACTTGTGCATGCGGTCCAAGACTTCCTGGTTCCCAAACCATGTGGTGTGCCCCCCTGCAACCCATCTCTGGACCTTACCACAGAGCAGGGAGGGAGCCCCAGGAAGTGAACCAACTCTGGGTAGTAATTATGCCCATACCAGGACACTCTCCACAGGGCTACTCTCCAGCAGATCACCTACCAACCTGTACTGGTGCAGTTTATTACTCCCCAGACGCAGGATTCTGCACTTGTCCTTATTGAACCTCATCTGATTACTCTGTGCCCAGCTCTCCAGTCTGTCCAAGTCTTGCTGGATGGCTGCACAGCCTTCAGCTGTATCAGGCAAGACTCCCAGTTTGGTGTCATCAGCAAACTTGCTGAGCAGACATTCTGTCTCCTCATCAATGTTATTGATGAAGATGTTGAACAGCACTGGACCCAGCACTGATCCCTGGGGGACTCCACTAGTTACAGCTCTCCAGCTGGACCTACCACCATTGATCACCACTCTTTGAACTCTATCTTGTAACTCGTTCCTAATCCACCTCACTGTCTGATCTTCTTCCATCCCACACTTCCGGAGCTTGCTCACTAAGGTCAAGGTAGACTCCATTCACTGGTCTTCCTGAATCCACCCATTCAGGTATGTCCTCATAGAATGCTATCATGTTAGTCAAGCATGATTTCTCCTTAGTAAATCCATGCTGACTACTCCTGATTACCTTCTTCTCTTCCAAGTGCCTTAAGATACCCTCCAAAAGGAGGCGCTCCATCATTTTTCCTGGGATGGAGGTGAGGCTGACTGGGTTATAGTTCCCTGGAACCTCTTTCTTGCCCTTTTTTGAAGACTGGAGAGACATTGGCTCTCCTCCAGTCCTCAGGCACATCTCCTGTCTGCCACGATGTGGCAAAAATGGAGAGTGGCAAGGCAATAACATCAGGCAGTTCTTTCACCACCCTTGGTTACATTTCATGAGGGCTCATGTACTTGTGAATGTTCAGTTTGTGTAGTTGATGTCTAACCCAGTCTGCACTGACCAATGGGGAGCATTCCCTCCTCCAGGCTTCCTCTCCTTCATCCAGGGTCTGGAGTACTCAGGGGAGTTCAGCCTTAGGTGTAAAGACTCAAGAAATGAAGGCATTCAGCAAATCTGCCTTCTCTGCATCCTCAAGTTATCAAGGCTGCCTCCTTGTTCAGCAGTGGCTCCACACCTTCCCTATTCTTTCTTTTTCTACTGATATATTTGAAGAAGCCCTTCTTCTCTTTTACTTCCTTTGCCAGTTTCAGTTCAAGAGAGCTTTGGCCTTCCTTGCTGCCTTCCTACATACCCTGACTACTTCTCTATAGTTCTCCCAAGTGACAAATCCTTTCTTCCATGAATTATAAGGTTCTTTCTTCCCCAGGATTTCCTTCAGGAGCTCCTTGATCAGCCACACAGGCCACCTAGTACATCTACCTGATTTTTTTAATCAGGGAAACACACCTAGCTTGGCATTTGAAAATTAACCAACTTTCTTGGGCTCCTTTACTTTCTAGATCCCTAGCCCATGGGATTTCTGCAAGCATGTCTCTGAAGGACACAAAGTTAGCTCTGCAGAAGTCCAGGGTTGTAATTCCACCATGTCATGATCACTATTCCCAAGGCTGTTCCCGACCTTAATGTCCTCAACCAGTCCCTCTTTATTACTTAATACAAGGTCCAGCAGTGTATCTCTCCTTGTTGGTTCCTCCACTACCTGAATCAAGAAGTTATCATTGATACACTGCAAAAGCCTTTTGGACTGGCTGTGTGAGCTTCTGAGCAAATATTAGGGTGATTGAAGTCCTGCATGAGTACCAAGGAGTTAGCTCTAGAGTATACCTCCAATTGACTGTAGAAATCCTCATCAATATCTTCCTCTTGGTTTGGTGGTCTATAGCAGACATCTACAACAATTTGTCCTTCTTTCCCAGATCCCTTAATTTTTACCCACAACCTGTTCTGCCTCCCCTCTTGGATAGAATTCAGCACATTTCAGTTGCTCTCACACATAGAAAACAACTCTTCCACCTCATCTTGCTGCTCTATCCTTCCTGAACCGTATATAGCCAACCATGACAATATTCCAGTTGTGGGAGCTGTCCCACCATGTCTCAGTGATGGCAACTATATCATAGTTATTCAGCCTAATGAGATCTCCAGCTCCTCTGGCTTATTCCCCATGCTCCATGCATTGGTATATAAGCATTTTAGGGAAGGAGTTAATCTATTGGCTTTCACTCTTGCAGTCTGACCATTGCCAGCTTCTTCCACGGCCACCAGCCTAGCAGTAAGTTCTTTGTGTGCTGATTCCTAATTACTTGATTCCTGTGGTCCATCTTTGTAAGATTTTAAGAGTTTTTGTGTGTTCCCAGTATGCTGCAAGGTAACAGGCTGAAGGCTCTTATTAGCCTCCCATCCTGATGTGCCATTCCTTTCATCCTCTCCAACACACAACTTCTTGTTATCTACCACCCCTCAAATAGCAGTGGAGCTGACACATCACCCCACAATTGTCTCAGGCTTGCTTCTAGGCAACTCTGCCTTCTCTGCATCCTCCCATGGCATTGGGAACTTGTTGCCACAGCCCAATGTTAAAGGGGTAGGGGGAGTTTGGGGAGTGGGAGCTTGACAAGGCAGGAGTTTTACTGCCTTGACCATGGACTTGCCTCCACTCCCTCTTTTCCATTAAGTTACTGGCCTCAATCTGGCAGGGGGTGGCTACAGGAGTACTTGACCCTCAATATCTTTTAATGGGTAATCCTGTCGCTCCACCGGGGCTGCCGGAGCCTGGCACCACCTGTCTATCTAATCTTCTGCTTCCCTGATTTTTCTAAGCCTATGAACTTTGTCCTCTAATCATTCAACCTCATCTTCTAGCTGTGCTGCTTGTTTGAGTAGAAAATCTACCTGCTCACAGCATATACAAATCCCTTGTACTGAGGAGAGACTGAGGCATTCACTGCAGCCAGTGATCTGCATCATAGCCTGCTTCATTTTATCCTCTGTCTGTGTTCCCATCTCCATCTTAGCTGGCACCAGGAGTTTGCCCTTCTTCTGCTGTGTGGAGACCATTATGCTTACCTCCTATGGTGTTGTGGTTTATAGGTGAGTAGGTTAGGTTTTGGGGTTTGGGTTGTGAGGTTTTCGGAGGTTTTTTGTTTGTTTTTTTTTCTTCCCACCCCTCATGCACTGCATTCCAGTGGGAAGGCTGGCTTTCCTGTTGCTGATCTCACTCTGGAGTGAGGTCTCATGATAACTGGCATTTAAATTTTGCACGGTTCCTTGGCAACACCCCCCAGCCACATCACTTTCTGATGACAGGCTCACTGAGAACAGTGCTTGCCAGTTCTACCTATTCCCTGGGGTTCTTCTGCCCTCAGAAAGTCCCCAAGGAAACCCAGAAAGCCTGAAGAACAAACCAAAACCAAAGCACAGCTCAGCTAGCCATTACCAAGGTTTTCCCATCACTGATCTCAGTTTTTACTGAGATCTATTTGGCATTACTGAAGCAGCACACTGCATAGAAATACTGGAGAAAATATATGAAAGTACTCTGTGACCTACAAAGAGCTACTAAAACTGGTTTTGTTAGAGTAGTTTGTATTTAGCGCAGCTTTGCCTGAAGAGGTATATAGTTTCAAATTATGTCAGTTCATGTCTCAAATGTAGTCTTTCATCTTATGAAACACTTTTCTTTTTTACTTCAAAATAATTTCTTTTTTTTTCCTTCTTAACTGTTCTGTATTTACATAATGAGGTAAACAGCTGAATAGTTAGCATTTACAAGGGGAACATAGTCTAATTTACAGTTAATCAGAAAATTATGCCATTACATTTTTAAACTACTTTTATATACAGAGGGTAAAAGTTATTTTTATTTTAAACATCTTCAGATGTAAAAACCCAACAATTTCTTCATCACATGGCCTTTTTTCCAGGATCTCTCCAATATGGAAATGGATTAATGCATACTAATTTTTTTAAGGATTAAAACTTTACTGGAAAAAAAGCTGATTTTATTTGTATAAATTGGAGTATAAAGGCAAAGAAATAAACTGACTGAGAAAACAAATGGAAGAATAAATTTATTAGTAGTCGGTGAATGCAAGTGTCAATGAAAGACAAGCTACCAAAAAATTTCTTGTGAACAGAAGTATAACCATATAGAACAAGCAAAATAAAGGCAGACAGAAAAGATAGTGGATGACTCTAAGCCACCTAGATCCATACTTCCAAAAGAGAAAATTCAATTCTTATTGGTACTGGAAAAGACTTACTAGTTGAATCAGCAATGTTTCAGTCACGGCATAAAAGATAACAAAAAGAAATCATATGGAAAATAATTTAGAATTTTGTACATTCTTGTGTTCAAGAAATAAGTTCACAATGAAACAAGTACAGACAAGAATGAGTACAGGAATGAGAGGATGGAAAGCCATTTTTCACAACAGGAGACTACAGAAGATTTTCTTATTTAGTCTAGTAAAACAGAATCTGGATGGAATGCAAAATCTAAAAAAAATTATAGTTTCCTATAAATATCTCAGGGACATGAGGACAAACATCAGAAAAAGTGATGTGTAAAATAGAGAAAATGTTGGCATGAAAAAGGACAGATACAAACTGGTCCTGAATACGTTAGAAGAAAATATTCTTGAAGATGGGAACACAGTTTATCTGATGGCGTACGACGTGGCTTTATAATGCTGAAGGTTTTTCTAGTGATGAAACAATGATCCCAGCTAGTACTGAGCTCATGAAGACAGACAAGGATTTAAGAAGTAGAACAATCCATAGGAAAACAAACAAAGAAAAATCTAGAAACTAACCAGCTACGGAAATGAGTCATGGAAGCCATAGCTTCTGGGAAATTGTCTTTATAATGCCAAATCACTCCCTACTCACTTGATACATTACAACCAGCATTTCAGCTAAGTGGATTTCAAGACAGCTTCATCTTGCCCAAGGCAAACTGAAAGTAGAAAAATACTTGTGGCTAAGAAATGTGTGTGTTCTTTTGCTAAGAACTCTGTGTGTTCCTTTAGTTATACTCAAAACATAAGAGTAAAACTGCTGGGATTAGTCGAGAGGCTAGTGACTCTCAGATCATATGTCTAGGAAGATGAATACCTGCACTCAAGACTTTCAGCAGTCATTTAAATCTATATTTCTCACATATCAGGAGAAGTATCCTATTTGTTGCTGTAGGGCATGCTATAAAAGAACAGTTACTATCTTCTCTGAAGCCATGGACACAATCACCCAAGTTATACATGACTGTGACATTTGTGCTGAGAAAGTAACCCATGCTGAGGAAGCTATATTTACAGCTTAGCACAACTTACAAACATGTATATACACAATACACACAGATATTTACAGCTATATACAGAAATATACAACTTAAAAGTAATGAAGAAACACAACACCCCTCCCAGAAATCAGAGTGCCAACGAGGGGTTCCCAACTACCCTTCCACCGCCCTACCTTATCCCAGAGTGTGCCTTACATGGAAGGTGAGTTGGAAGTATCAGCAAGGGGGATTAGAAGGAAATGATTATTTGGGTTACACAGATTCCAGCTTGAAGCAGTTAATATGGCAGAAACAAGGGAGAAACACAGACACAGAGTGCTTTATCTATGTTTGTGTCCTTGTTTTTATACATCTCAGCAATCCTGAGTGAAGTAGACATCACCATTATTTTCTTTTCACAGTCCATAATCTATTTTTTCTCATAAAAAATATTCCAATTAGCCTCAAACCAGCACACAAGATCAGAGTCCCAAAATCACCAATTGATGTGATTACAGAGTCCTTAATTTTAACAGACCTAGTTTTGCTTTCAGCTATATTAGGAGAAACCAGTATTATCACTTTTGACTTAATAACCCTATAGACTTGACAGATAAAATGAGGTATAACTGGTAAAGTTGCTATTCTGAACATTTATAGCTCTAATTCCTTTGAATCTTGAAAAAAAATGGTTTCATATAACTCTTCAAATTCAGTTAATTGCTCTTGTGTGGTGATTGCTTTTCACAACTGGCCTTGTGCACTTACAGAGCATTTAAGAAAAAAAAATTCAGTATAAAAATAAAAAAGGCAACTTTTATGTCACTCCATGAAAGGGTTGACAAAAACTGTATATTTTGACATTTTTTAAACGGAAATACTACTATCATATTCCTGGGTGTTGTAAATATATAAAAGAAATAAAATAGTAGGTTTTGCATGCTAATGTACTATGCAAGAGAGAAATTTTTGCCTTGACTTGTGGAACATTTAGTACTTTGTGGTAGATAATGATATCCCCTTTAGTCACTTTTAACATTGTTTAGAGGAAAAAAAGTATAAAAGTATTACAGTTTGACAAGGAAGAGTGTTTTCTTTCTACAAAATAGCATGTTGAACTAAATTCTCTATGTACTTCCCACTCAAAATTATTTCACCAGGAATATATAAAGAAAGAACAAAACATTCAACTTCAAATTCATCACAAGACTTCAGCTCCTGCTTCTTTGGAAACCCACTTCTTGAGGGAGTTCGGTTACATTTATTTTGTATTTTATGGGAAAGTCATTCAGCATGCCAAATTATACAAATTTAAGTTAGAATAAATCATAGAATCATAGAATGTTGGGGGCTGGAAGTGACCTCAAAAGATCATCTGGTCTGGTCCCCCTGCCAGAGCAGGATCACCTAGAGCAGATCACACTGGAACACATGCAGACGGTTCTTGCATATCTCCAGAAAGGGAGACTCTACAATCTCCCTGGGTAGCCTGTTCAGTGCTGTGTCACCCTCACAAAGAATACATTCTTCCTCAGGTTCACATGGTATTTCCTATGCCTTAACTTTCACCCATTGCCCTTGTCCTGTCACTGGGCATCACCAAGAAGAGGCTGTCTCCATCCTCCTTGCACTCACCCCTTACATATTTATAAACATGCATGAGGTCACCCCTTAGTCTCCTCCTCTCCAAGCTAAAAAGCCCCAGCTCCCTCAGTCTCTCTTCATAAGGAAGATGTTCAACTTCATTAATCATTTTTGTGGCTAAGTGTTCGACTCTCTCAAGCAGCTCCCTGTCCTCCCTGAACTGGGGGGCCCAGAACTGGACACAAAATTCCAGATGAGGCCTCACCAGGGCAGAGTAGAAAGGAAGGAGAAGCTCCCTCAACCTACTAAACACACCCCTTCTAATACACCCCTGAATGGCATTGGCCTTCCTGGCCACAAGAGTAAGCTGCTGGCTCGTGGCCATCTTTCCATCCATCAGGACTCCCAAGTCCTTCTCCCCTTCACCACCCTCCATCAGGTAAGTCCCCAACCTATACTGATACCTGGCCTTGCTCTTTCCCAGGTGCAGGACTCTACACTTGCCCCTGTTGAACTTCATTATATTTCTTCCTGCTCAGCTCTTCAGCCTAACTCTCTCTGAATGGCAGCACAACTGTCTGGTGTGGCAGCCACTCCACCCAGCTTGGTGTCATCAGCAAACTTGCTGACAGTGTACTCCATGCCCTCACCCAGGTCATTAATGAATACATTGGATAATACTAGTCCCAGTACTGACCCCTGTGGGACTCCCCTAGTTACAGGCCTTCAGCTAGACTGTTCCAATGACCACAACTCTGATTTCTTTCCTTCAACCAGTTCCCAATCTATCTCACTACTCCATCATCCAGACCACACCTCCTAAGTTTAGCTATGAGGATGCTGTGGGAGACAGTGACAAATGCTTTACTGAAATCAAGGTAAAGCACATCCACTGATCATCCATCATCTATCTACCTGATTATGTCCTCATAGAAGGTTATCAGGTTGGTCAACATGACTTCCCCTTTGTAAAACCATGCTGACTACTCCCAAAGACCCCCTTGTCCTTGATATATGTAAGTACAGCATTGAGGATAAGCTGCTCCGTTATCTTTCTGGGGAGAGAGGAGAGGCTGACTGGTTTATAGTTACTAGGTCCGCCTTCTTACCCTTTTTGAAGTTTGGAGTGATGTTTGCCCTCCTCCAATCCCCAGGCACCTCTCCTGTCCACCATGACTTATCAAAGATGGAGGAGAGTGATCTGGCAATGAGTGCCGCCAGCTCCTCCAGCACTTGCTGGTGCATGCCATCAGGACCCATGGACTTATGGATCAGCTAGTATCCATTCTTTTCTAGCTCACATAATGTTTATGTTAAGCTCTGCAAAGTCGCACTGACTTTGTATGAGACAGAGCTTTATATTAATTTCTTATATCCTGCAAAGAAAAGCTTTTATTTACTAGATCAGAGTTTTTCTCACCTATGTACTATGCTTGTTTTCCTCTCAGCATCTACATTACAGAAGTTGGATATATACTGAAATTAGGTACAGATTTAATGGTCAAACAGTTGTTGTTAAACAGAACCTAAAGGTTAGAAAACGTTTGTGTAATAATATATATTTTTTTCCACATGTCCTCCAGTAATATTTAAAAAAAGAGTTTGAAGAGGCTTTTAACAAGGGGACAATTTTTTTTTAAATCACAGGAAAAAATAAATACTACATAATAAAAATGAAGCATAACCACTGAACCTTGTCTGTCATAAGTGAAAGTGAGACTAGAAAGATATGATTCCTGAAATTTGCATTTGGAGATGCACTGCAAATCTCCCATGTCAGCACACCACAAATACAACAGAGGGGTTTTTTAATTGAAAATGTGAGAAGCATATTACATGCAATAAATCAAAACCTCTACACTGAAAAAAATAATGAGAACACAACTGATATATCCTCCTGTGTAAGTGAATCCTGTTCAGTGATTCCTTGGAGCCTTAAACTACAATGTGGGAAGCATATGACCTTGCTGTTGGGAAACACACAGCTATTGTAATTTAATTAGCAGTTCTGGGAAAGGATTGATTCCTGTGTCACAGCACCCTTTGAGAAACCTGGGGACTTTATATCATTTTCATGGGCTTGATGCTGCTGAAGTGATTGCAGATTGGCTCAAACCCAACCTTTCATTAGCCATGGTGTTCTTCCTGATGTAGCCAGGACAATGAATGCACATTATATAATACTAATTAATTTTAAAATTATTTGTTTAACATTGTTAATTAAAAGAAAAAAATCATTATACTTACATTAGTCCCTTCAAGGTTATTTATAACATCAGGATATTTCCTATCATCTTTTTTTTTTCTTTTAACTATTATATGAAGTTTAAGAGAATTGTTGTCATAGAAGTTTAGTAATTTATCTTCTCAACTTGCAAAATGACGACTTAGCATAGAACTTTTTTTTTTTTTTAAATCCATTAAAAGCTTCTTCATGCTCTCTTTCGGCACCTTTTTTTTTTTTTTTAAACTTTCTATTCTTGGTTAAGAACAAAATAATTCCATAGCTTTTAACTTTATAGTTGCTCCATATTGAGTTTTTTGGGGTTTTTGGGGAGTTTTTTATTTATGTACCAATACTTTTCAAATAGAAAATAATAACATTTTCTAAAGCAAAACTAAAGAGGTCATCACTAGCAAAATGAAATGTACAAGTTTTTTCAGCAATTTTATCTATTTTTTTTTATTAACAATAAAATAGCTGCATACTGGAAGCAGAATAAGATTTTAACAGCTTTACCTCCAGTATTTGCTTGTAAGGAAGAAAGTACCTACAGTCCACTACTATGGAGAAATCCTCAAAATTTTGTCTAGGAAAACAAAATTATAAGTGTACCACTCTGAACTGCATATACACTAAGGCACACAGCATGGGGAATAAAGATGGTAAGCTGGACATCCATGTGCAGTTGCATGGCTATGGTCTTGTTAGGATCAGGGAGAAGTGGTGAAATTGCTCACATGACTATAATGTTGCAATGGAGGGATACAGAATTTTAGCAAAAACAAGCAAGGAAGATAATAAGAAGTAATTGTCCTGTATGAGAGAGACCATTCAAAGTACATGGACTTCTACCTGGCAGCTTGTGAGTAATTATCAAGGAGCAGATCAAAATGAGTGACGGTATAGTTTGCTATAGGCCATCTGACCATGCGGAAGTGGATCAGGCCTTTTTATGGACATATAGGAACAGCCTCACATCTGCAACATCAGTTGAGGGAACAGCACAACAGGGCATAAACAATTCAAGAGATTGCTAGAAACTTGATGAGAATTCCTGAACAAAGTAATAGAAGACCCAACAAGAAGAAGTGCTCTGCTAGATGTCATACTTACCAACAAGGAGATGTTCACTGGGTAAGTCAGGTTCAAAGGCAGCCTTGTTTGCAATGATCATGAGTTGGTGTAGTTCAGGATCCAGAGAGACTTCATAACCCTTAACTTCAGGAACACAAACTAACAGCTTCAAACCCTAACCATTAGAAGGAAATATACAGAAGGTGGAAGTAGGAACATGTAACCTAGAAGCAATACAGAGACAATGTCTGAGTATGCAGAGATGAGGTTAGGAAGTCAGTCTACCTGGAATTAAATGTGGCTTCTATAAGTACACAGAAAACAAAAATAAGACTAGGGGGAAAGTAGGCCTGCTGCTGAATAAGGAAAAGGCCTTTGTGAACACAAACACTGAAAAGCCAAAAGTACCGATTGCTTGGTCTTGGACAGCCCTTCAGGAACGCAAGACCCCAAAGAGTGGAAACAAAGTCTTGAGACTTGGTGAAAGAGGATCAAATCAGAGAATACTTAAGCAAACTGGACATTGGTCTTGGTGGGAAGCAGCCAAACGTACTGAGGGATCTGACTAATGTCATTGCAAAGCACTTTCAAATAACCATTGGATGATCAGTCAACTGGGAGAAATGCTCAAGGATTGAGGAAAGTAAGTGTCACTTCTATCTTCAAGAAGGGCAAAAAGGATGACCCAAGTAACTGAAGGCTAGCCAGTCTCACTTTAGTCCCTGGTAAGTTAATGGAGCAGCTAACTCTGGAAAACATTTTCAGGCCCACAAAAGACAGGAAAGTTATCAGTATACAGCGTGGATTTTCTAAGGAGAAATCACGCATGAACAGCTAAATAAAATTCTACAGTGATAGCTGTGAGCTGACTCAAAGAAACTGTGCAGTGGTGAATCATGGGGTATGTGGTCTAGCTTTTGGGTCTAACATCTGTGATACTGCTAGTTTTGAGTCACTGAGGATCTATTTCATAGCCCAAACATATTCTCTGTCCTTAAAATATCACTGAGTTACAAAAAATCAAATATACATATCAGACACTTACCCTAAGTAATCTGTGTTCAATATTCAATTTTGTCTGCTCTGCAGTATATAAATTTTAATGTTGTTGGTGGGTTTTTTTGCTTTTTTTTTTTCTCTCCCCACTTCATATCTTGTCTTAAATGTTGTTGTGGGTATTGAGCATTATTTATCATCATACATGCCTTTGACCAAAGAAAACTGTCTTTGCCTGTAGTATCTAAACTAGGTAAGTATCAAAGAATAGATACTGAAGGAAAGGAGTTTACTTGGTTTGTGTGATGTGCCTTGCACTCTCTCTATAATGAATACATACACAGATCACCATGGAGAGCCAAAAAGAATGAATTTGTGGAGGAATTTGGAGAACAGAAGTGGGAACTGCAGGCAATTTTGGTATGGTCATTTGGGGATGAAATTACTTAAATATTTTATTTTATTTTACTATAGGGAGCAAAAGTTATTTTCAATTCAAGATTTTCATGTAATTCTTAGCTTCAATAAATCATTCAGGCTGAATTGCTGACTGGATAGTATCAGAGGTACTGGAGACCTTTCAATGGTGGGAAAATAGAGAAAGAAATGTCAAATTATTCCTGAAAGGACATAAAGAAAAAAATAGTGATATGCAACTTTGTAGTGGGTTTGCAGTGACCTGCCCCCCCCACCTTTTAAAACCCCAGCTAAAACTCAGAAAAACACACTGGAAGTTAATAAATGAAGCTTTATATTTACAGCAGTGCAAATATACAAGCAAATATTTACAAGATATAACAGATATTTACAGAAATATGCAGTAAAAAGGGAATACAGACACCACACCCCTCCTGGAGACCAAAATCCCCAAGAGAGGGTATCCAAATCCTCCTACCACCTTCCCCCCCTTCCCCCAGCTTTATCTTACCACTTGATGATGCTGCAGATAAGCTGAAGATCAGGGAGATTAATGATAGNAAGCCAGACTGGCCCTCTGCAAGCAGACTGGCTTATCTGGATATTTTGGGAACATCTATCATAGAATCATAGAATGGTCTAGGTTGGAAGAGACCTCA
>VWZI01005787.1:1548-21966 GCA_013396835.1 Psilopogon haemacephalus | reverse complement strand
AATTTTATATATTATTTATTTACTGTTATTCAAGGTATTCAGTAATTTTATATTCTCTTAGACTCTTTTTATCTCAAGTCTTCGGGTTTTGCATTTTGATCCAAAGTTCTCCTTCCCATCTGCTGAGAAGAGGGGTTGAAATGCAAATCTGTGGGGCTTACCTGCAGCTCAGCGTAATACCATAAGAAATCACTCTTTCAAAATCTTGATTTGTTCATGCAGACTTCAAGCTGATCATTACTAGTGATCAGAATTCTAGAAGGCAGGATCTCTTATCTTAGTTCTTCCCTCTTAGTTTTTATGCTTTGCCTGTTATAAAAGCTCTTTATGACTTCTGATGACGTCACACTATAAAATATGGGTTTGGATGCTATAAATACATTTTATGCATCTAATTCATTTTTTATGAGGGCTACTCCCTATAAAATCTTAGGTTTCTTTCTCTTTCTTTGATCTCAAATGTAATTTTGAACAAATAAGACTGCTAAAACAAGGCTTAAATTTTGTATATTCCCAGGATATATACTTAGTCTGAACCTAAGTATATGTCATGGTCTGAACTCAAATTTGCTGCTGTTACTCAAAACCATCCTGTCACACACCAGGTTCAGAAGAAAAGTGTTGGATGAAGTTCAGATTGTAACATGAGAGGCTTCCTGTTCCTCTTTTTTGCTTATGGGGGTTTTGAGTGTTGGCTCTTTTCTGCTGAGATGACAACAGGGCAGGAGGGATAGGGAAGTAGCTAAGTTGATTGTTTTTTCAGCTTGCTTGCTTCTGCTTTCTGCTGTGCTTTTTCCACAAACAGGTTAAGGTAATTGTGTATCATCTTTTTCCATTTCCATTTCTTTTTCTTTTTCTTTTTCTTTTTCTTTTTCTTTTTTTTTTTCTTTTTCTTTTTCTTTTTTTTTTTCTTTTTCTTTTTCTTTTTCTTTTTTTTTTTCTTTTTCTTTTTTTTTCTTTTTCTTTTTCTTTTTCTTTTTCTTTTTTTTTTTTCTTCTTCTTTTTCTTTTTCTTTTTCCTTATCTTTTTCTTTTTCTTTTACTTTTCCTTTTTCTTTTGATGATGATGATCATCATCATCATCTCTCTTATTCAGTAAACTCTTAACTCTTCATCTGAACCCAGAGGTTTTTGTGTGTTATTTTCCCCTCATTTCTGTTTTGGAGGGAGAGGAGAAACAGCCAGATTAGTCCACTCTCAGGTTTTAACCTGTTACAGTGTGATATGTGCTAACTAAGAATATCAAGCCTGACTGTCTTTTATTGCTTTGGGATGATGTTTTTGTACATAACAATATTCTAGAAGGAGTTGCTCATTTATAACAAAGAGTATAAGAAACAAGAAGGAAATAATTAAGAGTTTCATAATTCTATATGAATTCACACAAACTGCATTTTACCTTCTGTATGTTCAATGCTACATGAGCATTTACTTTTCCTGGAAGTTGAAACAGTAGTCAAAAATGTTGAACACTTGAAGTGTAAGCAGGGAGAAAATTAAGCATGGAGTTTTAGTCTTCTAGGCTCCTGTTTGAGTTTTGGTGCCATTCAAATCCATATTTCAAAGAGAAATATTTGCCTAAAGAAAAGGTTTGCCTAGAGCTTTGTGCTATTGAAGCTGAGATAGCAACTGAAACACTGTTAAATAAGTCTATTCAAATGAAAACCAAAGCTGAAATTATTGAGACATTACACAGAAAGAAGCCCTTGATATCCATTACCAGACCATACTTTGGCAAGTCAGCAGCACAAGCTGTGGCACCAGGTTTGGTGGGTTCTATGGCNGTTGCACAAAATTGCTTACAAACACTGAATTAAACAGTTTAAACAGCTTAAACAATCAGAACATAGAAAACAGGGAACCTAATAACAAAGAAAATCCTAGCCACGCCTAAAAATACTCACAAAATGTGATAGGTAAAGAGCGTGTCCCGAGGAAAGGAGAAGAAAGGGGTTTTACCTTTGCTGCTGCTGTAAATGCTGCAATCCACACTGCAAACACGTGGCCGCTGTGAAAGAGGTGCAAAAGATGTCTGTTCCTGGCAGAGGCAGCAGGAGAGAGAGACAACAATTGATTGCCTTTCCTTAAATACCCCATTTTGAAGGGTGAAACTGGCCAATAGACAATTAGCGTACATTGTTTGGCCAATACATTCAAAGTCCTGCGCTCAGGGGTCGACCCTAACAATCTGAGGGACAGCAGAGATCACCTGACTTTTTCATGTGGCACGGGGCTTCTTTGTTCAAACTGCTACAGATCACTCAATCCTGCAAAACTCCTGGACCTCACAATGGGAGGAGGAAAGAGCAGAAGTTTGAACTAAATCTGGGCAGAATTTTATGCCCTACCAGGACAGAGAGACCCAGCAGAGTTGGCACCTTTCAGGTGTGTGCTCATGAAAGTGATGCAATTAGGGGCATTGTTGAAGAAAGTGCAGGAGATTTAAAAGCAGATAATCTGGAAGCAAAGCCAATCTGCACTTTGGCAAGGCAGCTAGCTTCCTTGCTGGAACACAGTGAACAGCATGAGCGTGGGTTTGGGCTGCAGAGTGCAGCAGTCTCAGTGGTAGCCTGACTAAAACATTTAGAGTAATCAGGCAGTCTGAAAAAAAAATAAATACATTAATTCACCATCTCAGTCAAAGTACAATGGTCTCCACCCAGCAGAAGAAGACCATGCTCCTGATGCCAGCTAAAATGGAGATAGATACCCAGATACAGCTACCACAGAAAGATGAGATTATGCATGTCACAGACTGCAGGGAATGCCTCAGCATCTCCATGGTAGCAGGTATTGTGCATGGTGTGAGCAGGTGGACGATCTGCTCATCCGAGCAGCACAGCTACAAGCTGAGGGTGAGATTGGCTGGTAGAGCCAGGCTCTGCCTGCCCTGAAGAGTTGGGAACACCCATGACAAACTACTGAGTGTCAAGTACCACCTCTATCCTTTCTCTGCCAGACTGAAGGCAACAATCTAAAGGAAAGGAGGGAGTGGAGGCAAGTCTATGATCAAGGCAGCAAACAAATTTCTGCATTGTACCCCTCCCCCCATCCTCTCAACAGGGAGCAGTGGCAACAAGTTCCTGCTCAGTGTGGTAGATGTGTTGTGTTGTCTCATTTCATAGAATCATAGAATGCTCCTTGTCCTATCACCACAGGCCTTTGTAAACAGTCTGTCTTCTGTCTTCTTGTAGACTCTCTTCTGGTACTGGAAGGCTGCTATGAGGCCTTCCCAGAGCCTTCTTTTCTCTAGGCTGAACAACTCCAACTCGCTTAGCCTGCCCTGATCATTTTCTTGGCCCTCCTCTAGACCCACTTCACCAGGTTTATGTCCTTCCTGTATTGAAGGCTCCAGAATTGGACTCAGTACTCCAGGTGAGGTCTCATCACCAGAATAAAGTGGCAGGATCACCCATTTGGGTCTGCTGGCAACACATTTTTTTGATGCAGGTGTGATTTGCATTCCAGGCTGCAAGCACACACTGCCTGCTCATGTCCAGTTTCTCATCCATCAGTACCTTCAAGTCATTTTCTACAGGTCTGCTTGCTATCACCTCCTCCTCCAATCTGTATTGATAGTGAGGACTGTTTCAGCCCATATTTTCCCCTAACCTCCCAAGTGCCCTTGCAGAACCAGTATGACACGCAGCAAGTGAAGCTAGATAATGAGGAAGATGGATCATCTGACTTGGAAGTATTCCCAAGATTAAGGAAGCCCAAGCCCACCACCCAAATATCTACCAAAAAGAAGATCTATTATTATAGGTGTCTCTTTTCTGAAAGGAACAGAAGGCCCAATATGCAGATCTGACCAACCTCAAAGTGAAGTATGCTGTCTCACCAGTGCCTGAGACAGAGATGTAGTAAGAAAGCTTCCCACCCTGGTACAGCCCACAAATTATTACCCATCATTAACCTTCTAGATAGGCAATGGCAACCCTGAAAGAAGAAAACTGAGGGCTTTCAAGAGAGGCTTCTGGGCCTTGAGTCAGCTGGTCAAGGGAGTGAGAGCATAAATAATGTTGTTACCTATCCTCCCAGTTGCAGACACTGAGGAGAACCCACCAGATCAATTCTTGTCTTTGAGCCTGGTGTCACCAACAAGACATTGGGGTTTTTGACCATGGGTCAAGTTACATGATACCAGGTCTACTAGTGGCAGATAGGGTGCATCTTTCTCAACAGAGAAGGTCTTTATCACAGGAGTTGGCTGAGCTCATTAATCAGTTTTAAATTAGATTTGAAAGGAGAAAGGGGAAAAAACAGGCTTGCTGGATACAAGCCTGGGACATTTGTGAGGCAGAGTGATAGTTCCATTGTTACCTCAGGGGAGGTAGGGAACAATAAGCCATGTTTTGTGGAAGATGCAAGGGCTGTCAATGAGCTAGGGCTCACAGTAGAACCTGAGAATGATCAAATGGATGTGAAGGGAAAGGAGGATAACATTATTATCAGTCCTTCATGTGAAAAGATGAGGGCTGACACACCAGGATTGGAGGGATGTGGGGCTAGTAAGGGCCTCCAGCCCATTGCCCTGCAGCATGCTGGGGACACAGCAGCACAGTCAAAATCACAAAGTCTCCCACTCCACCGGGGTAGAATCAGTGTACTCAGCTTACTCCCTGCAATGCCTGTACACCAAGGTGTGCATTATGGAGAATAAACAGGAGAAGTTAGAAATCTATGTGCCATCAAGGGATTATGGTCTAGTGGCAAGTATAGAGATGGGGTGGGACAGGCCATAAGACTGTAATGCAGTCATAGATGTCTATGTCTTTTAGGAAAGACATTTCAAAAAGGTGAGGTGGTGGAGTTGTTTTTTTATGTGAAGGAGAAGCTGGAATGTATTGAGTTCTGTCCAGGGGTGGAAGAGGGGCAAGTTGAGAGCTTGTGGGTGCAAATTAAAGGACAGTCTAGCATGGGTGACACTGTTGTGGGCATTTATTACAGACCACCTGATCAGTACAAGGAAGTTGATGAGGCTGTCTACGGGCTACTGACAGTAGCCTCACAATTGCAGACCCTAGTTCTCATGGGGAATTTTAATTACAAACATATTTGCTGCAAGGCCTACTCAGGCAGCCAGCCACAGTCCAGGAGGTTCCTCTTGTACACTGATGATACAGTGGCTCCGTGGATGGGGTCACCACCATAAATTTGTTTTTTTATGGCAATGGTGTGACCTATACAGCACCAGGGTTGTTGACACCAAACAGAAGACATCTCTCTTGAAGGGGGAAGAGGGTCTTCACAGAGGAGATAGAAGAGCTAGGTGACAAGGCTTTAGACATGATGTGAAGGTGGAAGGGGACAAAGTCATCGGGCTTCCATGTGGCAAGGTGTGGGAGGACAGATTAGTGTGGGAGCACTGGGGGATTAGTAAGGGTTCTCAACCTGCTTCCCAGAAGGGGCAATCCCTGTGGTAGTGATGACATGAGCAGTAGAGATAGGCTAATAGTTAAAGAGGTGTCTGAGCATGAACAGGTCCAAGTACTGACTGAGTGAATTGACTGTGGGTGATAGAAGAGGCAGGAATTATAAATTACATAGCTTTTATAATTTCCAAAAGCCCCACCCACAATCTATGTATAAATTAGTTTAAGTTTGGGTCTTAATTAGTTCAGGAAAAATCTTCACAAGGATGTGAAGGTAATTCTTCACAGGTAATTTGGGAAAAATCGGAAAATTGGAAAGGTGTGGACATAAACCATCTTTGCTCTACTTACAAACGGGTGACAGTCTCTTTCACGGCAGCATCCAGAGTCCAGCAGTGGATCAGCATCACACGGAGTCCAGTGCCCGCCAAAGTCCAAAATGACTGTAGGCACAGCTTTCACGAAGCCACGATCACAGAGGAAAGCCGGGGTGCTCCGCGGTGTTCCCGCAAACAGCGGCAGTTTATCACTGAGGCAGGTCCCTGCAGCAGGTCTGGCTCAAAGTCCCTGCAAGGTCCATAAAAGGTCTGTCTCCAGGTCCATGCAAGCATTGACTCAGGGTCTGAGTCCAGGTTCCAGTTCAGATCCGACCCCAATCTGTCCAGTTGCCATATATATACTGGGCTGATTTGCTCCTTCCCTGTTCAAGCCCACGGGGGGTGGGAGAAGGTACTTTATGCCTATTTTACTCCACATTCCAAACCAGACAGAGGTGGGGAGGGAGTGAGACCGTTTCCTGTCCCATTCACACCTCTGGTGGGGCAGGGACTTGGGTGTGCCCTGCCACACTGAGAAAAGTATGCTCAAAGAACAGGGTAAAGGAAAATCAGTGGGTAAGTCAGGTACAAAAGAGGCACATCTAAAATGCCTCTACACTAACGCAAGGCCCAGGAGAACAAACAGGAAGAATCGCAAATATGTGCAAGTCTCCAGGGCTATGATGTCCTTGTATCACTGGGACATGGTGGGATAGATTTCATGACTGGAGCATAGGGATAGACAGTTATAGACTCTTCAGGAGTGACAGGCAGAGGAGAAGGGTAGGGGGTGTTGCACTCTACATCAAAGATAAACTGAAATCCACAGTGCTCAACCTGGGGATGTGCAATGCTAAAACAGAGAGCATATGGGTAAAGGTCAAAGGGAAGTCATGGGAAGACATCATAGTAGGAGTCTGCTACAGACCTGATCAGGAAGGTGAAGAAGATGAGGCCCTTTACAAACAAATAGGAGAAGCTTCACGCTCACAGGCCCTGATACCCATGGGGGATTTTAGCCACCCTGACATCCGTTGGAAGGACAACACAGCACCAGCAATCTAAGAGGTTCTGGGAGTGCATTGATGATAATTTCCTCCTCTAAGTGGTAGAGGAACCCATGAGAAAAGGTGCTGTGCTGGACCTAGTCCTCACCAACAAGGAGGCACTGGTTAGTGAAGTGAAGCTGAAGAGTAGCCTTGCATGCACCAACCATGAAATGGTACAATTTAAGATCATCAAGGCATCAAGGAGGGTGCACAGTAAACTTACCACTCTGGCCTTTGGAAAAGCAGACTTAAATTTCTTCAGGGACCTGCTTGGCAGGGTGCCATGGGAAAAAACTCTGGAAGGAAGGGTGGCTCACGAAAGCTGGTCAATGCTTAAGGATCACCTCCTTCAGGCCCAGGAACAATGCATCCCAGAGAAGAGGAAGACAGGTAAGAATGCAAGGAGGCCTGCATGGATGAATGGAGAGTTCCTGAACACTCTTAGACACAAGAAAAAAGCCTAGAGGGAGTGGAAGAAAGGACAGGTAACCTGGGACCAATACAAAGATGTTGTTTCTGCAAGCAGAGACCAGGTTAGGAAAGCTAAAGCACAGCTGGAGTTGAATCTGGCTAGGGACATTAAGGGGAACAAGAAGAATTTCTTCAGGTATATCAGTGAGAAAAAGAGGACTAGGGAGAACGTGGGACCCTTCCAGACAGGAAATGGAGAGCTGGTGACAGGGGACATGGATAAGGCTGAGGTGCTCAATGACTTCTTTGCCTTGGTCTTCAGCAGCAAGTGCTCCAGCCATGATGTCCAAATTCCAGAGGGCAAAAGTAAGGTCTGGGGGAGTGAAGACCTGCCCACTATAACTGAAGGTCTTTCTCATGAGCACCTAAGGAATATGAACATGCACAAGTCCATGGGACCTGATGAGATCTACCCATGTGTCGTGGGAGAACTGGTAGATGAAGTTGCCAAACCACTCTCTATTGTACTTGAAAGGTGATGGCACACTGGTGTCCTGGTTTGAACTAATTGGAGAATTGGAGTGAGAAATTAGACTATTGGCTGAGAGAGGAAACAGATGATGCTACTTATCTCAGAGCATTACTGAGAAAGAAAAAAAAAATATTTTAAGGGTTGTAACCCAAATATAGATGTCAGACTGCTCGAGGCCTCTCTGGGCTGTAGCTGCTCTCCTTGCATCGTTCCTTTTTCTCTGCCTTTGTAGCTGACTTTCAATAATTCCACTGATCTCTTTCCTACTGTTAATCCCCTTGGCTGATCTACCTCTGCCTATCTGCTGCATCAACAGATGGTGAGATAAGATTGGGGAAGTGGGGAAAGGTGGTAGGGGTGGTTGGAAAACCCCTCTTGGGGATTTTGATCTCGAGGAGGGATGCGGTGTTTCTGTATTACTTTTTCAATGTATATACCTGTAAATATCTGTTATACATGGTAAATATCTGCTTGTATATTGAGCATTGCTGAGTCCTAGCTGGGGTTATATCAAAAGGTGGGGGGACAGGTAACTGCTAAACCACTACAACTAGTTAAGTACCTGATGAGTGGAAAAGGGCAAACATAACACCCATCTTCAAGAAAGGTAAAATGGATGACCCCGGGAACTACAGACCAGTCAGTCTCACCTCTGTGCCTAGCAAGATCATGGAGCGGGTCCTTCTGAAGGATATGCTAAAGCAAATGGAAAACAAAGCAGAGGTGTTTGATGGCAGCCAGCATGGCTTCACCAAGGGCAACTCATTCCTAGAAAAAATTTGGTAGCTTTCTATGATGAAGTCACAGCAGCAGTGGACAAGGGAATGGGAAACTTATGTCATCTACCTGGACTTGAGTAAGGCATTTGACTCTGTCCCATGTAGCATCCTGGTCACCAAATTGAAAAACATGGACTTGATGGATGGACAACTCGCTGGAAAAGGAATTGTCTGGATGGTCGCATGCAGAGAGTGATGATCAAGGGCACAATGTCCAGCTGGAGACCAGTGACAAGTGGCGTCCCTCAGGGGTCAGTGCTAGGACAAGTACTCTTTAACATCTCTGTCAATGACATGGACAGAGGAATCGAGTGCACCCTCAGCAAGTTTGCAGATGACACCAAGTTGTGTGGCACAGAGGGCTTGCTAGAGGGCAGGGATGCCATCCAGAGGGAGCTGGACAGGCTGGAGTGGTGTGTCCAGACAGCCCTCATGAAATTCAACAAGACCAAGTGTAAGGTCCTACACCTGGGTCAGCACAATCCCAAGCACAAATTCAGGCTGGGTGGCAAGTGGCTGGAGNTCATGGCCAACAGGGCAAAGGAGGTGATTCTCCCCCTTTACTCTGCCCTCATCAGACCCCACCTAGACTACTGTATACAGTTCTGGAGCCCTCATCACAAGAAGGATGTGGATCTGTTGGAGCGAGTCCAGAGGAGGGCCAGGAAGATGATCAGAGGGCTGGAGCACCTCTGCTCTGAGGACAGGCATAGGAAGTTGGGGCTCTTCAGCCTGGAGAAGAGAAGGCTTTGAGAAGACCTTGTAGTAGTCTTCCAGTATCTGAAAGGGGCCTACAGAAGGGCTCAGGAGTGACTATTGAAAAGGTCTTGTAATGACAGGATGAGGGGTAATGGGTTTAAATCAGCAGAGTGGAGATTTAAACTAGATATTAGGAAGAAGTTCTCTCCAGTGAGGGTGGTAAGACAATGGAATGGGTTGCCCATGGAGGTTGCTCCCTCCCTGGAGGTGTTCAAGGCCAGGTTGGATGAGGCCTTAAGTGACCTTTTCTAGTAGGATGTCTGTGGTGGTGTGCCAGAACTGGATGATCTTTGAGGTCCCTTCCAACCTAAACCATTCTATGATTCTGTGATAACTTCTTGATGAAAATGGTGGATGAGCCAACCAGGAGAAAAGTGCTGCTGGACCTGATACTTACTAAAAGAGGGTCTGTTTGAAGTGGTAAATTTTGAGGTCATCCTTGTCTTTAGTTATCATGAGATGATGGAGTTCAGGATCTTTTGAGGTAGCAACAGAATATTAAGCAGGATCACAACCTTGGACTTCAGCAGGGGCAACTTTGTGCTTTTCAAGTAACTACTATGGGAAATTTCATGGGATAGGGTACTGGAAAGCAGAAGGGCTCAAGATAGTTTGTAAATATTCAAGAACCACATCTTCCAAGCTCAAGATCACAGCATTCCAAAACATAGGAAATCAAGAAATGGAGCCAGGAGACCCATATGATTCCGTAGTTGTAGTGGGAGGCCAGTGCAGGCCTAATACATGTCCTGGATTGCTCCTTTGCTGAGGGGGAAAGTGAGCAGTAGGAAGCGAAAGCAAAAGGCTTGGAGACACCCAGTCTAAATGCCCAAGACTTGCCCAGACTTGTTGTGCTTTGCAGTGGTAAACAAGGTGCATTTGTTTATGGATGGCCTGTGTTTTAACAAATAAGGAAAAGCAAGCTCCTGAGTCGTTTTGTGCTCTCCCTCTCTCCTGTTGTTAGGGGAGGCAAGGGTGGGAAAGGAAAATAAAGGCCCTGGTGCCTTTCAGTCTCCTTCTCTCCTTCCAAACTTGTAAACACATGAGGATACTGTGTTTATACAATTGTTTGTGTTCTGCCCTAAAAGGTAAAAGACGTGACTTCATCTAATATGGTCAGTTTTGGCTGATTTGTGGCTAAGGAACAATTAGTCTCAAGCTGTATTGATAAAAAGAGATAAGCAGGTAAAGATAACATGCTCTGCCTCAATGAGCTTCTGTCATTGTTTCTGCCTCACTGCCTGCTGCATCTTGCTATGCTCTGCCAGCTACATGGTATCAAGCTCTGATACTTTGGGCTTGTATACTTAGATACTGTCCTGCCTCAGTTTACCAGAAGGTTGGCAGTAAGTGCCTTCACAAAATATGCTTACTTGGCCAGCGTGACATGATGCCTGTCTGCACATCCACAAGACATCCTGTCTGCACCTCTGCAAAGCTCCATTTTGAATCTAGAGCCCAAGAGAAACCAGGACCAGATCAGAAATCATCTGCCTCTCTCCCAGCATCCTGTCAGAGCCTGAGAAGGTGAAAAACTATCAAGATACTGCAAAACTCTCTGCAAGTGTTTGGGTACTCTCTGGAAACTGTAGTTAGCCCTGGATATCTGGAGATACTAATATTTTCTGAGAAAATACTTAAAGCCTCTTTGTAACTGAATCCAAGTGCCTTCTGCATTAAGCAGAAAGGACTTCTTGTGTCTCTCTAGTGGGCAAGTGGTATAATAGATCACAAGAACCTCTTTTCCAGTTCTAATGGTTTAACGTTTTTTATATTACTGCTAGTTAATTCCTAAGAGTTCCAGACTCTGTTCTCATTTGTTTAATGTTTTCATGACTGTTGCAAAGAGCCTATTATTAAGAATATTGGGCAGGGGTGAGAGTTCTGAATGCCAAAATTAATAAACGATGTTAATTTTGAAAATCCTATCTTTCACAATACTTACCTGCCATTACAGTAATTAAATTCTATTGCACTTTCTGCCTTACTGAAAGTAGCTTCCTGGGTCCCTCTGGAGGTCAAGTGGCATATAGATTGCAAGATTCTTTTTCCAACTGTTTAAAGTCGTGGTGGTTTAGCCCCCCCCACTTTGAAATAACTCAGGCTAGGACTCAGTCAGCTAGAAGTTAAGGAATGAAGCTTTATATTTACAGCTTTGCACAATATACAAGCAGATGTTTACAATGTATGACAGGTATTTACAGTTATATACAGTGAAAAGATAATACAGAAACAACACACCCCTCCCAGAGATCAAAATCCCTAAGAGGGGTTTCTAACTACCCCTACAAACTTTCCTCCCTTCTCCAGTCTTACCTCACCATCTGTTTCATGCAGCAGATAGGCGGAGGTAGCGGGGGGTATTAGCAGCAGGAAGAGAAGAGAGTGAAATAATTTAGATTCAGCTACAAGAGGCAGGGAGAAAAAAGCCATGCAAGAGCCACAGCCCAAAGTGGTCTGAAACCCTCTGATCATCTAACTTATCTATATTTGGGTTACAACTCTTAAAACATTTTTTTTTCTTTCTCAGTAAAGCTGAGAGTCAAGTAGCACCATCAGTGCTTTCCTCTCTCAGCCTATAGTCTAATTTCTTATTCAAACCCTCAAATTAGTTCAAACCAGCTAGTTTCCTTAATTGTTCCAAATTGCCTATTTTCCCTGTGTATAAATATGCCAACCATGTATTCAAACCATGCACTTAATTTTTCTGGTGAGATTTCATACTAATAAACAATTTTCATAGTTATTGATAATCTTCTCCAGCATGTCAATATTAATATAAATATTAATTTTGTATAATCTATAACAGTATGGAACTGCTGAGCAAACTCTAGTGGAAGAAGAGACTACAGGTCATGGAAGGCAGGGCTGACCATGTAGGAGGACTGTAAGACTGTTTTCAGAGTGTAGTGGTTTTACTGCCAACAGAATGAAAACTCTCAAACAAATTGGAGAAACTAACAGAATTATATTTTGGGTAGAGAGATACATGAGAAAAATTACAGAGCAGATATAGAAGTCATAGCAACCCCCTTGAATTTTGTTCCCATCCCAAAACTAAGCCTATAAACCCCAATGCTCCAGTTCTGCCCACCCCCGCCCATGCCTCTGCCATTTATAGGCCCCAAAACAGGCCTACCCACTTACATATTTACCCAATAACAGCTCCTGTCCAGACACGGCTGGAGGGGGAGGAAAGGAGAGCGAGCTGGCTTTGTCCTGAGCTTATGAAGAGATAGCAGAATTATGGGATTGAATACCATTCTCCTCTAGTCTCTAGAGGAGTTTTAACCCTATAATTCCCAACCTGGGACACAGATAATGTAGGGAGGCAACTAGGTTGCTAAGGCCTCCTTGGAATTCAACCTTCCAAGGGAGGTCAAGGACAACAGAAGGGAATTCTGCAAATACATTTCAGGAAAACCTAACACTAGAGGCAATGTAGGTTCGCTGCTGAATGAGGTAGGTGCCTTAATGACAGATGATACAGAGAAGGAGAAACTACTAAATGCCTTCTTTATCTCCATCTATACTTCTGGAGACTGTTCTCAGGAGCCTGAGACTCCTCAGGCCCCAGAGAAAGACATGACAATGGAGAAGCTTGTAATGGAGGGGATAATTAATTGATGCAAGAAATGATTTTTCAAAATTAGTATTGTTTATTAATTTTGTTATTAAAAATACCACCTCCAACTGCTAATTTTAATAACTGATTTGTTTGTAACAGTTATGAAACATATTACATAAAGGATAACTAAATAGCAGTATATAAACATTAATTGAAGCCAATTGAACTGGAAGAGAAGGTTCTTGCAGTCAGTTATACTGCTTGCCCACTAGATGGACTCAGGGCCCCTTCTGCTTCTGGCAGAAGGCTATATGGATTGCAAAAGGCTTGAGGCATTTATTCATAAAATGTTATTCACCCTACTTGCGGGGCTAGCAACAGTTTAAGATGGTACCCAAATGCTTGTAGGGAATTCTGTCAATTGCCTTGTTGGCTGCTGATACTTCTGATTCCTTCCAGGCTCCACAGGATGCTGGAGAAAGGGAGCAGACAATCTCTGACCTTATCCTGGCTTCTCTGGATAATCTACATATCCCATCCAAGGCTGCTCATCTTGTCAGATGTAGGCAGGATGTCTTGCAATGTACAATCTCAGCATGGTGCCATGCTAGCTATGCAGGCATATCACATGAAGGTGATTAAAGTTGGTCCTAGTAAATTTGAAACAGGCAGTTTCATGTCTGTTCAGCAGAGCTGAGTTATGGCTTAATGATATAAAAAATAAGGCGGTATCACTGCCAGTGGCAGAGAACAATAATGGCAGGCAGTAGCAGGCACAGATACAGTGACAAGGCATGAATAAAATGGCAGAGCACAATTACAATGGCAAAGCACGTTGTGTTACCTGCTCATCTGTTTTTATATTAATGTCTGAGACTAATAGCCTTTGGACATAGAATAGCCAATCAGAATGGCAGTTAGTCAAGTTCGACCATATTAGGTGAAGCCACAGGCTTGCTATACCCATATTAGAGAAGAGCATAGGCCTTGCACAAGGCTGGCACAACCCAAGGGCATGTACTTTGTTTACCACAGGATGTGGGCAGAGGCAAAACAAGTTTGGGCAAGTCATGGTCTCTTGTCCCTTTTCCTGCAGTTGCCTCTCCCCAAAGCAGAAGGAGAGAGCAGAGAAACATGTCTGGGCAAGCCCATACATGTATAGGCCTATTTTGACCCACCAGGTCTACCACAACAGCATTTTCCTTTTTTGATGAGGACTGAGTTGATGAGGACTGAATTAGGGAAAAGTTAAATGATTTGGACATCCATAGCTCCATGCATCCTGATAGGATGCACCTGCCAGTGCTGAGGGAGCTCTCCACAATCTTTGTTCTGTCATGGCAGACAGAATAGGTGCCTGAAAAGTAGAGGAAAGAAAACATTACTCCAGTCTTCAAAAAGGGTAAGATTGAGGTCCTAGGTAACACTAGATCAGTCATCCTCACCTCCATTCACAGAAACGTAATGGAGCAACTTATCCTTTGTTCTGTCCTTAGGCCTATCAAGGACAAGAAGGTCATGTAGCTGGCTCTGATGAGGCCACATCTCTAGTACTGTGTTCAGTTTTGCGCATCTCAATGCACGTGAGATGTCAAGGTGCTGGAGAAAGTGCAATGAAGCTGGTGAAGGGCCTGGAGAATAAATCCTATGAGGAGCAACTGAAGTTGCTGGGGCTGTTTTGTTTGAAAAAGAGGAGGCTGAGGGGAGATGTCATTGCTGTCTACAACTCCCTGAAAGGACATTGTGGAGATATTGGTGCTGGTCTCTTCTTATAGGCAATTATTGATAGAACAAGAAGGAATGGCCTCAAACTGTGAATGGATAGATTTAGACTGAGCATTAGGAAAAATATTTTGACAGAAAGAGTGGTCAGGCATTGGAAAGGGCTGCCAAGGGAGGTAGCTGAATCACCAACCCTGGATGTGTTAAAAGGACATTTGGATATGGTGCTTGGGGGTATGGTTTAGGTTGAACCTTGTAGAGTAGGGTTTTCAGTTGGACTTGGTGATCATGAGAGACTTCAAACCAAAATATTTCTGTGGTTCTGTGATTATGAGCAGTCAACATGGTTTTACAAAGGGGAAGTCCTCTTTGACCAACATGATAACCTTCTGTGAGGGTGTAGCCAGGTGGATAGATAATGGAAGAACAATTGATGTGCTTTACCTTGATTTCAGTAAAGTGTTTGACACTGTCTCCCACAGCATCCTTACAGCTAAACTGAAACAGTGTGGTCCGGATGATCAGGTAGTGATGTGGATTGCAAATTGGTTGAAGGGAAGAAGTCAAACAGTTGTGGTCAACAGGATGAAGCCTAACTGGAGGCCTGTATTTAGTGGAATCACTTGGGGGTCAGTAATGGGACCACCAATAACCTGGATGAGTGCACTGTCATCAAGTTTACAGATGACACAAAACTCATGGCTGACACACCAGAAAGTTGTGCTGCCATTCAGTGAAACCTAGACATTCTGGAGAGTTGGGCAGGGAGAAATTGAATAAAATTCATCCAAGGCAAGTGCAGAGTTTTACACTTAGGAAACAATAACCCCATGTATCGGTATATGTTGGGGACTGACCTGTGGGAGAGCAGTGAAGGTGAAGAGGACCTGGGGGTCTGAGTAGATGGATGGATGAACATGAGCCACTAATGTGTTCTGGTGGCCAAGAAGGCCAATGCCATTCTGAGGATGTAGTTAGTAGGTTGAAAGATGTTCTTCTCCCTGTGTGCTCTCCCTTGTGAGGCTGCATCTTGAATTTTGTGTCCATTTCTGTGCCACTCAGTTCAAGAAAGACAAGGAACTGTTTGAAAGCATCCAGAACAGAGCCACAAAGATGATTAAGGGAGTGGATTATCTTCCATATGAAGACCTCAATAATGTTTTGTGATGGTTTGGAAGTTACCTGCCCCGCCCCCCCCACCCCAAACTCANATTATATACAAGTTAAAAATAATACAGAAACACAAAATCCCTCCTGAAACAGTCAGATTGCTCAGGAGGCTACTGACTAACTTCCTCCTCCCCTTCCCTCTCTTTCCCTTCCCTCAAAAATAACCAGATCAATCCCTGTATATTTCATGTGATAAATCTGAAGAGATCTGAGATGTGATGTCAAAAAGACAATGACGTTAGAGGAAAAAGGTTAGATTGGGTTAAAGAGATAAGGCAGACGCAAACACAGAGCACCAGAGAGAAGGAGAGCAACTGAGAACTGAGAAGTGTGTGAAAAGTGAGTGTATTATCTGTATTTTTACTAGTTGCTTTCCCTCAGCAGAAGAATGAATGATACAGGTCACTGTTATTTTCTTTCTTCTCACAGCTAAGGATTTAATTTCTCTCAGTAAAATATTCTAAGTAGCCTCAAAACAGCACATGTTTATAAATCTATTAAGGGTGAGTGTCAAGAGGATGGAGTCAGGCACTTCTTGGTGATTCCCAATGATATGACAACAGGCAACAGGTAGAAGCTGAGTCACAGGAAGTTCCATCTAAATATGAGCAAAAATTTTTTTCACTGTGAGGGTGACAGACACTGGAACAGGCTGTCCAGGGAGGTTGTGAAGCCTCCCTCTCTGGAGATATTAAAACCCCACCTGGATGTGTTTTTCTGTGATCTGGTATAAGTGATCCTGCTTTGGCAGGGTAGTTGGACTAGGTGATCTTTTGAGGTTTCTTCCAGCCCTTAACATCCTGTGATTCTGTAAACCTCTAAAATCAAACTGAGATCATGTGCTGTTTGCCTTGTATATGTCCTTCTGCCAGCAAAGGTCTGAATTTTAAAGGCTATTTCAATCTTATAATTTAAACTGTAGCTCATAACTTTTTTTTTAATTCTCTTCAGTATATTTGACAGGAATACAGTGATTTGTCTTTGTCTACTCGACTATACAATGAATAGCTGAGTTTAATACAAAAATCTCAGTGTTTAGTCCAAATTCCAGGTAACACAATCCCACCAATTCCCCTCCCCACCCAACCATGCATACTCACTGCTTCAGATAGAATAAAAGCAGGTTCTTCATCCTAATTTCAAAGCAGAATTTCTCAACACATGTCATGGAAGATACATGTCCTGGCTTGCCTAGGCATGATCTCAAGGTCCTTTCCCTATGCTGACGGGAAGAAGCAGAGTGCAGGGAGAAGACAAAAGGCTTGGAGACACCCAGTTTGAGGGTCCAAGACTTGGCCAGACTTATTTCTCCCAAATAAGGGAAAGCAAATTCCTGCCTTCACCTAATATGGTCAGATTTGGCAAAGTGCCATTCTGATCAGTGAGTTTGTGTGGCTATGGCGGCCATTTACATTCAGGCAATCAACATACAGGCTTCTGACTCATGGTTTTCTGCATTCACTTTTACTTTTCATTTACCTGCTCTGTCCTGCCACATGCTTCTCCTGCAACAACCTTCAAGATATTAACAGAATTCTTGAGCTACTGACAGAGTCCCCCCTGATACTATGTTGTAAGTAAATATTTCAAAGCCTCTCTCTAAGAAATTCTGTAACTAGACTCTGTTGTGCCTTTCTGCCTTAGCAGCAGAAAGGACTCTCTCGAGTCCCGTGGTGGGCAAGAAGTATATTTGAAACTAAGAACCTCTTTCCAGTTTATTTTCCAGCTTGCATTTGTGTAGTGGGTTTGCAGTGACCTGCCCCCCCACCTTTTAAAACCCCAGCTAAAACTCAGAAAAACACACTGGAAGTTAATANCTCTGCAAGCACACTGGCTTATCTGGATGTTTTGGGAACATTTCCCAAAACAACCTTCTTTTTTCTGTCTCAGTGAAACTGGGTGAGGTGACACGGTATGTTTAACTCTCTCTCTCAGGCAATAGTCTAATTTCTCACTCAAATTCTCCAATTAGCTCAAACCAACACAATTTGCTACTTATTTCTTGAAGTGTCACCTTTATGCCTCGTGCATCAGTAATTTCCCTACCCCCTCTTTCCAAGTTTCCACCAGGTAACCAGGCAGTGGGTGCAAAGGGTTGTGGTGGCCATTGTGCTTTGCTGTGTGCCATTATTGAATTCTCTGCTGAGTTGAGCCACTTTGGCTCTGTGGTAGATTCATTCAATACCATGGTTTTTGGCTCAGTTTTTCCCAAGATTGTTCTCAAAATGAGTGCCATTGTCTGATTCAATTCTCTCTGGAGTTCCATGTCTCCACATGATTTGTCTCTCCTAACCAAGAATGGTGTTATATGTAGTAGCACGTGGAACTGGATAGGTTTCCAGCCATCTAGTGCTTGCCTCTACCAATGTTAGCACATAGTGATTGCCAGAATGAGAACGAGGTAAAGTGATGTAGTCAATCTGCCACGCTTCACCTACTTGTACTTTGACCATCTCTCCCCATACAATAAGGGCTTGATTTACTTAGCCTGCTTAATAGCAGTACAAATGTCACAGCATCCATGTATTGACCTATCACGTGCCCATTGGTATTTTGGAACTCTGCTTTGATGTCCAGATGAATCATGAGCCCACTGAGCTAAGAACAGTTCACCCCAGTGTTTCCAATCAAGATCAAAGCAAGTCTTTGTGTCAACTTGGGAAATTTTAGCAGCTTGGTCTGCTTGATGGTTGTGTTGCTGTTGTTCAGTAGCTTTGCTTTTAGGTACGTGTATTTCTACATGCCCCCCTTCACCGGAATTCTCTCCAGTCATGCATCAATGTCCTGCCATAGATCAGCACATCAAGCAGGCTTTCCTTTCCTCTGCCAGCCACTCTTTTTCCAGTCCTTTAGTCAACTCCATAGACCACTGGTGTATAGGTAAAGGATAGGCCATTTTTCCTGTTCAGCCACATCAAGAGCAAGTTGGACCGCATTTACCTAAGTGAATTGACTGGATTCACCTTCTCCATCTTTCCCTTCAGTAGTTCTCCTTGTAGGACTCCAGACCGCTGACTTCCATCTTCACTTGTTCCCAACAAGACCACAGGAACCCTCTGTGAATAAAGCATAGTTCTTTTCCTGATCAGAAAGATCACCATAGGGAGGAGCTTCTTTAGCATAAATTGGCTTCTCCTCTGGAGGTTTTGTAGAGACTGTGCCTTCTGGCCAGTTGGTGATCACTTCTACTAGACCAGGTTGATCAAGGTTTCTCACGCATTCTCTTTGGGTTATCAAAGCCATCCATTTAGACCAGGTTGCATCTGTGGCATGATGCAGTGATGAACCTTTGCCTTTGAACATCCAATTTAGAACAGGCAATCTAGGAGCTAAAAGCAATTGTGACTCAGTTCCAATCGCTTCAGAAGCTGCTTTCACTCCCTCATAAGCTGCTACTATTTCTTTCTCTGTTGGGGTGTAATTTGCCTCTGAACCTCTGTAGGCACAACCCCAGAAACCAAGCAGACAACCACATGTTTCATTTGGAGCTTTCTGCCAAAGACTCCAAGTTGGACCATTGTCACTTGCAGCCGTGTACAGAATGTTTTTAATGTCCAGACCAGATCGTACAGGTCCCAAGCCCACAGGATGGACTACTTCTTGCTTTATCTGATCAAAGGCTGCTTGTTGTTCAGGTTCCCACTCAAAATGGTGTCTCTTCTGAGTCAAATCATGCAGAGGTTTGACAATTTGACTGAATCCAGGAATGTGTAGTCTCCAGAATCCCACTGCACCCAAGACTGAATGTCCTTTTTATTTGAGGGAACTGCCTTGGTGGAGACTTTGTTTATCATATCCTGTGGAATGTGATGGTGACCATCCTGCCACTGCACTCCCAGGAACTGTATTTGTCTGGAAGGTCCTTTGACCTTGTCTCTCTTGATGGAAAACCTGCTTGCAACAGAATGTGAATTATTTTGTTACCTTTCTTGAAAACTTCCTCAGCAGCTTAGCCCCACACAATGATGTTGTTGATGAATTGTATGGGTTCTGGAGCTTTACCTTTCTCCAATGTGTTGTGTATCACTGAGTCACAGATCCAGTATCACTGATGCTGATACTGGATTCGTCTCCAGATGAATGCAAAATAATGCCTGTATTCCTTTGCTGTGGTAATAGAGCAGAATCATTAGCAATATCTATGGTAGCATACCATTTAGCTTCTTTCGATTCCAGCTCATATTGGAGTTCCAGCATGCCTGATACAACTGCACTCATGGGTGGAGTCACCACGGAAGTCCACTGTGAGGCATTGCTTGCCATTAGGTTTGCACACAGGCCAAATACAACTGTTGAAAGTTATTTCTAACCTTCTGAACTGCCAGGCCACGTAATGAATACATTCCAATTGGTTAGATTCCCTCCACTATCTCTTTCTTTCTCCTGGTTAGAGGAAGGTCACCCCTAATACCAAACATGACATGTAGAGTGTACAGAATGATTTATGTTGTTGTGAGATGAATTACAATTATTAGAGTAATTGCAATTGCTCTGAAAAGCTGAAGAAGTGACAGCTACTCTTCTGGCATTGCTACCCCTCTGCAGTTCCCTGACTCTCTTTGAAAAGACTGAAGTAGGTTAACCATCCCACTTGTTCATCTTCTTACCAAATGGGTCACACAGGATTATCCAGAGTGACGCACGTGATTGGTGATGTCTAGGTGGAATTTGTCTCCTAGGCTGGAATTCATAGAATCATAGAATGGTTTAGTTTGGAAGAGACCTCAAACATCATCC
>VWZI01005786.1:76016-94799 GCA_013396835.1 Psilopogon haemacephalus | reverse complement strand
TCCTTGGGAAAAGACAGGGGTCCCAGGTGGCCTTAAACCATCACACATGTCTTGTATCAGTTCACCTATTTCCAGATGTTTCTGAGATTTAAGAGTGGGATTTATGATTATTTAAGGTTTTTTCAGACATGCAGAAGTAAATTAATATCAGTTATGACTCTGAATTATGATAAAAAGCTGATGTTTGACTGAAGGCCTGACTTCAGTCAAAGATCAAGTAAAGTCTAAATTTTGTATCCACATTTGTGAAGTATACTGACAAAATTAGGAATAATCTGAAAAAGAAAGAATAAATTTACAGGACTTTTTTCTTAATTTAATAGGTGCTATTCACCTGGATTATGTCTCAATTTAGTCTAAATAATTTAAACATGATTGCAGCTTGAAATCAGACTCTCAAAAAAAATACAGTAATTCACAGTTTGAGAGACCAGTGGCTTACAGATAACTTCAGCTATCAAAAGCAGATTAAGTTTAATGAAATAACTCTGATTATTTTGCTATCAGTCTGAATATTATGCACGTTACTGTTAACTTTTGTGCTAATAATCTCTGTCATGCAATCTGTGTGACGGTTTTTATGTTAAAATAGAAGTCTTAACTTATTTCTGGAAAGCAGATAAATCTGTCCATATAGTGTGATTTCTTTGTTTGTTTCTTCGGTTTTTTATTATTTTTTTTTAATTACTGATTTTTTAAAACCATTTTTTGCAGGCAAAGCACAAATCACAACTTGGTGACATTTTGCAGAGAAGGAAAAGGGGTAACATCAAGGATTCAGATAACAGTTTAACCATTACAACAACTGTACCACAGAGAAGGTCAATTAAGGTAAGGCTGGAGATTAGGATGGAATGACAGTGGTGTCACTAACTGTCCTCTTCGCTGCCTCCAAGTAAGTATAGACACAGTCTGTTGCCACAGATAGTTATGTTTTTCCTCAGGAAAGATGAAAATGGCCAAGAAAGATATGTAACATTTTAATAGTTGTCCTCTCTCAAAAAAAGAGTGAACCAGAAAAGCATTTATCAGTCTTTGCCCCTCTGACAGTATTCAGGTCACTCAATTTGCTCTCTGCTGGATATGTTAATGAAAGTCCTGCTATGTCCTATTTCTTTGAGCTATGAACTTTGACAACTTTCTGAAAGCTTGTATAATGAGGGGTAGATTTTAGATTAATTCAAGGCTTGTCTTGTCCTGGAAGGTTCCAACGTCTCATTCAAGCAGGTAAGCTTTTTTCCAGACAGGAATAATATTCAGCTAAGAACATATTTTGTTCTTTTGAAGAGTTTCCTTGAAACACTTACTGCAGGCTTTCTGTTGGGTTATAGATCTATTTATGGTGATTACAGTTTAAACAGTTTCTTTCAACTTTTAAGAATGTTAAATATTGATGCAAAGCTAAATCTATCTAATAGCAGATGAAAAATATATTTTAGCATATGTGCTATAAACACAACTTTAAAAGACTCTTGATGCTAATAAATGCAAATATGGCTGACATCCTGCTAGTCAATTCATTTGAATAGACAATTTATCATTGCATCTCACTCTTAGAAGTGTGGTTGTAGCAAGTAGTACAGCAGCACTTTATTCAGGATTTGTAAGCACTTGGTTCAGCAGCATAGCTGACACTAGCAGAGCAGCTAGTAGTCAGTAGAACAAAACATTTCTGCTCATAGGTTAAATGTGGTGATTGCAGGCTGTATTTGTAAATAAATCTGTTATATTTGTGAACACTGTGAAAAAAAAATAACTAGCATTTTAGGTATGTATGCATGGTTCTATTCCTGATCTCACCTTTGATGCTGACTTTTTAATGATTCAGCTCTGAGAACTCTAAATCAAGGTTGCTGGTATGACCTGGATAACAAATACAGGGGATTTTTGTCTAGCTGACTTGATATTTTCAAAATGCAACACAGAAAGTGCTACATATGAAAGCATAAAGTATCACTTTTGTCACATTTTCAGGAAAAAAAGCCTCTAAATTGCAATAGTTAAACTGTAAAAAAACAGTGTGGAAAACAAATATTTTAGAACGCAAAAGTTTCAACAGGATGCTGGCAAGAAGTTTATCTAGGTCAAAGGTACAGCAGCAGCAGCCTACTGATTATAATGTTTTCATTTCTGACCTTACACGATTTCTTTTTCTAAGTTTTTGTTTCACTGATGTTAATCTGACCTACCTCTTCCCTTAAGTGCAGAAAGTAATTCTCTGTAGAAAGTCGCCAGCTGCACTAGTACATGGAACAGAATGTAAATGATAAAACGCTGTATTCTTAGGGGGCCTCTAGAGAAAAGCAAAGAAAAGAGAAAAAAAGAAAAAACAAAACAAAAATAAAACCAACCCAGCTGATAGTTTTCTAGTCTTAGAAATCAATAGCAACAATGTTAGCTACCAAAATTAAGTTTTGGGAATAAAGATTGTTGTAAAAAATTTAGTTGTACTGGAATGATACGATTTTATATGCCAAGGCTCGTTCTGCACTGCCACTGTATATGTGAAAAAATAAATGAAAGCAGTTATAAAAATAAGCTCCTATTCTGAAATTACTCTCAAGCTGTTCAATTTGTCATAAGCTACAAAACCAGGATCAGTGTTGATAACCTATGTTTAGGCTTACATATACATCAAAGAGTTGGGGACTGAGGACTGATGCTCAGAGAAAGAAACTCTGGAAGTGCACTTGAGTTCTACTTGAGTGTATTGCCTTATTTCTGATTGCTTCACAGAGTGAATAGGGTAGCCGAAGGCAGAAGTGTGTTTGCTTTGCATTCAGGTCCAAGAACAAGTTCTGGTACCACTTGTCCAAGGGATGATTTAAAAGGGATCAGAAGAAAAAAAAAAAAAAAAAGAACTAACTACCTTCAAACTGTTTTAATTCTTCTTCAGCCAGATTTCGAATCTGAGAGGATACACTGTCAAAAAAGAGAAACAAAATCCTTTTCCTTTAAATGCTCCTTAAAGGAATACTATCCGAACCTTAACTGTCTTGCTATGGAATTCTGAAATTCTTTCCATATTTCACTTTTATATAAACACAACAGCAATAACTAAAATGGTTTGCTTTCTGTTGTTTTGGGTGATTTTTTTAACAGCTATTTCACTTGGGAGGACTAATGATGCTGTGGACATCTGCTGTAACCAAAAAAAGTCTTTGAAATGGGGAATATTCTTGATGTCTGAACCATGTGTTATCAAAATATTCCTGTGGTTCTCATGACAAATATCCATCAGTCATGTGATGAAGCCATTGTCAACCATCTCTAAGTGGTTAATTGATACTTGATGTACTTCAAAGTGGAACAATATACATTTCACTGTTTAAAGCCTACCAAGAAATAATTTATTGATATGATATGGCACTCCTCCAAATGATAGCTTAATTAATGTAATTTATCTCATAAACCCCTCAGTTTAATAGATTAATTGAACAGATGAGGCTGGAAGAGATCTTAGAGTTCATCTACTCCAATCTCCCTGCCACTGGCATGGATTCCTCTCAACTATATCAGGTTACTCAAGGCCCTATTCAACCTGGCCAGGTATGAGGCATCAACATCTTCTCTGGACAATTCATTCTAGAGTCTTGCCACCCTTGTAGTGAATAATTTATTCCTTGGATCCAATCTAAACTTATTCTTCTTAAATTTAAATCCATTTCCCCTTGTTCTATCAGTGGACACCTGTAAAAAGTCCCTCTCCAGCCTACCTGTATGTTCTTTTCAGGTATTGGAAGATCCCCCCAGAATCTTCTATTCTCCAGGCCAAACAATCCCAGTTCCCTTAACCTATTCTCATAGCAGAGGTGTTGCAGGCCCTCAGTCAACTTTGTGGCCCTCCTTTGGACTTGTTCCAACAGATCTATGCCCCTCTTATGGTGGGGACACCATAATTGGATGCAGTATTTGAGGTGGGGTCTCACAAGAGCAGAGTTAAGGGGAAAAAATCACCTCTTCTGATCTGATGGCCACATGCTTCCTGGTGTATCCCAGGATATGGCTAGTCTTCTGGGCTGCATGAGTGCACTGCTGGGTCATGGTGAGCTTCTCATGTATTATGTATGGAGACCTTCTAACCCGTTCCTTGCCCACTGAGTGGTCCATTCATCAAATCTGTATCTCTCTTTCTTAGACATAAGGATGTCATGTAGGACAGTGTCAAATGCCCTGCACAAGTCCAGGTAAATGATGTCATCTGTTACTCCCCACATGTCAACAAGTCATAGAAGGCCATCAACATTTCTGGAAATTCCATAATAATAAAAACCTGAAATGAAGAAAAATACCTTATATTTTTGCATCTTCAGTGAAAATTCATATTGCAGAGACATACTTGAGATGTTTTTATATGTGATCCCTCCGGTCCTCAGTTTAAAGGTGATGGAGCGTGTAGCCCAGGTTGCCTGAGCTCTGGGGATCAAAAGGAAACAAGAAAGCCATTAAAGTCATATCCCAAAATAACAGGTCTTGACATTCATGACCCATCCTTCACAACCAAATATCCTAAACACTGTAGTTTTTCTTCCTAATTAGTAAGTTTGGATGAGGTTCTTAGTTAGAATAGCCTAGTTACAGACTATTCCAGCTAAATAATATACAAAGAGGCAGAGTGGCATAGAGTTTAGGATGAATTGGAAAAATCAGGCAAATCTGTGGACAAGCTGAGGATAGGTTATAAAAAATAAACAAAAAGACTGTGCTAAAGGAGTTAAAAATCTTCAGAATAAAAAGGAACGCTGCTTTCCTTGTCACAATATCTAATGACAGATCCTTGCATCCTTTCAGGGCAAAACCCAAACAATAAACAAAATATCCAGAGGGAAAACAGCAAAGGAGAGGCAAAGACAATTCTGTTAGGTGGTAGATATAATTATTGACTAGGAACGAGCATTTTAGTTTGAATAGTCTCTAAATTTTCTCCTTAAATAGTATCTCTACAGGAGAACCTGAATTAATGTCTAGAGGCATGTAGTTAGTTTTTACTGTCACAGAACTGTTGATTGATCAGATCTTGTCTTCTCAATGACCTGGGTCCTGCATTGAAAAACAAACATCAAGAAAAAAGAAATCTTATGATTTATGAGATGTGAGATCCAAAGCAAAGTCTTGGAATATTTTCTGCCATTGAAATTCTAACATATTACTTGTGTTAAAAAATGCTTAAAAAAACCTAATTTCACAGGATCATTTTCTACCTAATTGTAGTATTTATGAAATAGATCCTTTGTAAGGAAGCCAAAGTTCTTCAATGTGAAAAGGGTGAATTTAAAAATAAAAAGTTTCAAGTGGTAAAGCCATTAAATAATCTACAAGTAGAGCTCAAGTAAGCAAACTTCAGAAAATTTGACAGGACTGGCGTTTTGAAGAACTATGAAACATTGTCATTAAGAAACAAAGGAGTACATTGGAAAGGAACATTAAAACATGTTAAGGATGTTTTGAAATGTAACACCTACATATAAGTGTGTGGTGGTTTTGCCCCAGCTGGGGGCCAAATGCCCACCAGAGCTGCTCTGTCACTCCCCTCCTTAAATAGACAGGGGAGAAGGGAAAATATAACAAAGGTCAGTTATAAGATAGAAGCAATTTAATAATGAAAATAAGTAAAAGCAATAGATCACATGGAAGCAGGAGCAGAGAGAGAGATGTCAATCTCTACTTCCCATCAGCTGGATGATGTTTGATCTTGGGAAGCAGGGCTCTCTACGCTTGATGTTTACTTCTAGAGAACAGACGCCATGGACTAATCTTCCCCAAACTTCCTTCTATTACCTTGTTCTTATATCTCAGCTGATGTCATATGGCATGGAATATCCCTTTGGCCATGTGTTGGTTTGAGCTAATTGGAGAATTTGAGTGAGAAATTAAACACCGTGCCACTTCACCCAGTTTTACTGAGAGAGAAGAAAGAAGATTGTTTTGAGAATGTTCCCAAAACATCCAGATAAGCCAGTGTGCTTGCACAGTCAGTCGGCTCTGGGTCCGTGCAGGCTTCAGCAGCTTCTTTCCTTTGTCTCTCTGCCTTTGAACTAATTCAGAGTAAAATCACTAAAACCATTAATTCCTTCCTGCCACTAATCTTTCTGACTGATCTTCAGCTTATCTGCAGCATCATCAAGTGGTGAGATAAAGCTGGGGGAAGGAGGGAAAGGTGGTAGGGGGGGTTTGGTTTCCCTCTCTTGGGGATTTTGGTCTCCAGGAGGGGTGTGGTGTCTGTATTTCTTTTTTTACTGTATATTTCTGTAAATATCTGTTATATCTTGTAAATATTTGCTTGTATATTTGCATTGCTGTAAATATAAAGCTTCATTTATTAACTTCCAGTGTGTTTTTCTGAGTTTTAGCCGGGGTTTCAAAAGGTGGGGGGGCAGGTCACTACAAAGCCGCTACAGGCCAGTCTGGATCACCTGGTTCAGCTGTGTCCTCTCAGCATCTTGGGGAGGGGAGATGTTGAAGAAAAAACAAAAAAAAACCCCAAAACCCTAGCCTGGGTGCTCAGCTTAGCAGTAGCCACAACACTGCTGCTTTATCAATGCTCAGCTACAGCACTGCAAAACACAGCATTAGAGGAGAATTAAGCCCAGCTCAGCCCAGTTCTAACCTACTACAAAACGAAATCTAAATAAAAAGAAAAATAGGTCGAGAGAGAAATGGAAAGAAAAGTTTAAGTAGTAGCGTTTACAAGACACAGGTGGAAAATTATGAACTTCTTACTGGCTTGTTTTTCACAATGAAGGATTGAGTTTTCATGTGCAGCCAAGGGTAGTAAACATGATTTACCATGTGACATTAGAATANGGGGCAAGATAATCTAAATGCATTACTGATTTTAAATAATTTCCCATAATTTTATAATTACAAGAAGCCTAAATCTTCCTTTAAACAGACTGTTTTGGTTGATTAGGTTTAGCTTATCTGATAAAAAATACGAATGTGTATTTGTTATTTTAACTAGAGAGGCATTTTTTAAAATGAAAATTACTAAGGTTACAAAAAGTTATGAAAGAGTTTTTTCAGGATTCATAATTTGCTTTGTTGAGAAATCACATTCCACTATGATGATATTTTTGTCTCGGTTCCCATAGAAACAAGAACAAGGGACTGACTGGTTCTCAATGTACTTAGTGGAAAAACTAAGTAGTAGTCAGACAAAACTCTCAGACGACAGCCTTCCTGTGTCACCTGAAGGCAGTGTTATATAGTGTTAGTAAAATTGCAAATGCAATTAACTAAAGTCAAGATTATTAAAGAAAACATTTTTATAAGATAGAAAGAAAAAGTATTTGAAAGTAAATAAACTATTTGGACTCAGCTACACTCTCAATACATTAATTGTTGCTGTCTATGAAGAAAAAATCAATTGCATTATTTCTAGGCTTATTTCAGGTTTGACATTTTACTGCATCCAAATTTGACTGTTTGCTGCATGCATTCATAATGTCGCTAAAGTTATAGCAACACATAAGGCAAACTTTTGCCTCTTCCTTATCAATGCCTCTTTCAGTTAGGAAAAATTACGCAGAGGTCTTACTTTGATTTTCTTCCGCTGTCAGGTATAGGCTTCAACACTGGAATTGCTTGCTGCCAATATGCCTACTAAGGCCACCTTATCTGTCATAGTTGGTTATTTCCTGATCAGATCTGTCTGATCACTATGTAAAAAGATTTTCTCTCCAGAGTGGTGACCTTCGTTCTCACATCTTACTACTCCTGTCTGACAGCTGCAGTTTGGCTGCTACTTTACTCAAGAAATGTATTCTAACCGGAGGTGGGAAATATTCAGAAGACATTACTTCTGCTGACTTTAGATCAACTCATGATGCATGTTTCCAAAGCTGACCATCTGATGGCATGATTAGAGATCCAGATAGATAGATAGATATAGATCAAAGTATATTGGTATTGTACAAAATGGGGAGAGTAGACAGCAAAGATGAAAGAGTGTTTTGAAAGGATGTAAAGATTAGGCAGGCAAAGTTGGATAAGGGTAAGAAAGACAGCAAAACTAAGTTAGCTTAAGTAATGTACTGATAGGTTTCTCATAGCCACAAAGGTATAGTGAGAAAAGTATTCTGCAAGGACAATCTGGTAGCTTTAAGGATAGCACATCTGCATAGACGTTACCTTAATGCAATAATAAGAAATAGAAAATAATAGAAGGTAATGCTAAACCAAGCAACAATTTCAGGACCTGTGGAAGTAAATCATTAACAGGAAAAATACGATGTAAATGGCAGATTCTGGGGTTTAAAGTCTTTTAGCCACTGTTCTTACGAAGCTCCCGAAAAGATGTATTTTGATGATAGAACAAGTCCAGATAAAATGAATGGCCACTATCTCACTTTTCACCCTGCTTGTCTCCTTGTTTTAAGTGGCTTCCTGACATAAAAATTAGGAGGTAATTCAAACCCCAGACATCAGCCATTATGTCTATGTATAACAATTATATTTTAATAGAAATTAGCAAACATATCACAGTGCTTTTCCTTTGTTTCAAGTCTTTATAATGTGTTACTGAAACAAGCTGTTAGATGTGTCCTTAGTGATCTTCCTTGAGACAAAATCTGTTTAAAAGTGATAATGTCAATCCTGACAAAGAAATGCCCTTCTGACACTTTAAAATGTGTATGCATGGATAACTCAAAGTAATGGTAGCATTTCCTAACGTACTGTGATAGATTTTGTAATTCATGATGAAGTTTGAAAAGCTTATGTCCTTGTAAACTTTTGTTGAAGTTCTATTCTTATGACTAAGTTGATATTTTCAAACTTTTCTCTTTTTCCTGTACATTTGACATATCTAAAGATGTAGTTACTAACATCAGCATGTGTGCAGCAAGATGAGATTTTGACAGTTAACAAAGACACGTGCCAGAATATAAAATGAGGCCATGGAAAGATAAGATATAGGTATGGGTTCTTTTGGTTGTTGTTGTGTTGGGTGTTGGGTTTGTTTGTTTGCTGTTTGTTGTCTTGTCTTGTTGTTTTGTTTTGTTTGTGAGTCTACTTAGCTGTAGTATTGTGTAGGGTGAGATAGTGAGGAAGCCTGACCTTGGCTCTCATGAGTTGAGGAAGGCAGCCTGGCACAGGCCTCTGGTTCCCATAACATGTCAGTTACCTCCCGCAGGAGTAAGAGATAGAGAAATATCTAGGTTAGAGAACAACAAGTTGTCATGAATATTACTAATGGGATTATGCTTAATTATAACAACCAATTAGTAGGCTTCTGGTTAGGATGGACAGCGTCCTGCAGAACTTATATTATCAATCAGAAGTGGGCACGTTGCCTTGGCTGATAAGCTTAACAGTATGAGAGTATGATCCTGTCGCCAGTAAAGTGTTTGACCTATTCATCACATTGATGAGTTTGTGTCATTCTGGGCTCGGCACGAGATAAGACGAACCTAACAATATTGTTCAAGTATTGTAGTAATGATCAAGATTTTAATCAGATCTATCATAGGATCAGAGAATGGCTTGAGTTGGAAGTGACTTTTAATGGTCACTTAGTCCAATTCTCCGTGGAGTCATCAGGTTGCTCTGAGAAATTAATGTATAAAAATACTCTGTGATTGTATTTGAGATTTTTTTTTTTTGCCAATCATTACAATGCATAAGAAAGCTTGAAATCAAATTCTAAATTCTTCCTTAAAGATTTTTTTTTTTTCTTTTTGTACAGGAGATTACATTTAGGACATTATGTAATGCAGTATGAATAAGTCATCTGACAAGTTCTGCTATAGTGCAGTTGAGTGGTCTCAGAAATAGCTCATAGATTAAATGCCGTAGAAGGGGAATGACAGAGGATAAAGCTGTCCTAAAGAATTACTAATCTAAGGATGGATGGATCAAGAATCATTGTTTAAAACAGACATATGTAAAGGAATAAGAAACCTATGAGATTATACAGTTAAGTATGGAAACCAGTGGGCATAGAACAGCATGCAACCTCCATGTTGTCATAACTAAGAATTTTAGACTCTTCCCCCCAGTCTTTCTACCTGTTGTAAAAAACTGTTTAGACAGTTAAATGAGAACCAGCATAAAGGGGTCATCAGCTGACACACCATGAATGTTTTAAGAATTTGATAGGTTGTGCAATGAAATTATTTTATAACATGTCAGGTCCTTCTGTTTGTAGATGTGCACTTTAAATCAGTATAATAAACAAGTCTGTGTTCCTAGAGAGTAAAACTCATTCATGCAATTGTTGAGCAGGAACTGATTAAAATAATGAATGTGCAGATTCTCTTCTGTGCCATCAAACAGCCAAGAACACAGGAGTTTTGACATGACGTATGTGAAATTACCTTTAATTTCTCTCTAGCAGTGTTAACTGAAAATACATATTATAATGTTTCACATATAGAAATGCAATGACGCTGACATCAACAATGACTCTCAATATGCCTGTACCTTCTCACTTTAAAAGGAAGGCTTAATCTGCTGTCAGTATCAAACCTTCCAAAATATGAGGTTTGCTTTTACTTTCCTTTAACTTAAGAACCTGTATTGATCTATGGGATAACTCCAGCAGGTCATAACTACAAAAAAAGAAAATTATTTCCCCAATATAAAAGTAGAATAGAGGCAGTACTTTAGTAAGGTTATGCAATATCCAGCAATAATAATTTTCTGATCAATCTCTATGAAATCTGACAAAGCTATCAAACTCCTTTCAATTTGATACATGTTACTCGGCTCTTTTTTGAGATCTCAGGAAATGGACATGAGTTTTCTTTCAGGTTGCTGGTGATCATTGGTTTTGTCATTGTTGTTTTTTGAAGAGAGTTTTGGGGTTTTTTTTTGGCGGGGGGGAGAGAAAGCATAGCCTCCTGTATTCTACTGAATGCCTACCATATGGTTTGTTTGTTTTTTTTATGCTGGTTTTTCTTTAAAACCAGTTATTTCAAGTATTTGTAACATCTGGAGTGAAGAGCTAAATGCCTCCCTCTCTCAGTAAAATTCCAGGAGGGAGATAAAGGAAAAATAGCTACAAGTCAAGCCAGGAGAGAAGGAATTATGGCATGGTTTTCTCCCATCTGCTAATTTTGGTACATTTCCATATTTATTTCTCTTTCTGTCTTGTGCAGATTATGAAAGCTTTACATTTTTATTTTACTCAGCACTTGAAAACTCTCATGAATACAAGCCAAACTGCCTCAAGTTGGGCCCATAATTAGGAATTGGTCTTTGAGCCAAAGGAAATCTTGAAAGGTTGCACTATTATTGACTTTCTTCAATACTATAATCTGAACAAGCTATTCATTAATATGGGTACATTAAAATCCTCAGCCTACTCATATTTTCTGTTCAAAAACACTAAAGCAGTGTTTTAATTAGTCCAGTAGCATAGATTTCCAAAACTTTTCATTCTTGATGTTGCACAAATGCTTTATCAGTCCTCTGTACAAATCTGTCAAACAGCTAAGTCAGCTGATGCGAATTCAAGCTGTGTTGGCTGCAAATGGCAAGTACAGACTTCTTTTTAGCAGCACAAAGCTCCTAGGAACACTATTATGGCTGACCCTAAACAAAAATTATTGATGGTTTTTCTTTTGCTTTTTCTGATATCTAAACTTTTGCTTTTTCTGATATCTAAAATAATAATGTTAGTAATAATAATATAGTTTGTTATTATTTAGGCTGGATGTTAGGAAGAAGTTCTTCATGTAAAGAGTGATTGCCCCTTGGAACAGGCTGCCTGGGGAGGTGATGGAGTCACTATCCCTGGAGGTGTTTAAAAGGAGACTGGATGAGGCAGGGATGAGAAGAATGTTTAGGTGATATGTTTGACTCAATGATCTTAGAGGTCTTTTCCAACCCAGTTAATTCTGTGATTATTATAATTATAAATATCTGTAACTTTTTGATTTGCTGAAAATTATGAAACATCTTTGAAGGCTTCTAAGATTGATGGTCTCCCGTGCATAAACCTGTTTTAAGCTTCTTCAGTCTTAAAGCTCTTTTAAGGAAAAGGAGTCAGTTTATTCTCTGACGTCATGAACGCTAGTGGTAACACATCAGATCACTGGCCTTGTCATAGAAACCCAACACATACCTGTTGGCATAGGTAGCTAATGCAGAATTTGACTGTTATACTTTACTTCTGTTGTGTGTTTAGCCCTTGGTTACGAAGAAATAAGCCTTAGAGCTTTCAAAAGGTGTCTTCAATATAAGAAATAATTATGATCATGAGAGGCAAGAATGTGACATAGAAAAATAAGCATGTCTGTCTCTTTTTTGGCTCTGTTTGTTGGGATTTTTTTGCCAATCACATATTTACCTCCTTAGGAAAACTGGATCCTGAAGAATCGTAGAATCCTAGGATGATTTGGATTGGAAGAGACCTCCAAAGGTCATCAAGTCTAATCCCTCTGCAGTGAGCAGGAACAGGTTACCCAGGGAGATAGTTCACTACCATGACAGTAGTAGAACACTAGAACAGGTTGCAGAGGGAGGTGATTGGGGGCCCCATTCCTGGAGATATTGAAAGTGAGGCTTAACAGGGCTCTGGGCAGCCGAATCTAGTTGAGGATTCCCCTGATTGCTGGAGAAGGAGTTGGACTAGTTGACCTTTGGAGGTCTCTTCCAACCCAGACCATTATATGATTCTACTTTTCTTTTTAAACAAACCACAGTAAGATGCAGCAATTAGTTATTTGTCTGCATTTACAAAAAGAAAATAAAATTGTGAGTTTATAGTTGCATGATTCAAGGTCTATTTATAGTTAATTTAATTAATTTACAATATAAAAATTAATTTCTGGTTTCACAAAATTAGTTCCTCTTGGCACAAACTATAGTTAGAAAAATTGACAAAGTCAGTCTTGTTGGTTTCAGTCACATTCGGTAGTACAGATATTGGACTCTATTACTGCGGCTGAGTACTGCTGGGTTGCTTTAGACTAGTTCTGCTGAAGCACTGTAAGCAGCAATTTTTCTTTTGGACATCAAGAGAACTCTATGGTTCCCCAAGGACCCATGTTGACCCAACTGTTTCTGAAGTTGCTATGTGCTGCTTCTTGAATAGCTCTGTTAGAGACTTGGACTGATGTAGGACTATTAGGAAGGTGTTCTCTAACCATATATTGTAAGCTCCTTAACAATTGTAGAAAGCAGTAGACTCTTTGACTTTTATACTAGAAAAATCCCAGAAGAGCTGTTTACAGGACTGAGTCTTTGAATTAAAAGCTGTTCAAGACACAGATTACATCTTCCTAGATTTAAGCTCAAAAATCTATTCAATTCTGGGTAATGCTCTTATGAGAGAAATATATCTACTTTAAATGCTGCTCATATAAAAAACATTCTAGTACTTTGCTAGAAGAGCTTGCAAGACTTTGAAATAAAGCTAGGAAATTCTGAAATTTGCTGGTAGTTCTTATACAAATGCATTGCTGGAGAGAAAATCAGATTATACACAAGAGATGTAGTTTCCTGGGTGGTGGGGCTTTTTTTCTTCTTCTTTTCATCTTGATCATCTCCTGATTTACTGTGTATTAATGAAGTCTGTCTTTAAAAAAATAAAGAAAAAAAATACTATTTGGTCTTCTCATTTTCTTTGATGGTTATTACTCTCCTCTTGCTTTGTTTCAAAAACACTAGCTCTGATGAATATTTTGACCAAACGTGCATTCACTTCCTCCTCTGCAATCCATCCTACTCTGCCTTTTGCCCCACCCTCACTTGATTCTCAAGTCCCCCTCTAGAGTTACCCCGTGTTGAAACTTTCAGCACCGAGTCCATCCATTTTTCTAAATGAGTAACACTCATCAGACGCTGCCAGAAATTGCACTCAGACCCTTTGTTATTCTACAGATTTATTATGATCCTACCTGATATGAATACATGTTATAGTGTTCATATCTTTGGCTGCTCATTCCAGGTTCTGTTTGCCTAGTCTGCACTAACTCACTCAATTCCTTAATTTTCTTGCTTGATCACCTCTCCTCTTTCTCTGCCAGGCTCCTCCTTCCTTGCTCAGACAGGATGATTTCTTCCTGTATCATATTTCTCATCAGATCAGATTCACCTTTCTCTGTTTATGGAACCAAAAAGCAACCCAACTCATGCCAGGGTTTCCCCTGACTTTTAGATTTATTTCTTTATTCATTTGCTCCCAGGTCTTTGCTCACTGTCAGTGTTTGTGGGACCTGTGAGTCTTTATGCTTCCCTCTTCATGGGTCTGTCTCACAGCTGAATTAGTATCAGCTGCATGCCATAGATGAAATGTTTGACATAGTTTGATTTAGAGGCAATTCATAATATGAGGTAAATAAAAAAGTTTAATTTTAGAAGCACTAACTGACTGGCTAATTTAAAAGTTAACAAGTGTTTCAGTAGAATATGTCATAATGAAACTGACTTAATTACAAATTTGAAAATTACAAGGTTTATACTAACTTACTACAAGGTATCCTAAACTGGAGAAAAAAAAAAAAAATATATATATATATATAAACACAAAACATACAACACAGAGGCACAGAAATATTTGGATACAGTGAAATTCTGGATCTATCAAATATATAGGCACCCATATTCAAGGAAGGAAACATGCAGAATGAAACACACAGATTGTGTGGATTGAAGAGGTTAGCATATAGCTAAAATCTCCCTCTTCTGAAGTTGGGATAAATGCTCACAATGCACTGACATTCCTCAAAGGATGATAACTGAGTCTTTAGAAGGTTGACTTTCCTTTGCCTTCTGTCAACTTTGCTGGCAGACAGTCCCAAGAGTCATTCCAGCCCAGGGGAGATTCAGGTCACAGATCCAGAAGAGCTCAAGGGCTGCCTTTTGTGATCTCTATTTATGGGTTCTGCAATAATTGACTTTTGACATGTAGTTTTCCATTTCAGCTCAACTCACATGGTGAAATATTCAGGTACATTCGATCAGTTGTGCAAGTCCAGAACCTGATAGATTTTTGGAGTTTGTGGTATTCCACTCTTTGTGAACCACAGCCCAAGTACAGATAGATGTGCTAGACTGTCAGAAGGTGATTTGTAGTCATTAATTCTTCCCAAGTGATAAGTGGAGCATGAGCCAGGTGTCCAGTGGGTTCCTTAACACCCTGTCTGTGCTTATGATCTAAGTTGTCAGGATAGATTTTTAACACCATCCCCAAAGAACAAAGGAAGTAGGAAGAATATTAAGGGGGTACTTCACCATTCTGGTATACTGTTTTTCACAATCCATAATCAATTTTTCCTAGTTTTGATGATGTGTGGCCCAAGGAGAGACAGTTGCACCAAGAACTGAGTGGTCCAAAAGTGGAAGAGCATTGTATCACCAGACTGCCTCAACTACCACCCTAATTTCTGTCTTACCCTTTCCTCTCTTCTGTAGTGAGTCACTCCAGACCACATCCTATCAAATATCAGTTATTTTTCTTATAACATAACAATTCAGTTAATCATAGAAATTGACACAATTTCTTAATATCATTAAAGATTACTTTTATCAACCTAACAATGACTCAATTAATTTTGCTGAAGTCTTCCTAAAATTTAGTCTAAGTAAAAACATAGGTATAATTCCACTGAAAAAAACCCCAAATCCACAACCTTTTAATTGCATTAAGATTATATTTTCATTTTTACATGTTGCAGCTGAGCAGCCCTACAAATTGTTGAATACTGCAGGCTTATGAAATAAATAATATTTATAGTCATATTTATGAGCATTGTAATTTTCTTAATGTCTCTATTGCAGTCTAAAATATAACACAAAACTAACAATTATCAAGCAGTAAAAGGAAACTGCTTTATACAACTTTAGAAATGAGGTATTTTTTAGTGATTTTTGTTCCTTTTATGATAGATTTTTAATTTTATCACATATATGTTATCTTTTTAAAAATATAATTCATAAGACATTTGTAGTAATAATAAGAATACGCATAATAGGAAGTATACTTTTGAAACAATAATAATTTTAAAAATCAAAGTAATAATGAAAAAATATTTGCCTAAAAATTCCTACTACTGCAACTAAAGAAGCATATCAATATTTCATTACATCAAAATATAGGTATATGTATATGTTAATGTTGGTATGACTTAAATGTGTCCCTACCCTATTCCTCAACAAATGTTAACATTTGAATCTTCTATCTTCTGTCCTTGGAAGATATTTTAAGAAATCTCTATATATAAAACCCACATGAAAGTTCTAGAAAAAATGAGATAATAAAAACTCCTCTCAAAATAATTTATCATTAAAAGCAGTATCCGTCCAACTCCACTGTAATACTCCTATAAGAAACAGCCTTCTCACTAATCTTAGTGTGCTCTTTGTCTTCTAGCACTTGGTTATATTTCTTTAGACAGATGTTAAATGCAGTACTCCAAAAGGTAACATATGCTGTGTATGTGGCAGGAAAGTAATAAGGAGAAAAGCTCCTCAGGTCCTTTAGAGATAGTCCGTTACCAAGAACAGTGCAGTGAAAAGAATTTGCAGGGAAATGAATCTTTAAAATAAGTGGGGAAGTGCATAGATGATTTGAAAAAGAAAGAGAAAGGAAAAAATAAAGTTTGAGCTTTTCTGGAAAAGAGGCTAAAGAAAGTTAAGTATCTAAAAGGTGTATTGTCTTAAGATGATTGCCCAGACAGTCAATAGAGATGAGCAGCAATTGTATAAAATACAAGCAGGAAAATGGACCTGCAAGTACCTAATGCCCTTTTAAGGGAAAATTTCAAAGCAAGATAACTTTTGGAGAAAAGATTCACAAAAGAAAGAGGCAATAGATTCTTGAAACCTCATAGAGACTTGAATCTTAAACCATAACACTAAAATAAGGTCATGGTCAACTTAAATTTTTCACATTATGAGGCTGCTATGTTGTTGCTAATGAAACAGAGCAAATTAAATGTTTTTAAAAGGGCCTTTACCAAAGGTGTTTGTAACAAAAAAAAAAAGTTATTTGTGGTGAACAAAAACATAAATACTGAAAGTTGAGCCAAATTAAAAAATATTTTTATTCTGTGATGAATACATGCATGTGATGCAGGTTGCACTGTAATATGTAGACATGTGGATGACTGAGTGAAATCTTGTGGAGAACAAGTCACCTGTAAGAGCCAGTCAAAAACAGTTTTGAAGCTTTATCTAGATACAGCTCTGCCTTCTTAACTTTGTGTATCACAGCTTGTTGCATGGGTGACACAAAACCCCTTCATAAACAATGTGTGATAAAAATACAACTTTAAAGTACAAAGGGTGAAAATGACAGTTACATTAAAATAACACATGAAAACTGCGTCATCAAATTTCAAGTAAGACTAGACATTGATATTAATTGTACATCAAATTGTGTTAAATGTTACTTTTTAAAAGTGACTTCGAATTATCTGAGCTGATTAACCAGATAATTTCATCCCAATGGAAACTGATAAGGGTAACCAAAGGCAATTTTATTTTCAGTTTCATGTCATGACATAAGTTGTAAAAACTTGTATCATCTTCAGAAGTTAGGGATGGGAACGACTAAGTTTTTTTTTTCTGTCTTAAGTAAATTTTAGCTCATACAGGAGTTTCTCATCAGCTCTTTTTTTCTTCTATCTTCTAGGGGAATAGGATCTTAGATATAAATGAAATTTTTAGATAGCTAACACCTTAGGCCAAGTGCTTTAAAGGAAGCAAGATGTATAAACTTTACTGTAAGGTGAAATACTTTGTGCAGAATTGATTTTTTCTGTCTCATGTTTCCACTGGCACCAGTTATACCTAATGATTTTCTTCACTTCCTTTTAATCTTTGGAAGGTCTGTCTGTATCAGGTTTAGACCATTACTGTGAATACACAAGATAATTCATCTTTTCTGTATGAAACTGATGTTCTTTTAAATAGCCTACCTTTAAACACCAAAATGTATTTTCACCAAATAGCCCTGCAATACAAAGGGAGAATCTTTCTGTGGAAACCATTCTGAAACATGGCCTCAGTGAAACCCTCTCTAAGATTACCTGTCTTTTAAAATACTATTTCTGTCTATAATAGCTGTCTTTAATCATGCATGGCATGATTTTTTTACTCATTTTTAATTACTTCTCATGTTGTTGATTCACATGGAATGCCAATAGAGACTATTAACATATTATTGCAACCTATTTTTTAAGCTAAAATTAATGAGTTAAAAACAAAGATCCAAATAACTCTCATTACTCCTTTTTTGTTTTGCAATAAATAACAAAAAAATATTCCGTTTTCTGGAGGAGAGGTTTATGTCCCAAAGAGTAGTAACAATTTTAAAGATCTCAATGTCTATTCTTTTAATAAAAAAATAGCAGATACTTTGGTGGATGGAGATGCTTAGGAGTGAATAGTATGAAAGGAAGTTTCAAATTCGCAATGATTCAAATATTTGGGGATCTTCTCAATGCTTTTAAATATCTAAAGGTTGTACACCAAGAAGATGGGGCCAACTTCCTTTCAGTGGTATACAGTGACAGGACAAGTGGTAATGGGTACAAACTAGAACACAGAAAGTTCTACCTAAGCACAAGAAGAAAATACTCTGAGACTGATAAAACACTTGCACAATCTGTCCACAAAAGGTTATAGATTGTCCTTGTCTAGAGATATTCAAAACATGTCTGACTGACTTCCCATGCATCCTGCCCTAAGAGAGACTGCTTTAGCAAGGCATTTGGATAGGCTGGTCCCCAGATGTCTGTTTCAACTCCGACTATTGTGTGATTGTATCATTTTGTTTCTTATCATTTCAACAAGTTTTTAAAATAAATTTAATATCCAGACTTTTTAATCTAC
>VWZI01005786.1:632-75966 GCA_013396835.1 Psilopogon haemacephalus | reverse complement strand
TTTTTTTTAGTTAAAAATAACCAAAACCAAACAAACCCACAAGCAACCCACAAATTGTCATTGTGTCCTAACAATAGCTCCTCAGGAGGATGCAGAATGGAGGGAAGGTAATGTTAAAGACATGGTATTTGGTAAATAAGAATGTGTTTCAGTAACTCACGTCTATCATGTGACCATTCTCCTTGTGCTGGTTTGAACTAATTGGAGGATTTGAATGAGAAATTAGGCTATAGGCTGAGAAAAGAAAACAGGGATGATGCTACTTCACTCATAGCTTTACTGAGAAAGAAAAATGTTTTAATGTAACCCAAATATAGATAAGTCAGACCGTTTCAGAGCGCTTTGGGCTGTGGCTGCTCTTGCATGGCTCTTTCCCTTCCTAAATGGATCTGAATAATTTCACTAACTTCTTTCCTGCTGCTAATCCCCCTGGCCAATCTACCTTTGCCTATCTGTTGCATAAAACAGATAGTGAGGTAAGACTGGGGAAAGGGGGGAGGTGGTAGGGATGGTTAGAAACCCCTCTTAGGGATTTTGATCTCTGGAAGGGGTGTGGTGTTTCTGTGTTACCTTTTTACTGTATATGTGTGTAAATATCTGTTATACATTTTAAATATCTGCTTGTATATTGTGCAAAGCTGTAAATATAAAGCTTCATTTATTAACTTCCAGCTGACTGAATCCTAGCCTGGGTTATTTCAAAGTGTGTGGGGGTGGATAACTGCCAAACCACCACAGTAAGGACTCTCTTGAAGTTACAGACTTCATGGAAAGCAGTCCTTTGGTAGAAATTGTCATTGATAGTCACCATATTACTCACTTTCTTTGCTTAATGACCTTCAAGGGGTTATTTACACTCAAAGATAGTTTACATCTCTCTTCTTTTTCTTTGCTTAATCTTACAAGAGCCTTCTCAATGTTGTGATACCCAGTTTAGCTGTCCATCTATCTGACCTCTGTCTTCACTTGACCCTCTGGGTTGCAATACCTGAGTTTTCTGCCATACCCGAGTTTTCTGCCATACCCGAGTTTTCTGCCATACCCAGGCCTGCTTAAAACAACAGTCCTGCCCTTTCTCTTGAAGTTACTCCCTTCTTTCTGTCTGAGATTTAGACATCAGTTCAGATATCAGTTCTTACAGTTAGCATTGTCTTCAAAACAATCCCAATGCAAATTTAACCACTCAAAATTACTTGCAGTTCATAAACTGAAAAACACTTTCCTTTCAGAAAATTATCATCCTTTAAATAGCCTTGTGCAATATGAGCAAGCATTATGTCTTCAATTTGCAACGATAATTTATTCTTGAAGAAATACTGAATATAGCAAAAAAAAAAATTGTTATGTAGAAGGAAAAAATGTACATATTAATTTTTATTTACTTTGATCAGGAAAAAACTAAATTAACATCAGACAGTCTTTTGTAGGCTAATCTGCAAATTTTCAGCTGGTTCACTGATTTAGGTGACATGAGCGAAGTAGTTTACACAAGGTAAAACTGCAAAGTAACACAAAGTATACCATCTTCAAAAGGGTCAGTAAATGGTCAGCTTATGTCTTTTCACATAATAACATACTGATAAATGAAATCCAGGGCTTCTATAGCTGAGAAAAAAAAACCCATAAACTAATCAAAAAGGATGAAAATTTACATCCAGTATACAGATACTTACTTGGCTCTATAGTGCTTTCTGGCTTTGCTATTGCACATTGAAAAGAGTAAAACAAATGACATATTTTCTCCTACAATTTCATCTAAATATCCGAAAATGCCATGGACTAATAGGTTCTCTCTGAGAGCTCTTTACATGAGATAATCTTTGTACTGGCAGCTGATTCAGAGGAAAGAAAGATGTCTTAATTTCTGCTTTGTAGTTATTATTAGAATAAAATAGAAAGCATTTCATAAATGCATTTTGCTTTTCTCTGTATGTTAGAAAAAACAAAAATATAAAATACTGAGTTGTTTTCTAGATAACAGAATTTAGCTTGGTAACTAAGTGTACTTTAACATCTGGTTCCTAGCTGACCCTCATATCATACAAAGTGGTAGCCTAGAAATGGCTGCTTGTTTAGAGCTGAAGGTTCTTGTCAAACCTAAATAGATTACTTTCCTATTCAGCCACATAATTCAATTAATAACTCCCATTTCCAAGAGTTGTAAATGGAATATGCCTACTTGGTTGGTTGGCTTTTGTTTTGGTTTGGTTTTGTGGTGTGGTTTTTTTTTTCCCCACATTAGTACAGATTTCACAGCTCTGTGTGTTCTCTTTGAAAGGGTTTTCTGCATGAACAGTGTTAACATTCAATGCAAAAAATCTAGGGTTACTGCAATTGGCCACAGCCTCCTTGGAATAAAAAGGAACTAATCAGTTGTAAAACTCATTCTCATATCTGTCATAAATAAAGCTATGTGCATACACTCAAAGTGGATATGCTTCACCTGTTTGTTCATAGAGATGCTGTAGATTTAAGTGGCAATTAAAACTCACGACTCTGATGAACATCAGCTGCCAGGAAATGTTCCACCCAGATGAAAATTTTGCTTAATTAACAAAGAAAATAATGTTCTATGAGTAGTTTTATCATGGTTACTTTGTACTAAGTGCATTATATTTCCCTTTTTATGGGAACAAAACTGTTCAATTTTATGGTTTCTTCACTTATGAAACACTCATAAATATGAACTTAGTCCTGGAAGATGCTGACAATCTGGCCCAGACCCAGAAAAGCACTTCTGTTAATCTTTAAGTACAAAACTTATCTTAGACTTTAACTGCTGTTATCTCATCTGCTTGTATGCTTTCATGAGTTGATAGTCCTGTGAAGGAAGAAGGCTTTGGAAAATAAAATTTCTGTCTGTTCATATCAGGCACTGTTAACACTGTCCCGGACCGTTCCACGATCTGGCAAATCATTCCTTTACTCTAGTGATCACTATTTTTATTTTTTCTTTTTTTTCCCCTCTCCCTTCAGCAGTTCATCAGTGGAACATTGTCCTGATTATTAGCTGTGATCTGATAAGTGTTGTCAGATACAACAAAAAAATACATTAATCCAAGTTTTTCTTATCATAATTGGAGAGTATACCAGAGTATAGTGATTGCATGGTGACAAATACACAAAATAGTGCGGATGGTTCTTATTTCCTGTGTGTCTAATCATGGTTTATAACCCAGTGCAAAACTGTGACATAACAAGGACTTTGTGCAGACATATTTGTTTAGGTTAAGAGTACTTCTACGGTTTCATAAGCATCCAGATGAGAATACTTAGATGCATAATTGAGTATAAGCTTAAGGATGCCCACTCACTGAACGATTGATATTCTTTTTTTGCTAGTGCAGCATTTGATCCATAAAAATTAACAGTTTTGGTAGACTTTGAACAGGAACAAGATTATGAGAATAGTTTCACTTGCTGATACCAAGCATTAATCTAACACAATGTTATTTCTCCAACAGTGAACCTAAGCAGATGTCTGGGGATGATTAGGAACAGAGCTAACTTATATAATCACATCACTGCAATATCCTTTGGATGTCAAACTAATTTTGTGTGAATGGATTCCTCAGCCCAAGCAAGTTAGTTCTATTTAGCAACCCAAGGTGGCTTACCCTTTCAATATTTTCCACACTTTCCATGAGGCCCTTTAAGCTTCTTAAATCCAGAACATAGTCTAGCAAAAATCTGTTGCAAGAAAAGATTTTTTTTTTCTGATTTTAACCCAGCTCCTACTGACTAGCAGTTTTATGAGTCTCCCTGAATCTTACAAGTGTGATCTTTGCAAAGTTATGAACATTTTATCTCTACCCACCATTCTAGAGGGGAAAAAACATCAGTATCTTGAAGATCTCTTTAATAATCTCTCTATCTTCTCTTTTTTCCCAGGCTTTTAATCTCCCTCTTCTCATCCTAGTCTGCTTTTTTGTGGGTTGTTTTTTGTTTGTTTGTTTGGTTTTGTTTGTTTTGGTTTGGTTTTGGGTTTGGTTTTTTTTTGGGGGGGGAGGAGGAGGGAATAAGACTTTCTATGGTATTTCAGTTGACTCTTTTAAAAAAAATCTTGTTTTTTTAAATTAAGACACTTTGTCCTGTTTAGTATATGATAAATAATATTTAGTGACTGATAATATCAAAGCTTTACCCTAAAGCTACCTGTCTCAATAGTTTGGATCCCTCGTTTTCTCTCAGATAGTTACTTTCATTAAATTGTTGTATTAATTTCACAGTATTTAAAGCAAACTGAAAAATATTTTCTTTATAGTTGGATCAAAGTGATAACAGAAACAAAGATTTCTTTTTCTTGTCATATTCACAACTTTTAAAAATTGGTTTAAAAATGGAAAGATGAGAAGAGAACAAAAGTAAACACGATCATTCTTCTCAGGGACCCAGATAAAAGCAAGAGTTATTGTGAGATGGAAAGAATATGACTGCTTTAGATTGAATTTCAAGCAGGATGAGTGAATAAGTGTAAAACACTCAAAGTTCTAGTCCATGAGTTTGAATTCAAACCTTTTCAAATCAAACCAGCACCGTGAGCATTTTTGCCAAAAAACAACGTTATATTTCTAGTTGAAGAATGAATAATTTTGCCTGGGAGGAGGCTGAAGCAGTGGGGTAAATCTTTTCCCCTACAACCTGATACTGTAGTCATCTATTTGTATCATGTTCTTATAAAAATTATGGCCGATAATGTGTTTTGGAAGAACATGAATTAATTTATTATATTTTGTGAACATTTTTGTTAAAGTAAAAAGAATATGCAAAAAAAGATTATAGCTGTCATCCTTTAATTTAATTTTATGTCAAAATAAAGATCTAGAAATTATTATTTTCATTCATATGTAAACTGGGTAGAATCTTGTGAAGAAGCAGCATTCATAACGATAAAATATTTAACTTTCCAATTCTTCTAAAATAAAAATTTGCATCACAGAATAACACAAGTCAAAACTTTAAAATAATTTAGGCTACATTAACTTTTTAACCTCCCATAACAAAATTAACACAAGTACTGTGCTCAAATAACTACCAGTGTTCAGATGGAGTACTATGGTCCTCACAAGAATAAAGACTAAAACTTAGTTACTAGCTTCTGCAGCTCTTTAAGTTAACCTTTAATTAAGCTTGTATGCCAGGTCATTAATTCTTATCTACAAGAAAATTAAGCAAAAGCTGTTCATTCCTACCAGCACAAAAGCTAAGTTCCATAGTTGGTTTATCCTACTTCTTAAGTATATAGTCTATGGGGCTACAGCTAACATCATGATATGATTGAAACACTATATGCACTAAAATTATGGTTCAATACCACAGGAACTAACACTTCCTGTTTATTGAGTCTTAGTGATGTGAGATCTCTGCACACCCACAAAAAAAAATCCCCAAAACCAAACCAACAACAAAACCCAAACATTTTGGATAGAGTTAATGTCCTGTAAAATAAAATCCTAAATGAAGTACCTAATAAGGTTTCTAGAATACATTGTGTCTGTTATGCTTACTTCCCATTTAACCTATCTTTAGTCTTTCCACAGTTAACTTAAGGTCTGATATCTCTATTTGTTGTTCTCATGCAGAGTAATTGCAGTCAAGCTTTAGTGTCACTCTTGCATTCTAGTTCGAATGATGATGCCTGCAGTGATTTTTCGGGTTGGAAGAGAACAGTCTCTCTATGCACTGCAATTGACTGTGTTAGATGTGGAGTAGAAAATTTTGGGGAAAGTAATCAGTGGTTTATTTGTAACATGAAACTGTGATTAGAATTTGATAAATAAATAATAATGAAAAAGCAATACTGAATAAAAAGACGTATGTACTATAGCTCTAGTGGTAAAATGGCTCACTAAATCCTTTCCTTTGATCTAACCTGTCCATTCTGTCCATTGTGTCCCAAGGCTGCCACAACTATGCTGGTATAATTACTTGCAAATACAACATCAAATCATTTGGTTGCCTTTCTTTTGGTTTTGTAACCAAGTTTATTATTGTGATTAAATTCAGAGTGCTGTATCTGCACAAGTCACCATGCCATAATGGCCGCACAGGAGCAGGTACAGATGACAGTGGAAAGAAGCATCTTAATCTTTCTCACCACCAAAAAGTAGATGTACTATGAAAACAAAAAAGATAAAGCCCTGAACTGAAACTGTCCCTCAAATAAATTTTACTCTCAGAAATTTTCTTTTTTCATGCCTATAATTGACTTACCAGTGTTTTAGTTGAGAGATTAAGGTTACCTATATTCTTCTCATGTATGTACTGATATTACTTTTCAGTTTTTATACTCCAACATTTGTGTCATTCTCTTCACCATCTTAAATCTGTTCTTCACTTTTAGTGTCTTTGCTAGTTTCAGGTTCTTTTTTGTGTCCATATCCTCTCCTGTTCCAAATACAAATTGTATCTAAAATAGAATCTTTCTTAAAAACATTACCTATATATTTTGGATTTATCTGATACAATGGACTCTTAATATAATGTCAGGTCAATTTTAGACGAGGGAAGTGGTTAATTCACCATTCCTTCTTCACACATTTAAAAGACATGGAGATGTGGTGCATATTGACATTGTTTTAGTGGTGGGCTTGGCAGTGCTAGATTAACAGTTACAGTTAGTGATCTTAAAGGTATTTTCCAGTCTAAACGACTCTGTGATTCTGTGATCCCTGATGACAGTCATTCTGAGTATGAAGATTTCAAACAGTCTTTAAAGATCATGGTGTATGATGTCATTCCTTTTCATATAACAAGACCAATATTCATTTACTTGATAATATTCTTCACAGATGTCTAATGTTAGGTGACTTTTGCACCTAGAACAAGCACATCCTGTCTTCTGATTCAAATGTTGTTCAACCAATCCTTCATTAAATTTGTAGACATCCATATTTGATTTTGACACCACATATTTATAGCAGTAGGCAGTTATTCCTTTGGTATTGCTTTGATGCTTCTGTACCCATATAGGATAGCAACATTATGCAACCTGCCAAAATTACTGTATCAAGCATTTTTTCATATATCAAAGCTTTGGTGGTAGCAGATTTTTTACCTATTTGCAGTGCTACAGTGGAAGGCAGATAAAAGTAAGCCAAGTAGATAACAAAGAAAGGGACAGATTCTGACAGATTGAAGTTCGCCGTAGGCGAAAAAGATTATGTTGTATCACTTCAGCACACCACATCCTGGACTTAAATTCTTGCTTTGTAAAGTTTTGTGCTTGTGATAGGTCTTGATCTTTTTGTTTAATTGTTTCTCAGGTATCTGGGTTTCTGTCTCTTCTTAGACTATGCACAAATTACACAACTTTGTTCTCCCTCTGCACGTCTGTATTCTCTTCTGGGTCCAATCAGGCAGCAATTTATTGCATAAAAACTACTATTTTTATTGTTTATATAGTCTCACATTTTTTCTGCCATTCCTTTTCATCTAAGCCTCAAAACTGTTAATTGTTACTACGCACAGAAATTTGTATCATATCCTCTTCCTATACCTTTTAGTATAATAATTTTTTTACTCATATCTCTCATTCCCAACCAGTTCCCATTTACCATTTCAGTTACAAGATTCAATGGGGTTCTTAAAACTGCCAGAAAAGTCAGTGGGATTCTCTGACCTACAACAGGTCACACAGCTGTACCAGATGTGCCAGATGAGGAAAGCAGCAGTAATTGTGGGCTTCTATCTTCTTCTAGGAACATATATATCGAGTCAAGACATAATTAAAATTGACAGAAGAAGGAAAACCAAAAATGAAGGTTTAAATTATAAAATACCTTTCTATAGTCCAGTTCTTGAAGGCTGAAAGAAAGGTTTCTAAAATGTCTCTAGTTCCATAGGATGGAGAGAAGCTGTATCTTACTTGGTAAAAGATGTCATTAATCAGAGCTTCAGCATGTGTTGAAGTCCATAGGTATCTTCAAACAATAGTATAAGTTTTGTGAATCACTAGAGAAGTTAATAACTGTTCTGGCTACACCAACTATTTAAACAGTACAATTGAGGTTGAACTAGAGGTCCTGTCTTGCCTACGTTCTGCAAAATTTAATTCAACTACTTTTACTAAAAGTCAGCAGAAGAAAGAGATAACAAGAAGAGAGTGGCATATATATGCTGTGAGAGAGTCAAACAAATGTAGTATTTTGTGGTGAGAGAAGCTGTAAAAAAAGTGGAGGGTTCTTAGCAAATCAAAGAAAGAGGTTTCCATAATGCATTTTGTTACCGAGTGTAATAAGGAAATCTTTTGTTTTAAACTGAAGCTGATTATTTGTTTCTCTTCAGACATCTTCAATCAAATGTACCTTATCTGATCACTGGATTTATAATGATGTTTTTATTTTCCCTTATGGTTTAGAGAAGGAATTTCACACATCTTTCACAGACACATATATTGTACTTAAAAAGACTACTATTTGATCTGTTCTTGAGACATATCAAAGATATAACTTGCATATTTGCTTACTTAAATGAATAAAACATTTCAGTATCTTTCTAACCTCTATGTATAGAAAAAAAATATTCCTTACATAGAAAAAAAAGATTTCTTATCTTCATTAAGAATTGAGCCTTACTGCATAAAGGATATAGCGCTGTCTCTTAGATGTCGTAATACATATTTGAATTTGAATATATTGTCCACTCATTCATACTAATATGGTAGCAACAACCTTTAGAGGTTTCTCTGGTTCTTTTATCCTTCCAAAGAAAAATATGGCATAGGAAAAGGCAATTGTAAAAGAACTTGCTAGATATTATTAATATAATGATGTATAAATCTTGTTGGGTTTGCTGATATACATTTATAGATGATCTAAGTGGCATATTCCTCTGTTTTGAATATTTTTTAGTAGTATAGATACTGACAGACTGAGCTGTTAAAAAAAAGAAAATGTTTCACTCACTGGTTTGGAAAGACAGAGCACAGCTTCTGCTTTTTCTTTTTTTCTTTTTTTTTTTTTTTTTTAAGTGACATTGATGGCAGGTAATACCTAATGTGTCAAGGTTGCCAGGTAACAGGCTACTGATACGTCAGTGAAGGCTTCCCTGTGAGGAAAAAATCAGTAGGCTACTTTTTCAAATACTGGAGATAAACATGTGTTCTCCCTTTTCTTTTTTTCTTCTTTTTTTTTAATTAGAATAAATAATAATTTGTGTTTTAACCAAGGAAAATGTATGTGTCAAACAAAAGATACACTATGTGCTTGAGACACAAGTCTAAAAATGTGCTTGTGTCACTTCTAAATCTTAATAATAGTGGAATATTTATCATTACATAAACAGCTACAATTTCCAGAAATAAATACCTGGTGGAAAAATTATTTGTGTCATAATTTTGTGTGAAATTATTTGAGTTAAAGATGTGCTATTATCAAAGTATAAGATTAATTGCCAAATCAATTAGAAAAAAACAACACAATTTGATTGGATAGAATAACAAGATGGTAATAAATGGCCAGTGTTCATTTGTTAAGAAAACACCAAGTCAAATAAGTTTAATTTTTCTTCTTTTTTTTCTCATAATATGAGAACTGACTTCTCCAACAGTGGGGAAAGCTGTAGCTGTGATACCTTAGAAACCTTAGGAACCACTGCTTTTTTGATACTGACTTTACCGATCCATTTCTTACTCTCAGGCTGCATTAGGAGAATTTGGAATGGTCTCTGCTGGACAAGTTAGTGGTCGATATCTCTATTAATGCTTTTCATTATGGAATAAAATGTTTCCTTATAAAATCCAGTGGGAATGTTTGCATGTACTTTGTAAGACAGGATTAAAATTCACAATGATCTTGAAAGACTGGAGAAACAAACAAATCAATAAGATGAAATTGAATAAGGACTAAATACACATGGGAAAATAGAATCAAATCAAACAAAATTATATCAGTGCAGAATTGAAGAATTAAATCATAAAATAATGTAGTAGGTCCTTCCAGAGTACAATTTGTTTTGCCTTAATCTGTCTATCTTTCTGCTGTGAATTAGGATAAGCAATCTTTTGAATAACGGAAGTTCCACTGAAAGAAAACTCTTTGTTGATAGCATGTATGGCCAATATGGTTAGGACAGATTTAGATCAATTCAGGCCTGAGCTGCACAGCAAAACCTTAAATTGCATACTTTTAATGAGTGTGCCAGAGCAAACCACCATGATTTATGGATCTTTGCTGTGTATTTGGCCAGAGAAATTATACTCTCCATTTTTCCTTTTGTCTGAGCTTTGAGTAGTGGCATTCTGGGTTTTTTTGGTGGTTTTCGTTTGGTTAGTTGGAATTTTTTTTTCCTTCTTTATATTGTTTTCTCTCTGTTTTCAATATACCTTTGCGCAATGCAGGACATCTGTAATAAAAACACATTTTAAAGCCAAACCAACACACAAACCCCACTAAGTGTGCATATCTTTTCTTCCAACAAATCATTCACCAGTATTGAGAGAGGAGATGAGAAAAAACCCTCAAGTTTTATTTACCTCTTCTGCTTACCTAAGTCTTAGGCTCTAATATTTTGAGAAAAAATATTTTTAAAAATGGGATTAAGTTGAAGTGATCTAGAGCAAGATTAGTGTTATCCATATGCAAAGTAATTAACTATCTTAGTTGACAGTATACTTTTTGTCTATGTTAGAGGAAGTGAGATTTAGGAGAGGAAATTTAGCCATTAGTGCAACTCAGAGTCACTTCTTGTCTCCTTGCCAAGATGGCAATTGCTGCTGTTGTTGCTCCCAATGGACTTAAAACAAGGTTTCCAGCAAGTGGCAGAGCCAAACTCTTATGTCTTCTTCCACTAACTTATCTTCAAAACTTACCATTCCTAAACTTCCATATCCCCCACCCTAGTCTCTTTCACCTAGTCACTGTTCTAACACTCATCATTAACATCAGAAACCCACAGAAAAAGCCCTTTACACTTCATTTGTCCTATCTGCAGTCTTTATAAAGCCTTACTAACTTCTTCCAGTACCCTGCAACAGAACTCAGAAAAACTTCTCTAAATTCTTACTGACGAAAAGAGTAGTCTTGCTTTTATATTTCTCCCTATTGTAGTCAGACTAATGGCTTATGTGGCATTGATCTAAATTATCAAATAGGCCCTTACTCATGTGCTTACTCACTGCCACCACAGCTGAATGGAGAAGTGAATTGGAAGGGCAAAAGTGAGGAAAATTCATGGGATCAAGGCAAATACAGTTTAATGAGTGAAGCAAAGCTGTGTGTGGAGAGAAAAATAAAGAATAAGGAAGATGAAAGGCATAACCACTAACATTCCCTCTTCCTCCTTCTATCCTTGAGCTTGAATGGATAAGTGCAATGGAGGTATTCAAGGCTAGGTTGGATGAGGCCTTGAGTGGCCTGTTCTCACTCTGCCTGTAGCAAGGAGTTGGAACAGGATGATCTTTGATGTCCCTTCCAACCTAAACCATTCTATGATTCTGTTCTATGGTAAGTTCACAAATTCAGCACAAAGCACCATACAGGTGCTTCTACCTTGAAGAAAATTTACCCAATTCCATCCAAATCCAGTATATGGCAAAACCATAGAATAAGATCTGACTTGGACTATCAAAGTTCTGAATAAAAGTTCACAACAGTCTAAATCAGAGATGTGAAACCAGGAATCTGTTAAGAGAAATGATGCTTCTGCATTACCAATTCCTTACAGAAAATCTAATTATTATTACCAATTTTATCTGCTTCAATGAAAACCTTGCCAATTTCTTTTTCTATTCTCTTCTAAATGATAGTATCTCACATTTAAGCCGAATTTCATCAGAAAACACAACATGTGTATGAAAAGCACATAATTAATAGTGAAAATAAATATATTGCTAATATATGAAGGAAACTGTTGGTTTGATTTCCCAGTTTAGCTTCCAAAAGTGACAAAACATATTTGTAAGAAAAGAAAAATATATGTTGGAAGTCAGTTTACATATGATTCTACTCTATCTCCATGGATATAACATGCAGGTTTTATGTACTGGTTGATACATTTACAATAATGGCAAACATTTACTGTTCCTGTCTTTCTCAAATATTAAAAAAATACATTACTGTAACATTTTAACAGCTTTTTGTTAAAGTAGAAAGCTTGACGCTGATATTTCAAAAGCAGTCTTAACCTCGATAATGTTTTCATCTAATTTCCTTTAAAATTTACAGGAATATTGTACTATTGAGTAAAGAATGACAATTTTTCATTACTTTACCAAATGCTAAACTTGTGGGTGTTTGGTATTGAAGTTTTCTTTCAGTATTGCTTGTTGAGGAACTGTATTTTTAAACCTTGTTCTCTTCTTGCAATCAGTGAATGTCACATCTTTTAAAGCTATAAAGTGGTTCATGCTGCATTTGTAAGCATTAACTTCCTTTTTTAAAGATATTTGCCCCTTTTTTGAGAATTTCTCTCTGAAGTTCCCACAGGTATTGCTTCATTATCATTTTTCCAGTTTGCAGAATACCACATTAGGAATCAACAAAATCAGTTTCATCTCCATTTGTGTCCTACATGCCCTATGTAGCATTTCATATCTTTATTCTGCTTCACTTTTGTATTTCCCTTTTGTTCTGCTCAAGTGCACTCTGCATTGTCTATTTTCAGGTATCCTCAGTTTTCACCTGCAATAATCTTTAGGATGACACTTCCATAAATAAGCCAGAAATTCCTCTATATCTTACACAAATGTGTACAGGACAATTGAGTAGTGTTTCCTGTAATCTTGGAGAGAGGGAAAGCACCTATTCAGCAATAGTTTTGAAACGGAGATAATATACAGTGTTCCCGATAAAGTATTCAAATGCACATCAGTGGTGCCAGCAAAGGCACTCGATCATTAACACTGAAGAACTAGAATAAGACCCCTGTCACTACAAAAGACTGTCTCCCATACAGCAATTGTTTTGCAAATTTTTTTTTTAGTGTATCAATATAATTTTAAATGTAACATTAAAAAAAAAATCAAAATTTATTGCTGTGTGTCTAAGTTAATGGAATTAATCTTTCACAGAGTCCCCTGGGAGATCAGATTTGTGTGTGCACAGATGGTAATAGAAATCATAAAATGGAATATTGGTCAGATGCAAAAATGATTTTTTTCAAACTATATTGTTCAGTGACGGGAGAATAAAAGGCAAACAACGTAGCCGTTAAGCTGCAAATGTCCTATACTTGCACATTACAGTTTCAGAGGATTTAATGGCCTGGCACAGGGATCTGACATACTGAGTCTGAACAACTCTTATTATGCATGCAATTTATAATTAACATCCAGGGTTTTATATATCAATTTTGACTAGTTCTGAGACTCACTGAGGTGATTTGACTCTTACTGGACACCAGGTACCCACTAAAGCCTCTCAATATCCCAGTCATTCATGAAGACACTGTTAAGGGATGTAACATAGACAGGTCACTGGATGGAAGGGTGACAGCAGCCACCTGCAGCCCCTTTGTGTGGCTTTAACTAGGAAGTCTTCACATTGGGCTGCTATGTCTTAGGCATATCTATACATTTCCCTCCTCAGAGAATCATCTCTTTTTAACACATACTGTTTTGGAATAGGATTGCTTCTTGACCTGTGTGTTGTATGTCAGAGAGACTTTCTGATAGAGTACTTCTGAATCATGGACCAGATATATTTTTTTCCCGAATCTAATGTATTTGTTGGTTTTCTTCCCAATATGAAGAGGTATTAAAAGGGATTCTGGTATTAATATCTAATTTGTGTTGTAGAATACTGCTTGAAATTCTTAAGAAGAAGCCTATCCTAAATGGACTTCTCGAAATTAATTATTGACTTAAAGCAGATAACCGAAAGAAAGGTAATCATAAACCATTTCCTAGTGTTGTTATGTTTCCTAAGACACACACTTAATGTGATGATGAAAAGAGACTGAACTGCAAAGTTCAAGCAAACTGTTAGGTTGAGATTCACTCACAGCTTCAACTGCAGGGCTTGAGCAGTTACTATGCAGTAATTATAGGCTTGTCAGCAGCTAAAGATAGAGTCCTTGTGAAGTCTTTACTAATAAAGAAACTATGAATATTAGAGGCCTACAAAGGCAAAATAATTTAAAAAAATATTATTAAATATTATTTAAAAATTATTGTTCTTAAATAATATTATCTTAAATATTACCACATCTAAATAGCCAGGATTGTATGCAGCAGCATGAGCCTGTACATGCATTTTTTTATACCACTAATGAAGTTTGGGGTTTATGTCTTTCAAAAAGTTCTTTTGTATTTGATTTCTTTAACCTATAAGGTGATGATGCTTCCATGCTCTTCTAGATTTAATCCAGTCCAAATACAAATGTAAAACACCTACGTAAGGCCATTTACAAATTATGTAATCGATTATCCCCTTTGAGGTCACTTTCAATTGTGATCTTGTTTGGAAATATTTAGTACTTGACAAAAGTTTGAAATAATGTTTGCTTTGATTCTGTCTTGCTTGTCTTAATCTTCAAGTAGGATATAGCTCTCTTCATCACTGTCTAATATTGGACATTCTGTGAAACACATGGCTGTGCAATTACTCATCTATTCTGAACTGGATCAAGTGGACAGTGGACAGTTTAAACTTGTTTGTCTGCAAAATTAAGTGTGTCTTCCACGAGCAAATACTAGAATAAATGAAACAAAGCAGTATAAACAGGTCTCCTATGCAAGGTTCTGTTCTGACTCTTTCTGCAAGTCTATATGAAAGATGTTTATAAAAATTCTCATGAGGGGAAAAACAAGGAAGGCTACATAAAATAATAACAAGCCAAGACACAGATATATAGTTGAAGGAATGAAGACCAAAGCAGTCAAGCAAAATCTTGCAGGAAAACATCACAGGTTCCTAATAATAATTCGCAGATTTCATTTTGGTGGTGGCTTTTATAGCCTGCAAGAAAGATGTGTTCTTGTCAGGAGTAAGGGACAAGTGATTAAATACTAAAGCCTCACAACTGAGAAACCTAATTCTTGCTTACTTCTTATGATGAAATAATTCTCCTTATGTGTCCAGATGCTGTCAATTTAGCTGACAATAGCCATAGAACAATATCTGGAACAATATCAATTAGACATCATCATGTATTTGTGTATAATCTAAATGGTTAACTATTGGCACACTCCAATTTCATTTAAATGATGAAAATTCAGCAGAAACTTCTTGAAAGATGTGATTTTCAAAGTCTTTCTGAGGCATAGACCACAAAAATGACAGATGGGAAAAGGAATGATAGATTCTGACCAGCAGTGAGGTTTAGTTATGGAGATCTATGTTTGTCACTTTGAACCTCGCAGGAGCCCTTCATATAGTCATGGACTGACAGGGATAAAAGCACACAGACATGTAAAAATCCTTAAGATAGAAACTGAAAAAGCAATACAATGAGTTACTATTTTCCAGGAAAGTTTAATATATTTTATGCAGATTTTTAAAATATAAAACTGTTAAACATCAGTGAATCTTCTAATTGTTCTGACTGTCATAGTTTCTGACCTGTTTTTAATTTCTTTCCCTTAAAAAAAAAAAAAAGGTAAAAGACTTGATAAGTCTGATACAGCCTGAATAGATGCTGGTTTGAATTTTCTGCAGAATAGTTTTATCTGTTTCACAGATCTCGTGTACATCCCTGCCTGATTTCCTATTGATTCACAGAATGACTCACTCTCCCCAAAATAAATAATGTCAAATTTAGGCACAACATAAAGCATTAAGATTTCCCATCAAACTTGGCTACACTGTATTGACTTGCAGGCAAAGAAATTGTCAGATGAAATGGCACTGTACAATGGTGTGTTATAAGGTGAGGCTTTGAATCTCAAAGGGTGTGCAGTCACTATTCTGTGTGGGGAGGAGGATGCCCAGCACATTGCAGCATACTGTGAGATACATCACTGCAGCTCCTGCTCTAGCTCAGGAACAGAAGGCGCTGGCATGCACGAAAACAGGTCACTGGAACTTTTAGCATCAAAAGATACAGCAAAGTTCTCTGTGTCTATGCTGCATACCGATGACAGACGCATTAACAAATCAGACCTCCAGGATAGGATCTTGCAGGTGTGCTCAGAGCAATCTGAATCTCTTGGGGGAAAAACAACTACAACAACCAACCAAAAAAAAAAAAAAACAAACCCAAAAACCAAAAACCAAACCAAACCCACAAAAAATCCCACCACACAACAACTGAACCAAAACAATAAAAACAACAACATGCCCCAAAACACAGAGAAGCATCCATTCCTGCAACAAATCACAGCTGCACAGCTGACAGGGATAATGCAGGACTCAATGTCTATTCTGTATTTGATTGTATTTTGATGAAAGTATTTTACATCTCAGCTGAGTGTCCTAAATGCAATGTTACCAGGTAGTCAGGGATGTATCTGGCTTGCTCTGAATTTCTTCAGCTGAAGGTATTTAATTAATTTCCTTGCCAGAAAGTAATGGAATAGTCACTGGAACAAAAAGAAAGCACAGGAAGAAACGCAAGTTTCTAGTCTTTGCTTCATTGAACACTGAAGCCTACTAATTGAAAGGTAGCATTTTCCACAGGAGATAAATTTACTATGGAATACAGGTCAGCCCTACGGTTAGGGTATTTGGTCAAATATTACCACAGACCTGAGATATGCTGAATGACTTGAGACTGTAACTGGACTTGTGTAGCCAGCTATAGGAGAAAGAGAAGGTTCAGGGAAAAGATGCTTCCTGCATATCCCTGTCACTATATTCTTGTTTGCTCCTGTTCCCTTAAAGTTCAAATATATGATTTGCTATTGAGAACTTAAATTGGATCTGCCTCTAGACATTGAAATACATAACTTTTATCTTCCTGTCAAATATAGCAACTCGGGAATTTTTAGGAATTGGGAATGTTGAGCTACTTGCAATCTTGATTCTTCTCAGACAAGTGGAGGTGTATGCTGGTCTAAACTAGTTGGAGGATTTGAATAAGAAATTAGACTATAGCCTGAGAAAGGAAAACACTGATGATGCTACTTCACTCAGGTTTACTGAGAAAGAAAAAAAAATTAAGAGTTGTAACCCAAACATAGATAAGTCAGACTGCTTTGTGTTGTGGCTGCTGCTGCATGGCTCTCTCTCCCTGCTTTTCTTAGCTGGATCTGAATAATTTCACTAACTTCTTTCCTGCTGCTAATCCCCCTGGCTGATCTACCTTCACCTATCTGCTGCATAAAACAGATGGTGATATAAGATTGAGGAGGGGGGAAGGTGGTAGGGTGGTTAAAACCCCGTCTTAGGGACTTTGATCTCTGGGAGGAGTGTGGTGTTTCTGTATTACATTTTGGGAGGAGTGTGGTGTTTCTGTATTACATTTTCACTGTATATATCTGTAAATATCTGTTATATACTGTAAATATCTGCTTGTATATTGTGCAAAGCTCTAAATATAAAGCGTCATTTATTAACTTCCAACAAACTGAGTCCTACCCTGGGTTATTTCAAAGTATGGGGGGGGTGGGTAACTGCCAAACCACCAAAAGGTGGTTGCATTTGTTTATTCAGCTTTTGAACAGGCAATATTAAAACAATAATGAAAATATATCAGCAATACAAAGCCATGCTGGATTTAAAGAGGCATTAGTGTAAATAAAAGCTGAATCAGACTGTATTTAAATAATGTTAAGGCAGTGATACAATTAAGTGTCAACATTATCTCCTATTGCTATGGTTTTGTATAGTTGCTCTTAAGAATGTGTTCAAACAGGTCTTTAAGCAATTTGGTAATGAACAAAATGCATGTAGTCAGGATTCAGTAGGTAGTTAAATCATGTAAATTTGCTTTGTCCTATATATAATACTTCTGATATTCTTCAACCTGAAAGCCGTTATTAGGCTGTACTTCAAAGGAATTTAAATGCATGCTCCCAGTTGCATCTTCAAATGTTTCAAGTCACCACACAATTCAACAGTTATATCAACTCAATACCTATTTTTCTTCCAATAAAAGCATTCACAAAGAGTAACTAACGTGCAAGAGCACTTCCATTTACAAATAAAATCTAATGTGAGAATATGTACTTGCATGCAAAACTTGAATGGTCTAATTTGACACTTGTGGCCCTTCTCTGGACCTGCTCCAACAGGTCCATATCATTATTGTGCTGTGTACACCAGAGCGAGATGCAATATTCCAGATGGGGTCTCACTAGAGTGGAGTAGAGCAGGAGAATCACCCCTCTTGACCTGATAGAGTCACACCACCTTTTGGAAACTGAAGCTCCCACTGTGATGATATTAATACTCATCCCCCTAACACATGCAATTGGCAAAAGCAGTGTTAATGATGTTACATAGTGGGTCAGGGAGTAGGAGCATTTTCCATTTTAGGCTTGTCTTTCTACATTTCTTAGCATGCCTGAAAATAGCCATTTATTTGTCACTCTGAATATTTATTCTTCAGTTGTGATCATCCGATTTCTCTTGAGATCATTCATCATTTTGTCATCTAAAGCATGCAATATCTTCACAAGTTTGCATCAAGACCACCACTTTTTCTGATACATGAGGTTTCCATTTTTCCAAAAGTGTTTTGGCTTGGTTAAAAATTGACTGCAAATTCAGTACTACTACATATTTTGTTTTTCCTGATAATCCTTTAATTCCCTTGCTTAAGGAAATGCATTTATTTTTCACCTACACAGTGTTAATAGACCATAATCATTTAGTTGGCTTCAATTGCTACCTTTCAATTGCCTAAATATTGCCAGGACCAGCTATTTTTTTCCAATGTAGTCTACATACATCATATTGTTTTCAGTCTCCTCTAAATACAACTGTTTTCTCCATTACTCTGATAATATCTGGGTTTATTTATTAGTTTACAGGGTTAACTCTCACTTTTCCTAGTGTTCCTTGAGTAATTAAAACTGATATGCAAATAAGAAAAAAGCTTTGGCCCACAGTTGCTTGTTAAAATCTTCTCATTAATGATTTTTTTTTCCATTGACTGGTTACATTTTGTCACTCTGCAAATCCAAATGGGACATAGAGTACTAATTATTTTTGTTGTTACATCATTTTTTAAATTGTTGCATTCATGCATATAATAATTAATACTGCATGACTCAGGGGAATGATCCTCCACAAAGGGTGGAATAGTGCCATCAACAAAACACATTGCTTTTTAGTCTGTAAATACTTATGTAAGAAGCAAATGAATAATCAGAAAAATAGGGTTGATTAATGAAGGATTTTCGCATGTGAAAGCTAACATTTTAATGTCTATTATTTGAAATAAAAAGCGTAACCAAGTCTACAGGAGTGTATTTGGGGACTGTATAATAGATGCTCTGCTAGCAAAGGGTCAGATGAGTTTACACGGAAGACAATGACAATACCATAATGGCTTTTGCTTGCATAATGTGTGCCCTCACTCTGAGGGCCTGGAATAGAAGAAAGGCTCTTTTAAGAATGTGCTCATTCACATACTAAAAAGTAAATTGTTTAACTGCAGTTGCTACATAAGATTCTCACTCTACTTTTTATATGACAGGAAGCAGTAAGTTAATATTATCCCTGTTTTCTATCTTTTGAAGTTCAAAAGATAACATGGGAATATTATAACTATGGAGGCAGAAGTGCTATTGCTGATGTCACATTTGTACTATCCTAACAAAGGATATATGCCATCACCTCTTTCTAATTCACTGATTTTGGAAAGAATTTGATATCCAGTGCAAATTCTATAGCAGATTTAGGTGATTGAACTCGCTTTTGGAACACAGCATTAGTTTCATTTGTGTCTGTTTCCTAGGAAGCTGTTAACAACTGGAAACAATTGTGTTTGGCAGCAAATTTCAGTTGCTGATTAGGAAAGCAGTCGCAAGCGCAAAATATTAGATGTAACAGTGTCTGAAAGAGTTGCTGCAATTTAACAATGGCTTCAGAAGTAATGACAGCTACTCAGCTACTTCTTAGATATCTTAGTACATCAGCGACATTCTGAAATGGTGAGCAGAACAAACTGCTCTGTTCTTGTCAAGGTCCAGAGGTCAGAGATTAACATGATCTCGGTCCAGAGGAGCAAGACCTGTTCTTTTAGATTTCTGTGCTGTGAAATTAAGGTACAAGCAAGACCAGATATCACCAGAGGGAAAGAGGGAGTGGGAGAGAGAGAGAGAGAGGGATGAAACAATGGAGAAATTAAGAGAGCAAAAGAGCAGGGGAGGGAGACAAGCAGGGATTACATTACCATCAGATGAAGATAGGGAGTGAGAGAGAGGTGTACGTGGTCCAGGGATGTGCTGTAGTGTTTGTCAGGAGTCCATCTCATAGCTGGTGGAGTTGTTCCTTGAGTTTTCCTCCCTGAGTTCATCCACCTGAGTTCTTCTTCTTGGGTTCTTCTACCTGAGTTCTTCTTTTGGCAGGCATTTATCAAATCTTTTTTAATACAGTTTTCCCAGTCCCAGTCTTATCAGTCTCCAGGTGCAGCTCCCCAGGAATTCCTCCTGTGCGTTGTCATGCCTTATCAGAGGTTCAGCAGCAGCACTGGGGGGGGGGGGGGTCCTCTGCCCCCTCCCTATGCCGCTTATCTGTTCATCTCTTGAAATACACATAAGTCTTTTCAGGGTAGCTGATACTGGCCATGAATATCCTGAAAATCAGTGCTAGGCAGAAATCTGGGAAAGTCACAAAAAACCACAGTATTTACATTCCGGAGCATCAGCAAAGGTGCTGTATCTCTGAAAATTTGCATTCCTTAAACGTTCAGCCAGGAATATTGTCTGAGTTTGGCGGAAGAAAACTGACAATGGGAAACAAATTTCTTCTGGGATTAGAAAATTAGCTCATGAACCTGTCCAAACCTGGGAAGGATGGGATATAGGCTGGCTTTCCTGGCTTCCAGGGGGAACTTGAGTGAAACAGATCCTTTTGTATTTGTTATGTGGTTTAGCATTGTTACTGTTTTTGCCATGTATTATTCCCTATTTTATACAACTGATTCAACATGTTGTATCCAATATGCAATTTGTGTTTAATGAAAAAAATTTGGGCCACTTCCTGAACAAAACCAATATCTATTGTGAAAATTGTATAGGAACTTCCATACCTTCCCTTAAACATTTCTCTTTTCTCCCCCCCTCCCTCTTGCCCCCTTTCCTTCCCCCCCCTCCTTCATTCTTTGTCCCTCTTTTATCTTCGTTGAAGGGGTGGTGTGAGAGTCTTAAGGCTCTCCCTTGTTTGAATCAATGAAGATAAAGATTGTTGTGTCTCCTTCCCCCAAACTCAAATAATGTTCCTGGCTGAACATTTAAGGAGCCCCTGACACCTGAGACACCAGAGGAAAGCATGATAAAGGAGTCTTCTCTTTTTGATGAGGATGGGGCTAAGGAACAGTTGAGTAATCTGGACATCCGTAAATCCATGGGTCCCAATGGCATGCACCCATGGGTGCTGAGGGAGCTGGGACAGGTCATTGCCAGACTCTCTACCATCTTCAGCAAGTCATGGCATACAGGAGAGGTGCCTGGGGACTGGAGGAGGGCAAACATCACTCCAGTCTTCAAAAAGGGTAAGAAAGAGGGCCTAGGCAACTATTGACTGGTTAGCCTCAACTCCATCCCCAGAAAGGTACTGGACAAATTTATCCTTGATGTTATCCTTAAGCATATCATGGGCAGTGGGGTCATTAGGAGCAGTTAACACTGTTTTACCAAGGGGAAATCATGTTTGATGAACCTGATAACCTTTTATGAGGACAAAACCAGGTGGATTGATGATGGTAGAGCAGTGGATGTGGTTTAGCTTGATTTCTGTGAAGCATTTGACACTCTCTCTCACACAGCATTCTTCTGGCTAAACTGGTCTGGATGATCAGGTAGCGAGGTGGATTGGGAACTGGTTGAAGGAAAGAAGCCAAAGAGTGGTGGTCAATGGGACAGAGTCTAGTTGGAGGCCTGTAACCAGTGGGCTCCCACAGAGGTCAGTACTGGGACCAGTTCTGTTCAATATATTCATCAATGGCCTGGATGAGGGCACACAGTGCACTGTCAGCAAGTTTGCTGATGACACCAAACTGAGTGAAGGGGCTGCCACACCAGAGGGCTGTGCTGCCATTCAGCAGGACTTGGACACGCTGGAGAGCTGTGCAGGCAGAAATTTAATGAAGTTCAACAAGGACAAGTGTAGAGTCTTCCACTTGGGAAAGAACAACCACAGCTATCAGTATAGGTTGGGGACTGATCTGCTGGAAGGCAGCAAAGGCAAAAATGATTTGGGGGTCCTAATGGATGGGAGGTTGACCATGAGCTAGCAATGTGCACTCGTGGCCAAGAGGGGCAATGCCATTCTGAGGTGTATTAAAAAGGGTGTAGTTAGTAGGTTAAGACAAATTCTCCTGCCCCTCTACTCTGCACTGGTGAGGCCACATCTGGAGTATTGTGTTCAGTTCTGCACCCCTCAGATCAAGAGGGACAATAGAACTGCTTGAAGAAGTCCAGCACAAAGGCACAAAGATGATGAAGGAAATGGAACATCTCTCTTACAAGGAGAGACCGAGGGAGCTGGGGCTCTTTAGCTTTGAAAAGAGGAGACTGAGGGATGACCTCATCAATGTTTATAAATATGTAAAGGGTGAATGCCAAGAGGATGGATCCAGGCTCTTCTCAGTGATGCCCAATGACAGGACAAGGGGCAATGGGTGGAAGCTGAAGCATAGGAAGCTTCATTTAAACATGAGGAGGATTTCTTTCACTGTGAGGGTGGCAGAACACTGGAACAGGCTGCCCGGGGGAGTTGTGGAGTCTCCTTCATTGCAGATATTCAAAACTTGCCTGGAGGCCTTCCTATGTGATCTGGTATAGGTGAATCTGCTCTTCCAGGGAGGTTGGGCTAGATGATCTTTTGAGGTCATTTCCAGACCTTGACATTCTATGAAACTTTTTTTCTTTAAAACCTCTGACACACTGTTGGAGGCTCTCTGTTGCTAAATATCTAAGAGCCTTCCAAGTAGTGGGATATCCTGAAGCTTCTCCAACTAAAGCTTAAATTGAACTTTTATTTAGTTAGTATGAAAAGACAGACACAAAGATGAGAAAACCCACTCTCTTCTTATAGTACACAAGATATCATTGTTCATTTCTTTAAGAGCTTATATTTTAAAGCAAAGTCTACTACAGATATAATATAAAAATCCAAGTGCTTTGAGATGTAAAGTGGTAAGGTCTCTATCACTAAGCAAGTTAAGTGGCTATTCATCTTTGTGAGTCACCTGATTATTTTTATTCTGCTATTTTTCTGTATATATCGTTTATACAGTAGTGTATGTGTGAATTTATATGTGTTTATAAACTGCATAGTTAAGGCTGGAACAATAGACCCAAAATGACAGACAAAAGACTTTCACCTCTCTTCAAGTACTAAAGAAAGAGCTTAGCTAAAAACGTTGTTTACCATATCTAGTGTATCATACCATCTCTAAGATCTAAGGGCTGAATTTTATTGAAATGCCTAATGAACTGTTCCATTTTCCCTCCATTCCAAAATGCCAGTGACTCCTCTAAACAATCAAATGGCAAGTACAAAACTGGTGACTATAGAATTGAATAGCTAATGGGCACAGACACTTATTCATACATGCATTTATTTGAACATCTTTCTGGTATTCTCATGTTTATGGAAAGCACTCATTTGTCTGAGAATGCAAATCTGAAGTACATTTTATTATAGTCATGATGTATACAGTAGGATTTTTCCCTTGTAAAATAACATGTAAACAATTAATTGGTAGATTTCTGATCCATTTGAAGAAGGAAAGAATTATGTCTAAACTTACACTAAAGTATTTTTTTAAATTATGTATGTGTATGAAACAAATATCAAGTTGTTGCTCTGGCCAAGAGCGAGTACAATGCAAGAAGCCTTGTGAGCTTTGGTGTGAGCCATGAATTAATAACAAATAGGAGAAAAATACTTGAGTTTGCTGGAAAGATATGTCATGGTATCACTGTGGGTTGATCATAGGCCTGTAGTCAGATCTCACTAGAGACTCTCAGTGGTAGATACCAGGAGGGATGTACTTTTGTGGCTGTGCTGGTTTGAACTAATTGGAGAATTTGAGTGAGAAATTAGACTATTGGCTGAAAGAGGAAAACACAGAATGTCCCTTCACCCAGAGCTTTACTGAGAAAGAAAAAAAAAAAAGTTGTTTTAAAAATTATAACCAAAATATAGATAGGGCAGATGGTTTCAGACCGATCTGGCTGTAGCTGCTCTTTGCATGGTCTCCTTTGTCTCTGCCTTGGTAGCTAATTCTCAGTAATACTACTAATTTTTTCCTACTCCTAACCCCCCTGGCCGATCTACCTCCACCTCTCTTCAGCATCAACAGGTGGTGAGATAAGATTGGGGAAGGGGGAAGAGGTGGTAGGGTTGGTTGGTTGGTTACCCCTCTTGAGGATTTTGGTCTCTGGGAGGGGTGTGGTGTTTCTGTATTACCTTTTCATTGTATATATCTGTAAATATTTGTTATACCTTGTAAATATCTGCTTGTATATCGTGCAAAGCTGTAAATATAAAGCTTCATTTATCAACTTCCAGCCGTTCTGGGTCCTAGCCAGGGTTTATATCAAAAGGTGGGGGGGCAGGTAACTGCAAAACCCACACAGTGGCCATCCAACACAACTCAGAAACAGTGAGCTTAAGCAGAAAGCATCTATATTGATGCCAAGTTGCTCCACAGAAGCTTTACATTGAGGTGTGCTGGAGTGTTGTGTTCATCATGCGTTCATTCTTATGAGAGAGATGTTCCATCTACCTTTTCAGTTTTGTGACTCTCCTCTGGACCCACTCCAACAAGTTTAAGTCTTTCTTATGCTGAGGACTCCAGAGCTGGACACAGTACACCAAGTGAGGTCTCACCAGAGTAGAGTAAAAGGACAGAATCAGATCCCTTGACCCTCTAGGCTGTGAGCGCGCATCGTCAGATGATGTCCAGGTTCTCATCCACTAGTATTCACAAGTATTTCTCAGCAAGACTGCTCTCAATTCCACCATCTTCCAGCATGTATTGATTGTAGGAATTGTCCTGAATCAGGTGCAGGACTTTGCAGTTGGCATTTTTAAACCTCATGAGGTACTCAAAGGGCTATTTCTCAAGCTTGTTGAGGTCCCTGTGAATGCCATCTTGTCCCTCAGGTGTGTCAACTGTACCACTCAGATTGGTGTTATCTGCAAACCTGCTGGTGAAAATATCAGACAGTGTTGCTCCCAGTATGAACACCACTTGTCACTGATCTGAACATGAAGGCATTGATCACCACTCTCTGGATGTAATAATCCAACCAAATCCTTATCCACCAAGCAGTCCACCCATCAAATCCATATTTCTTCAATTTAGGGAAAAGAATGTTGTGGGGGATCATGTCAAAGGCCTTACAGAAATCCCGATAGATAATATTCGTAGCTCTTCCCTTGGTCCACTGATGCACTATCATAGAGGAACACAAGCTTGGTCTTCTCAGCTAGTCTTGGAGATATCCATCAGAGAGAGAGAGAAACTTGATACAATCACATCTATTATGTTTAGTCTGAAGCTTTCTAGGCCTGTACTATAGCTCCAACTGAAGGCAAGAGAAGTGCAAGTTTACATGAGCTCAAAGTCTTATGCCTTATTACCACTGAGCTATGCAGATATCAGAAGTCTAGTGCACAAATGCATTTAGCTATTTCCAACAACAGCTGAATCTAACAGTATCAGGAATGCTTTAAGCACAGAGATGAAAAAGAGAATACTTACTTCAAAGTATTATTTAACTGGGAAAAGAAATCATATAATCACCTGTTTTTAAAACATTACAAACTGCTGCAGTGTTACTAAGTGACACCTCAGAAAAAATAGTTACAATATGTAGTTCTCCTGCATTTCAGAACATATTCCTAAGGGCTAATTGCATACTAAACAATATTTTGTCTATAATTATGGAAAGAAAAAATACTACTTCCCTGTTTAGTTGGTGTTTTGTGACTGATTGTATTCCCAGCAGAAGACCAGAGAAGTTTTGGAGGCTCCAACCCTGGAAGTATAGTTAGGTTGGATGGGGCTTTGAGCAACCTGGTCTAGTAGATGTCCCTAATCATGGCAGGGTGATTGGAACTAAATAATGTATAAGGTTTCTTTCAACCCAAACCACTCTATGACTCTATGGTTCTATGATAAACATAATTTAATTCCATCATAAACTGTAACATGATAGAAATAATGATGAAAAATAATGCAGAATGAACCCTATTCTTAGAGATAAAACATTCTATTACATAGGTCAATATTTATGGTATTCAATATAGCGTATTTATCAAAGATATATATATGAGTTCATATTAATCAACCATTAAAATTGGAAAGATACTTAATCACTCTAAATAACTTTAAAAGAGTATTTTACTATGATGTAGGTTTACATTGTGTTCTTATTCAACACTATAAAAATAAAACAAAACAAAGCCTCCAAAATCTTCCTCGAAATATTTGCCTTTCCATTGAAAATACAGAATTATGTAAGATTGCTGAAACAGTAAGATTCTTTCTTATAATCAAAACTTGAGGATAGGAAAAAAAATATAAAGCTATAGACCAGAGCAACTAATATTTTTTTTTAATTGCATGAAAAGCGATGTTTCACATAACATTAATCTTTCATCTTAAATGTTTTAGTTTGTGCATTTTGATGAAATAATCTAAGGATAACTGGATGTATAATCAGGCATTAAATAGTCTATCATAAATGTATTATTAAGAGTATGCTGCATAGAACTTTAACCATGTGTTTCTCTGCATGGAGTCCCCTATATATCCTTGCAGTCTTTAGGATGAGCAGATGAACTGACTTCTTGACACCTTGTCAGGCCTTTTCCTATGACTTTCTGTTAAATAAAAAATATAAATATGCATTATTTCACATTGTACCATGACATGCAGAATCAAGGTACACATTAGCTGGGGTGAGCATTATCATAAAGGATACATACAATGGCTTTTCCCCAAATCCTAAAGCAGTCTTCGTGTACAGCATGACAATTACAGTGAAAAGGAGTGTGCTACATTTGCTGTGTAAAGGAGACTGGAAAATGGCATCACTGCAGATATATGCCAAAATGCAAAAGAAAATGATACCCATGGGACTGCTTTAGAATTATAAATTGGTATAATTTATCAGAGTTCATCTGCAATATGGAAAAGCCAACAGATGCAGAATTGAAACTGCCAGCATTAGCACAAAATTTGTATTTTCGTTCCTGACCTTCTCACACCTCTCAGTAACAAATAAGTGCATTAAATCTAAAGCTTTCAATCTTAGTATCTGAAACGTTCATGTTATCAAAAGTAGGAATACTTTATTAAAATTCAAGAAAGATTTAAGACATTATTATCCTGAACTGTGATAAAAATTCGTTCCACTTAAGAACAGCAAGAAATTATAAGTACCAATTATAACAGCAGCAGATTTTTTCTAAATAATTGGACAATCTCTGAAGTTACACTGACAATAGTAAACCACCATGAATGCACTAGAGAAAATAACTGAAGTTCTGAGATTTACATGACTTTTCAGTACTGAATCAGTTAACCTGAGATGCTTATTTACAGGTTAAAAGGAAAAACAGTAAGAGTTGGATAAACTGCAATTTTAAAGTTAAAATGTACTACAAGCATTATAAGGCCATTACCACCTTGGTTGTTATATCTGTTATTGTGTTGCTATTACATGTTCCTCACTGTATTGGTTTAAAGCCAAGCTACCCCGAGCCCAAAAGCCCAAATGATAACTCGAAGTGGTTTGGAAGTGAAAAGGGGTATAATGAAACTTTTAACAATAAATAAAAGGGAAAAAATGAAAATGCAACGATGTGGAAGCGAGGGAAGGGATACAGAAAACCAGGGAGAAGGGGGAAAGAAAAAAGAAATACAACCACGACAGGGGATTTTAGTCCTAAACTGAGATCCGACAGCTTGGTGGTGCTGATGGAAAAGCAGGTTGCAAGAACAGTTCTCAAATGCAGAGAAACAGTCCCTGTTCCAGACGAGAGAAAGGGGTAATGGTGATCTCCACGCGGTGGGTTGCTGAGCACGTGGATAGGTGGTGGGGAACGGCAGGCACAGCCTCCAGCAGCCACAGACGAGGCGAAGTGGAGGAGAGGAGAGAGAGGGAGGCAGGGAGCTAGACTCCCCTTTTATAGTCCAAATCCTAGCAGGAAGTGGGAGTGTCTAACCATGATACCTGGGAGAAAAGGGTCAGACCATCCCTTGTGAGGAGGGACCCACCTGGGTAGGGGTCAAACCATCTCTTGGGAAGAGGCAGGGGGTCCCAGGTGGGACTCATGATATTTCTTCATTTGTTGTAATGTCACATGTTACTCTTTCCCTCCCCCCTCCCCACCCCCCCTTTCTATTAAAAGCAGGAATTGTATTTTTATAGTGAGTACAAATTTGTCCCCTTTGATTTTTAGGTTCTTCACAGTCATGGCATCCTGAAGGATGATTCTCTCCAACATGAACTTTATACAATCACAGGGTCATGTGTTTTTGAACACCTACGTATGTCTGAAGGTCTCAAAAACACAGCCAACGTCATTTTACCTCAACAGTAAACCAGTCTGTTTTTACAGTTTGTTCAAACTTTCTACCAACATTTTTTAGAGATGAGAAAAACAGCACTTGAAATCCTTTAAGATTCTAATTCTCTGACTGCCTCATAGGATGGCAAAGTAATTCTTTATACTCTACGAAGAATCTGTCAAATCTTTCACAATGGATGAACAACACATTCTATTGTTTTTACCTCAGGATTTTATTCAGCTTCAGATAAAAGCTGATGCCCTTTCCTTTTTCATCGGACTTTGTCGCATTCTCCTATTTTTCTAGACTGCAGCCTTTCTATGCTTTCATGGCACTAGCTGTTATTTTCAGCTCTCTTTAATTTTATTTGTTTTGAATGTTTTCATTTCGAGCTCATCATCTTCTACTGCTTGTGTTTTTCTTCAGCAGCAAATCTTTTTATGAACACTCTTCTCCACTTTCTTTTTTCTTGGAGACTTTTGCATAAGCTCTTCACATCTAAGCTCCTTCCATTTCCACAGGAGCTCAGTAGCCACCATGTCTTGGTTGAGTAACACCATGATCCCCCATTTCAATATTAAAGAAGAACAAATTACCTCTTCTGTCATGATTACTATCTCCAGCATTTTTCAGATCCTTTGCATCTCTGCATCACTATCACTTTTTTTTTTTTTTTCTTTTTCCATAGTCAGAGGAAAATGGTTAGATAGGTTACATAGGTTTCATGCAAAGGAGTTAAGGCAAGATGCAGCCAGACACACAGACCAAAAAGGAAGATGTGAGAAGTGAGTGCCTTATGTTATATTTTTACTACTTATGTTTCTCAGCAGAACAGATGAGTGACACAGACATCGCTATTATTTTCTTCTAAAAGGCAATGATCTAATTTCTCTCATTAAAATATTCCAATTATCCATAAATCATCACAATTATATTTATTAAAATATGTAAAACAGATGAAAAAATATTATAAATCAACTATTTCTAAATTAAACCAGAATTAAGATTACCTGAAATAATTTACATTCACACTTAGTTTTGGTCAACCAATTTCATTAGATCTATATTGATTTACACTGCCTGAGAAACTTGTCTGTTCGTAGTGTATGGCATTAATTTAAACAAGGCAGTTATTGTGTCAGACAGGGAAGCTATGAGCTTGAAATGTGTGATGGGTTATCCTGAAATATTTACCACTGTTAATGCAAAGTTATTACAACTTTCATAGAATCATAGAATCATAAAATTCTTACAATTGGAAAAAAATCTTTAAGATCATGGAGTCTAACTATTATCTAACTCTGTCAAATCTGCTGCTAAACCATCTCTCTTAGCATCATATCTTTTAAACACCTCTGCAGATGGGAATTCAACCACCTCCCTGGGGTGCCTATTCCAGTATCTGAGAACCCTTTCAGTGAAGACCTTGCAGATTGTGCTGGTTTGAACTAATTGAAGGATTTGAATGAGAAATTAGACTATAGGCTGAGAAAGGAAAACATTCCAGTGTCTCCTTCACTCATTTGTTTACTGAAATGGTATAAAGTTAGAACCAAAACAAAGATAAGACAGACTGCTTTGCTGCTGCTGCATCTCTCTCCCTGCCTTCTTAGCTGGATCTGAATAATTTCACTAACTACTTTCCTGCTGCTAATCCCCCTGGCTGATCTACCTTTGCCTATCTGCTGCATAAAACAGATAGTGAGATAAGATCGAGAAGTGGGGGAAGGTGGTAGGGTGGTTGGAAAAACCTCTCTTAGGGGCCCTGATCTCTGGGAGCCGTGTGGTGTTTCTGTGTTACCTTTTTCACTGTATATATATGTAAATATATGTTATAAATTGTGAATATCTGCTTGTATATTGTGCAAAACTGTACATATAAAGCTTTGTTTCCTTAACTTCCAGCTGACTGAGGTCTAACCTGGGTTATTTCAAGGTGTGGGGGGGCAGGTAACTGCTGAACATTTCCTGTCATCCTGTCACTTGTTGCTACCTTTCAGGCAGTTGTAGAGAGCGATCAGTTCTTACATCAGACTCCTTTTTGCTAGAGAGTTCAAAATCACATGTAATATAATTCCTTTCAAACAAATTGATTGTCTTATCATTTGTTTATGAAAACTTGTTTTTGAGAAATATTAGAAACTGATATTAAAGAATTACAGTTTATATTGAAATTCAAAGGTATTCTAACCTTTGTTAATAGTTTGGAGAGTGCAATACAAAAACCGTATTCTAGGAAAAAGTTTTGTGGAGTATTTTTGTGGGTTTGGGGAAAAAGGTTTATTTCATTTTGTTTTTTTCAAAAGAAAAATGAAATTTCTGTAATGTTTCACATTATCTTCACTTCACCTCTATCTCTCATCACAATGTCATACGCCTAACAGTAGCTTTGTTTTCTTGTTCATTTTATACAGAATATTGAGATATGTTCGTAGATAGACACAATATATTTAAAGATATATCAACAGAAATATGCCAGCAGATCAATTTCCCTTTAATAAGACCAAGTGAATCTTACCTGGCTTGGAAAAAATATCTGTGAAGTTTTTTTTCACAGCACTCACTTCAGCTCTGTGTTAGCTAATAGCAGAAGTTCGGGCTTGCTGTGGTGAGGACTGATCCAAGCCTGAAGCTGTTCAGTCTCCCCAGGACTGAAGATATAGGAAACATAGTGGCTTTGCAGGTTGTAATGTAGGGGTAACTGCAAGATCGTATTTTCAAAGTTAATATTGCTTATTAATTTTGGTATTGAGAACTCTCACCACCCTGACCACTAATTTTAATAATAATGAATTTCTTTTGCAACAGTCATGGAAACATTATACAGATTATAGCATAGGATCTAGAACTCTCAAGAAATAACTAGCAAAAATATAAAAAAATTTAAACCCAATGTGTTGGTTTGAGCTAATTGGAGAATTTGAGTGAGAAATTGGACTATTGGATGAGAGAGGGTTAAACATAGACAGTGTCTTCACCGAGTTTCACTGAGAGAGAGAAGAAAGAAGATTGTTTTGTGAAATGTTCTGTAAACATCCAGACAGCCAGTGTGCTTGCAGAAGCCAGTCTGGCTTGGCTCTGTGATGGCTCCGGCAGCTTCTTTCCTTTGTCTCTATGCCTTTGAATTAATTCAGAGTCAAATCACTAAAACGACTAATTTCTTCTCCTATCATTAATCTCCCTGATCTTCAGCTTATCTGCAGCATCATCAAGTGGTGAGATAAAGCTGGGGGAAGGGGGGAAAGGTGGTAGGGGGATTTGGTTGTACTCTCTTGGGGATTTTGGTCTCCGGGAGGGGTGTGGTGTGTATTAACCTTTTTACTGTATATTTCTGTAAATATCTGTTATATCTTGTAAATATTTGCTTGTATATTTGCATTGCTGTAAATATAAAGCTTCATTTATTAACTTCCAGTGTGTTTTTCTGAGTTTTAGCCAGGGTTTCAAAAGGTGTGGGGGGCAGGTCACTGCAAACCCAAGCAAATATTTAGCAGAAGGAGGAAGAACATAGCAGAAGGAGGAAGAACATAAAAACATCTCTGGGCAAGCCAGCACATGTATAAGCCTGTTTTGGTCTATTCAGGCCTACCACAACACAGGTGCCAGATTTGGCCTTACATATCAAGACCGAATAAAATGTTATTAAACCATCTTGATATTTCTTGCCTTTATTACAGCTGATACATCAGAGTTTCATGTAAAGATCTGGTGTTTTATTAGCTTTGCATGGAGGGAGGGAGATTGACTTGTCAGAGAAAATATTATCATTCATTCAAAGCTACTCAGAGATGCAAGTTTTGGTCTCCTGAAAAAGCCTTTCTTTTGCATGATTCAGTGTTTTTGTACAATATGGTAAAAACACAGAAAAGTTGCACTATGCTGGCAAAATCCTCACAATTAGCAGAGGACTTGCCCCATGAACATTTTACACTCTTATCTAGAAGTCTGAATCTAATTCTACATGTTTCTATTGCAGCACATGGTCTCTATCGATGAATAATACTTTCCTGATAGATACAGAAACAGAGCTTCTGCATATAGAAGTATAGAAAGCAAAAACCAAAGCTTTTGACAGATGTTATGCTATAATTTTCAGTGGCATCTGCCATTCTCACTTATGTGTTAGTCTGAATCTATTTGCTGTGTACAATCATCAACATTATGCAAGCATGATCTTTCTACTGCTATTGATTTTTCCACTGAATTTCAGCATGAACATTCTCTGTCCCTGAGATCAGTCCATCATTCTGTTTCCACAAGAAGTTACTTTCTTTATCTGCTGATTGTTCTAACTTTTCCAATTCCGCTTTTATATTACACATTCCGGATTAAGTGAGAAGAAAAAAATATAGTTAAAAACCAGTCAAATGAAAAGGCCATACATGAAAAAATTACATAGAAGCTGTTAAGATCTTTCTGAGGTTCAAGTGACATACATTGTTTTCTAGATTTTACCTTCTATTTTGAAATCTGAAGTGGACAGGTGGAATCTTCACAAGAAAGAAGGTTCTCAGTGATTCCAGATTATTGACTTTGCTGAAAATAACAAAATATTGTCATGTGGGTGGGTTTTATTTTAGTTTTAATCTGAAGATGTTTGAGCTTTCTTGAACTTAGTTTGTACAGTAGGAGTGTATTTTTCACAACAACTAGTGGTCTTCTAAAGATGAAAACACAATGTGGTCTGCATTTTCTCCGATAGATGAGTCACAGATTTTTTTTAATTTCATTTTATTCAAGATTTGTTTTATTCTGTGAATTAAGAATATATTGGGCCCTCTTTGCCAAAGAGAAAGCCAAAACAAAACCAACAAAAATAAACCAATATTCTCATGCTTTCAACCATACGCATTTGATTAGCTACACTTTTTTTCCCCCGTCATCATGCAACAGTGCTAAAAGTTTCTATCAACACATTAGTTAAGAAGTAAAACTGATCTTCCACCGCTTTACTATGGATGTTTTCTTTGTTGTTCAGGAGCACGAAACATGAAGTTATGGTCTCTACAAATTCACAAGAAAAACTGGCTCACACTGAGTAAGTTTTAATATTAAAGAACAGTGTCCAGGAAAAGAAATAGAAATATTGTAATGGAAGGGATAATTAATTAATGCAAGAATGATTTTTAAAGAATTAATATTGTTTATTAATTTTTGTATTCAAACTCTTACCACCTCCAATCACTAATTTTAATAATAATCAAGTTCGATTCCAATTGTCATGGAACACATTACATAAAAAGTATCTAGATCTATAAATAACTAGCAATCTATAAACATTACTGAACTCAAACTGGAAGGGAAAGTTCCTGCAGTCAATATACCGCTTGGCCACTAGATGGATGCAGGGCCCCTTCTGCCTATGACAGAAAGCTAGGCAAATGACAAAAGGCTTAATGTATTTACTCACAAATATTATTTCTCTCCCAGCTTGCGGGGTTATCAACAAATGGAGGCAGTACCCAAACACTTGCAGAGAATTCTGTTGATTGGCCTTGCTGGGCTCTGAGACTTCTGATTCACCCCAAGCATCACAGGACACCAGGGAAAAGGGAAGGCAGACGGTCTCTGACCTGTTTCCTCTTGACTCTCAACAGCTGGAGACTTGAGGAGGGGCAGGCAGGATGTCTTGTGATGTCCAATCTCAGTATGATGTCACGCTGGCTGCTGGCTATGCAGGCCTATTGAATGAAGATGATCAAGATGTTCCTGGTAAACTCGAAGCAGGATGTTTCCAGGCTGAATTATAGCTTAATGCTATATATAGCAAGGCATTATCACTGTCAATGGCAGTTGGCAGTAGCAGTAGACAGCACAGGCACAGATACAGCTGCAGAGGACAGAATAATGACAGAAGCACGTGGTGTTACCTGCTCATCTGGTTTATATCAGTGCCTGAGACTAACGGGCTTTTGGACATAGATTAGTCTATTAGAGTGGCAGTTAGCCAAACCTGACCATATTTGAGTGAAGCCACAGGCTTCCCATATTTGGGAATAGTTTAGGCTTAGCACAAGATTGGCACAAGCCAAACTCATGTACCTTGTTTACTACAGGATGTAAACAGCAGCAAAACAAGTTTGGGTAACCTAAAGTCCTCAGACTCCATGGCTCCAGGTCTTTTGTCCTTTTTACCACAAACAGAAGGAAGGAGAGAAGAAAAAATATGTCTGGAAAAGCCAACACATGTATAGGCCTATTTTTGACCAGTCAGGTCCACCACAACAAATATATTGTGCTAAAAGCTATATAGGTTCCATACAATTTATTTTGTTTCAATTGTTCATGATAGACAACATGTTCCTATTAGCCATTATGATGCATTTAACAAATTTAATTCATGATACTAGCCAGAAAATATTTTCTTTTAATTGTAGTTTTAAGTTTCTATGATATAATCTTGAACTTCATGATCATGAAAATATGAACTTCATAATTATCAAATTATCTAAAGTTGATTCTAACACAAAATTAAATACTTGGTTGAATGCTTTAGTAGAACAATCAAGGTGTTCATGCAATGTTTCTTGATTGCTTTTGAGTAGATAGGAACATCAAATAACAGAATCATAGAATGTCAGGGGCTGGAAGGGACCTCGAAAGATCGTCTAGTCCAATGCCCCTGGCAGAGCAACCAATACCAAAATAATTTTCTTCTCTATTATCACCTTGTAATATTTCAGATTGAGATGTAATGAGTCAGTCATGCAAGAGCCTATCATTCACAGGATGTCAGGGGTTGGAAGGCGCCTAAAGAGATCATCAAGTCCAATCCCCCTGCCAGAGGAGTACTATACAATCTAGCTCAGGTCACAAAGGAATGCATCCAGATGGGCCTTGAAGGAGGCCAAGAAGGAGAAGGAGATTCCACAACCCATCTGGGGAGGCCGTTCCAGTGTTCTGTGACTCTTACAGTAAAGATGTTTCCCATTGTGTTGAGGTGAAACCTTCTGTGCTGCAACTTACACTCATTGCTCTTTGTCCTATGACAGGGAGCAAGTGACAAAAACCTGTACCCACCCCCTCCTGACACCTAGGCCTCAGACATTTGTAAACATTTATAAAAATTTATTAAATCTCCTCTCAGTCGTCTCTTCTCCAGACTAAAAAGCCCCAGGTCCCTCAGCCTCGCCTCATAAGGCATGTGCTCCAGTCCCCTAATCATCCTTGTAGCACTTCACTGGACTCTCTCTAGCAGATCCCTCTTAATCTGAGAAGCCCAAATCTGAATTCTGTATTCAAGATGAGGTCTCACCAGGGCAGAGTAGAGGGGGTAGAGAACCTCCCTTGATCTGCTGGACACACTCTTCCTAATACACCCCAGGATCCAATTGGCCTCCTTGGCCACAAGGGCACATTGCTGCCCCATGGATAACTTGTTATCCACCAGGACTCCCAGATCCCTCTCCACAGGGCTGCTCTCCAGCAGATCACCTCCTAGCCTGTACTGGTGCAGTTTATTATTCCTCCTCAGATGCAGGACTCTACACTTGTCCTTGTTGAATCTCATCAGGTTCCTCTTTGCCCAGATCTCCAGTCTGTCCAAGTCTTGCTGAATGGCCGCATAGGTTTCATCTTTATCAGCCAACTCTCTCAGTTTGGTGCCATCAGCAAACTTGCTGAGCAGACGCTCTGTCCCCTCATCAATGTCATTGACGAAGATGTGGAACAGCACTGGACCCAGCACTGATACCTGGGGGACTCCACTGGTTACAGGTCTCCACTTGGACCTGGCACCATTGATCACTACTCTGAGCTCTATCTTGTAACCAGTTCCTAATCCACCTCACTGTCTGCTCTTCCATCCTACATCCTCAGCTTGCTCACTAGGATATCATGGGAGACAGTGTCAAAGGCCTTGCTAAGGTCAAGGTAGACTACATCCACTGGTCTCCCTCAATCTACCCATGCAGTTATGGCATCATGGAATGCAATCAACTTAGTCAAGCATGATTTCCCCTTAGTTTGTCTATTCTGACTACTCCTGATAACCTTCTTTTCTTCCAAGTGCCCTGAGATGCCCTCCAGAAGGAGTTGCTCCATCATTTTCCAGGGATGGAGGTGAGGCCTACTGCTTGATAGCTCCCTGGAACCTCTTTCTGGAGTGACATTTGCTCTCCTCGAGTCCAGGCACCTCTCCTTTCTGCCACCATTTGGCCAAAATGATGGAGAGTGGCAGAGTGATAACATCATCCAGTTCTCTCAGCACCCGTGGTTGCATGTCAACCCAGCCCACAGACTTGTGAATGTTCAATTTCTGTAATTGATCTCACTCTGCAGTGACCAATGGGGAGCATTCCCTCCTCCAGACTTCCTCTCCTTCATCCAGGGTCTGGAGTGCATAGGGGAGTTCAGCCTTAGGTGTAAAGACTGAAGCAAAGAAGGCGTTCAGCAACTCTGCCTTCTCTGCATCCTCAGTTATCAAGGCTGCCTCCTCGTTCAGCAGTGGACCCACACCTTATCTATTCTTCCTTTTCCTACTGATATACTTGAAGAAGCCCTTCTTGTTTGTAGCAGGTTTGCAGTTACCTTCCCCCCCCACCTTTATAAACCCTGGCTAAAACTCAGAAAAAACACTGGAAGTTAATAAATGAAGCTTTATATTTACAACAATGCAAATATACAAGCAAATATTTACAAGATATAACAGATATTTACAGACACCACACCCCTCCCAGAGACCAAAATCCCCAAGAGAGGGTAACCAAACTCCCCCTACCACCTTTCCCCCCTTCCCCAGCTTTATCTCACCACCTGTTGATGCTGCAAATAAGCTGAAGATCAGTCAGAGATTAGTAATAGGAGAAGTTAGTAGTTTTAGTAATTTTACTCTGAATTTAGCCACCAAGACCAAGAGACAAAGGAGAGAGTGGCTNCACAATCCACCCCTGTCTACTTCACCCAGAGTTTTAATGAGAATTATCTATTTAATCTAAACAACAAAATATTTACAATAATGGATATTTACAAATTCAGTTAATTCCAGATATATCTCGGATGTAGGTGATTCAAAAACTCAGAAAACAGGGAACAGTTTGTCTCCTCACAGACGAGATGAGACCAGGGACTCCAAGGTGACACTGGGTTCGTGCTCAGGTGTATTGTAGATTCTGCTGTGATGGATGTCAGATGAAACCTAGAACAGAAAACTCCTAACACTCTGAATTTAAACTCTTTCAGCTAAGGTTATATTTATCTGTGGAATACACTGGATTTCACCATTCTCCTGCATTACCCAGTATGTATGACCAGGACCTTCTGCAGAAACCACCCCTCAGACAGGTTTCCCTTCACCTGAAGGAGAAAATACCCAAACAGTTTTCCCTAACAGATTCTTTTCATGTACAACAGGAACTCTATCACCATCCACTGTTTGTACCAAACCTGATTGGGCAGGTCCTGCCCTGTTTACAGAAGCTCTACTGTTTACCAACCAGGTTGCTTGTGCTAAATTCTTGTCCCAGTTTTTGAAACTTCCACCCCCATGGCTTTTAGGGTGGTCTTTAACAAACCGTTGTAGCGTTCGATTTTTCCTGAAGCTGGTGGTTTTTTTTCCTTTCTCAGTGAAACTCGGTGAAGTGACACAATGTGTTTAACTCTCTCTCAGCCAATAGTCTAATTTCCCACTCAAATTCTCTAATTAGCTCAAACCAACACATTGTTCTCTTTTACTTCCTTTGCCAGCTTCAGTTCTAAGAGGGCTTTGCCCTTCCTTGTTGCCTACCTCCATCTCCTGACAACTTCTCTATAGTTCTTCCAAGTGACAAATCCTTTTTTCCATGAATTTTAAGTTTCTTTCTTTCCTGAGATTTCCTTCAAGAGCTCCTTGATTAGTCATGCAGGTCTTCTAGCACATCTACCTGCTTTTTTACTCAGAAACACAGCTAGCTTGGGCTTAGAGGGAGTGGTCTTTAAAAATTAACCAACTTTCTTGGGCTCCTTTACCCTCTAGGGCCCTAGTCTATGGGATTTCTGCAAGCATATCTCTGAAGAGCATAAAGTTAGCTCTGCAGAAGTCCAAGGTTGTAATTCTACTTGTTGGTCTGATTCTACCCTGTAGAATACTAAACTCCACAATGTCATGATCACTTTGTCTGAGGCTGTTCCCAACCTTAATGTCCTCATCCAGTCCTTTTTTTTTAGTTAATACAGGCTTCAGCAGTACATCTCTCCTTGTTGGTTCCTCTACTACCTGCATCAAGAAAGTATCATTGATACGCTGCAAGAGCCTTTTGGACTGGCTGTGTGAGTTTCCCAGCAAATATTAGGGCAATTGAAGTCACCCATGAGTACCAAGGAATTAGCTATGGATGTTACCCCCAGTTGTCTGTAGAAGGTCTCATCAACATATTCCGCTTGGTTTGGTGGTCTATAGTAGACGACTACAATTTCACCTCTTTTCCCACATCCCTTAATTCTTACCCAACACGCTTTCAACCTGTTCTGCCTCCCCCTTTGGATAGAACTCTGCACATTTCAGTTGCTCTCACACATAAACTCCCTCACTTCATCTTGCTGGTCTATCCTTCCTGAACAGTACAGAGCCATCCATGGCAATATTCCAGTCATGGGCGCTCAGATACAAGAATGAGGTAATAGAAGGAAGTTAGGGGAAGATTCATCCATGGTGCCTGTTCTCCAGAAGTAGCCATCAAGCGTAGAGAGCCCTGCTTCCCAAGACCAAAACATTGTCCAGCTGATGTGGAGTAGAGATCGACATCTCTCTCTGCTCCTGCTTCCTGTGCAGTCTATTGCTTTTACTTATTTTCACTATTAAATTGCTTCTATCTTATAACTGACTTTTGTTATATTTTCCCTTTTCCCCTGTCCATCTAAGAGGGGGAGTGATAGAGCGGCTTGGGTGAGCATTTGGCCCCCAGATGGGGCAAAACCACCACAGGCACTCAAACTGAAAAGCTAAGTCAAATACTCTTCCTTGTATTTCCTTCTCATTTGAGATTCTTAGGAATATTACCTACAATATTCCACTCTCTCTCTAGTTTACCTACAGAAGGAACCTAGGGATAATTACTACTTTAACCTGGTGGATATGATCTCTCCCAAGATAGTCCAGAGGTGCAAAGCAGGAAAAGAACATATTGTACATCATGCCTGCAGCTCCTCACTCAAATTAGCTAAGAAGCACATCTGAGTTGTTAGTACTCTAGCTAATTCTTATCCACTAGCTGTTAGTATTCTGAATTTAAATAATTTCCAATATATGGCACAATATGAATAAAGCTTATTTAAAACCACTTTGTACTAGAATAGATGACACCAGAAACAACTTGAGGGTTCTCAGATGCAAATGTAAAAAAGTTTTCTAATTATACTTCTAAGTCTCATTCTAAACATATTTAAGAGTAGTAAGAAAACTCAAAGTGTGTGCCTTATTTTACTTCTTAGTTCATAAGCCACTACAATGATTTGACACATTTTTCTTTAGCCCACGTATATTTAAAAGACAAGGAAGCAGATTTGTTTCCTTGCTAGTAGCTTGGATTAGGTTTTGCTGAGTCCAAGATGCTTCAGAATGACAGCCTTGATTAAAGTTTACCAAAATCGCTTATTTTAATAATTTATACTGTGAAGGCACTTCCAGTTTCAAACTTGAAAACTACAAGCAAATATGTTACAGAAATGTAAGGATAACACAGTATGTTAATGTATCAAGAGATTCATTGTAGTGTTCCTGGAAGCTCTTATCAGATAGTGAAAAAACTACCCACTTTTGTATATTGCTGGGTTTGTTCAATAAAATTAATATTTTAATCTACGGGAGAGTTCATGTTGTTCTGTCAGAACAGTTGTGTAAATACACTCCATCAGAATGTATTTACATTCTGTAAATATTTGAATACATGTACTTACATATGTTAAAATATTTACAAGTAAAGTTTTTACATGCTGTGTACAGTGAAACCTGAATTTTCAACTGGTGTCCAGAGATTAAATGTAGCCTCTCCAATTTCAGCATCCTCTCCAGACTTTTCTTGTTCTTTCCTTTTTGCGAAGTCTGTGCTTTGTCCTTCACTACTTCAACCTTTCCTGCATTAGAACATTCAGTGACACTTTTCTTTCCCTTTTTTTCAGTCATGAAATTGGTAAGTTTCCATACCTGCTTCTCAGTGTTCTTTCATTATGCCCTCTCTAAAAGAAATTGAGTTCTCTGTGGCATAGCACAGTCAGACCACAAACACTAATAGTGTAATTTAAAAAATTAATCAGAGCAGCATTACCAAAAACTGTTCTTGAATGGCTCAAAGATACTGTTCTCATTATTAAGATGCTTTTTCTGTACCAACTGAGAGAGAAAATCAGTGGATCTTTATAATGAAAGGTGCAAAAATGTAAGAGGGAAAATGCAGCAGTAACAACAAAATCCTAAAATGTGGCATTCCAAGGTGTCAGTGCTCTGCTCTGACAGAACTTAAGTTAATACAAGTTTTGACACAGATTTTAGTGATAAAAGCTCTCAGCTTGTGATAACTAATGTCTATTTTTTTGTTTCCTCTTTGTGAAAAGACTATGAACATATATTACCTGCTGTTTGCCAGTGGCAAATATATATGCTGTTGACATCAACGTCTGTGCAACATATTTTGTGCACTTTATGACTTCATGTTTGAGTTAGCATATGAGGGTTCTAAAAGCACTGTATCCCCATGCAGGACCTCCTGTTTTTCATTAACAAAATCAAATAGCCTGCACAGGATTTTGAACCCATCACTTTTTTTTTTCTTTTTTTTTTTTTTTTAATTTCAGGAGGATTACAGCTGAACATGAGAAAGATACACTTGTCTAAATTACTGTATTCTAAAAGTACAGATTCTGAAAGTATAACATGACAGCTAAGTGGTAGACTGCCTGTGGTTAAATTAGAGGTGACATACATGAATACACTCAATTATTAAGACTTTTAAATTCTTAGCTTCCTCACTGAAATAAACAGAAATGCTAAGCCTACAGCTCAGCATCTGTTTTGGCCTCAAAGAGATCCTCTAAATATTTTTCTCTCCATCTGCTCTGCATGCAATGAGAGGGAAAGAATAATAACATACTCCATGAGTTTTCATGTGACTGACATTTGCCAAAACTGTTACATTCAATAACAGCTGAAAGGTGGGCAGTAAACTGATTGTGTGGATGATTGAATCCCGTTGACATTGCTGTGAAGCCTAAAAACTGCTTGGACTTATGCTAGGACTACAGTTTTGGAAAGGCATCAGATTGATGCAACAATATTGCTAAGACCTAACAACAGCTGCTCTGTCAACTGGTTTCAAATGCATCATCATCTACAGAGTAAGGAGTAGAGGTAATATTTTTATAGGTTATTTTAACTATCATGTTTTAATATTCATCTATTTTTACTGGGTTGGATTTTTTAGGGTTTTTATGGTTAAGCTAATATTACACAATTTCACTCGTACACATTTAATGTGAGAACTGAACTCCTTCTTTGAAAGATGTCCATTCTTATGCAAACTTTTATAATTTCGTACGAACTAAATCCAGAGGTACAATTACATGATCCTATATATATTATTACTATGTAAGAAGATGTGAATGTAGAATGTGAAATAAAAAACCTATACTGTTTTGAGTAACCTACGGGAAGCTGCAACATATGTCAGATACACAGGCCTCAAAAACATCTTTGTCTGTAATCACTATTGGGCTATACTTTAGAAATTTCAATTGTTAGGTTATCTGTCCTTCCACACGTCAAAAGCTGCTAGGTATCATTCAGGTATCTGTGCCAACTGAGAGAGAAAATTAGTGGAACTTTATGATGGAAGGTGCAAAAATATAAGCAGGAAAATGCAGCAGTATCAGAGGATCACAGGATGTCAGGAGTTGGACGGGACCCAAAGACATCATCAAATCTCCCTGGCAGAGCAGGACCATATTCTAGCTCAGGTCACAAAGGAATGCATCCAGATGGGCCTTGAAGGAGGCCAAGAAGGAGAAGGAGATTCCACAACCCATCTGGGGAGGCCGTTCCAGTGTTCTGCGACTCTTACAGTAAAGATGTTTCCCATTGTGTTGAGGTGAAACCTTCTGTGCTGCAACTTACACTCATTGCTCTTTGTCCTATGACAGGGAGCAAGTGACAAAAACCTGTACCCACCCCCTCCTGACACCTAGGCCTCAGACATTTGTAAACATTTATAAAAATTTATTAAATCTCCTCTCAGTCGTCTCTTCTCCAGACTAAAAAGCCCCAGGTCCCTCAGCCTCGCCTCATAAGGCATGTGCTCCAGTCCCCTAATCATCCTTGTAGCACTTCACTGGACTCTCTCTAGCAGATCCCTCATAATCTGAGGAGCCCACATCTGAATTCTATATTCAAGATGAGGTCTCACCAGGGCAGAGTAGAGGGGGTAGAGAACCTCCCTTGATCTGCTGGACACACTCTTCCTAATACACCCCAGGATCCAATTGGCCTCCTTGGCCACAAGGGCACATTGCTGCCCCATGGATAACTTGTTATCCACCAGGACTCCCAGATCCCTCTCCACAGGGCTGCTCTCCAGCAGATCACCTCCTAGCCTGTACTGGTGCAGTTTATTATTCCTCCTCAGATGCAGGACTCTACACTTGTCCTTGCTGAATCTCATCAGGTTCCTTTTTGCCCAGATCTCCAGTCTGTCTATGTCTTGCTGGATGGCCACACAGCCCTCATTTGTATCAACCAGCTCTCTCAGTTTGATGCCATCAGCAAACATGACGAGCGGTCTGTCCCCTCATCAATGTCATTGCCAAAGATGTGGAACAGCACCAGACCCACAGCTGATCCCTGTAACAACAAAATGATGAAACATCTCTATTAGGTGAAAAAACTTTAGTTGGGAAAACATCTAAACCTTAAAAAAAAAAAAAAAGAAAAAAAAAGAGGTACAGGTACGGTACAGCAGATACTAAAGGACCATTTGTGCTTGCATCCCCATACAGATGGGGACACCTGTAGAGACTGGAGGAATTCCTCCTGATTTATTCAGCACATACAATTTCTCAGCTGGAGGATTCTATCAAACTGGATTGATAGAGAGTAGAGAAGATGGCAAGATAAGAGTTACAAAACACAATGTCCAAGAAAACTGAGATCATCTAGCAAGAGGTACATTTTGAAATATATGTTGACTTAAGCCCTGCTTGGTTTGAATGACAAACACATATATTTTGTTTCCAGAAGCATTTCAGAGAAACCTACATGGAAATAAGACAACCTGCAGTGTCCTTTCAGAGCTGATTTTAGAATGTCTTAGAGAAATATTTGAAACAGCTCTTAAAGAGAGAATGATGTCCTATGGTTTCAATTAACTGACACTAACTACATTCTAGATTTTTTTTTCCTGGAATTTCTAAAAAAATTAGCAGCCCAAAGCTTTACTGTATGAAAAGTACTTAGTAAAAAATGTCAGTTTGACTTAAAGTAAGTTTTGAACATCAGGGATTTCTTTTTAAGTATAATCCTAACTTCTAATTCATATTGGTATGTTTGATTACTATGGTAAGAAACAATAAAGCATGTCTTCAATCATGATTGTGCATTTACCAAAGAGAAAAACAGAAAGGGATCAATTAAAACTGTTTTAAGTAACTACTTCTACTATGTGAAGTGCTGCAGTAACTTATCATGCCTTTAAATCTGGGATGAAGCCTTCCTTGACCTTAACATCATGATCTATTTGTGCCACAGCTACTAAATCCAAATATGTATAGGTGAGGCTGAATCTTATTCAATGCACTGAATTATTCAATTCAAACTCAAGAAAAGTAATACTACTAAAATTATTTAATTGCACAAGTACCTGCACTAAAAATCACATCACTTAACAATTTCAGACTAGCCTAGTTGACTTGCTCTGCTGCAAACAAATACAAGTTTATTTTGATTTATATTTTATGTTGTATCCCTTTACTATTGTTCTTTCTTTTCAACAGGCATACCTGTCAAAGCAATATTTCAACTAACAGGGAAAAAAAAAAAAAAAAAAGAGATCTAACACTGTAGGTACCAAAAACTCCAATATAAATTAGACAGATAGCCTTTCTGCTCTTAGTAATTAGGAGTAACACTGATCCTTTTACCCGTAGTGATTCTTTTATTATCTTGTCCAACTTCAGCCCACCTCTCAGGACTGGTCATATGTGCCCCAAGCTACATTAGATGACTTTTTTGTTTCTGAACTTGTTTGCTAACTACATGACTAGTCATTGTCTATAACAATCTAATCAAACACATGAAGCAAATACAAAAACAAATCAAACTCCTTCTTAGCTGGTAAATGAACAAAAACAACAGTTATATTATTTGACCCATGTGCACCTTATGCATACTTTAAAATCTTATCCCAGTGACTAGGGCACAAGTATTCATATCAGAAAGAAAAAAAGGGTTGAGCCTTTTTATCTGAAATATGGAAACATATACGCTCATGCTTTGACACAAAGGTTATAGGTATTTCCATAACTACAAAATGGGTAACTGTGATGTTATTAATTCTGTCACCCTATCATACCCATAGTCATAATCCTACAATACTTATTCACAGAGAATTCATATTAATAGTCCAAGAAAAATTTAACACAGTGCTTAAATTTTGCCTTAAATCTTCATAGAAATAATTAATAACATTTACAAATACTGAAACACCAGATGTTTATATGTGTTGTAGGATGGCTCTGCAAGAAAAGGTGGTGTAAATGAAATCACAGAATCAGTCAGGGTTGGAAGGGACCACAAGAATCATATAGTTCTAGCTCCCCTGCTATGAGCTGCAAACATGTGGCCAATTTGATTCCCAGTTAAATGAGCCATGAATGAGATGCTGGTGCTGGTGGAGAGTGAGCACAGAAAGACATGACTTCTCAAATCGTCCCCCATTAAATGCATCATTTTGAAAATGCAGCTGGCCAATAGGCACTAGCATCATTGTTTTGTTCAATGAATTTAAAGCTTCACGCCTTGTGTGACCATACAGGCACATTGAAGGGCAGCATAAAACACCTGACATGGTGGTGCTAGGCTCCTAGCCCTCAGGGCTTTGCTGGGCCCAAACTCTCCAATGTTTGATCATCCACTCAACTCCTCCACAATAGGAGGAGAAGTGCAAGCCTGGCATGAGTTACACCCTGTCAGGACACTGGCTCAAATGATAACTTTTTGAAATAAAACATGAATCATAGAATCATAGAATGGTTTAGGTTGGAAGAGACCTCAAAGATCATCTGGCTCCAACCCCCTGCCATAGGCAGGGACACCCTCCACGAGATCAGGTCGCTCAAGACCTCATCCAGCCTGGCCTTGAAAACATCCAGGGAGGGAGCAGCCACAACCTCCCTGGGCAACCCGTTCCAGTGTCTCGCCACTCTCACTATGAAGAATTTCCTCCTAACATCCCATTTAAATCTCCCCTCTGACAGTTTAAACCCATTATCCCTCATCCTGTCATTACAAGACTTTGTGAATAGCCCCTCCCCAGCCTTCCTGTAGGCCCCCTTCAGATATTGGAAGGTTACTATAAGTTCTCCTCCAAGCCTTCTCTTCTCCAGGCTGAAAAGCCCCAACTCTTTCAGCCTGTCCTCATAGCAGAGGTGCTCCAGCCCTCTGATCATCTTCATGACCCTTCTCTGGACTCTTTCCAACAGTTCCATGTTCTTCTTGTGCTGGGGGCTCCAGAACTGCACACAGTACTCCAGGTGGGGTCTGATGAGAGCAGAGTAAAAGGCGGAGAATCATCTCTCTTGCTGTGCCGACCATGCTTCTCTTAATGCAGCCCAGGACATGGTTGGCTGTCTGGGCCGCATGTGCACACTGTCGGCTAATATTGACCTTCCCATCTACCCAGACCCCCAGGTCTTTTTCCTCAGGGCTGCTCTCCAGCCACTCACCACTCAGCCTGTGTTTGTGCTTGGGATTGCACCGACCCAGGTGCAAGATCTTACACTTGGCCTTGTTGAATTTCATGAGGTTAGCATGGGCCCACCTCTCCAGCCTGTCCAGGTCCCTCTGGATGGCATCCCTGTTCTCTAGCAGGTTGACTGTGCCACACAGCTTGGTGTCATCTGCAAACTTGCTGAGGGTGCACTCGATTCCTCTGTCCATGTCACTGACAAAGATGTTAAACAGCACTGGTCCCAGCACTGACCCCTGAGGGACGGCACTTGGCACTGGTCTCCAGGTGGACATTGTGCCATTGATCACCACTCTCTGTGTGTGACCGTCCAGCCAAATCCTTATCTAGTGAGTTGTCCACCCATCAAGTCTGTGTTTTTCCAGTTTGGTGACCAGGATGTCATGTGGGACAGAGTCAAAGGCCTTCCTCAGGTCCAGGTAGATGACATCAGTTGTCCTTCCCTTGTCCACCACTGCTGTGACTTCATCATAGAAAACCACCAAATTTGTCAGTCATGATTTGACCTTGGTGAAGCCATGCTGGTTGGCATCAGGCACCTGTGCTTTGTTGTCCATCTGCCTTAGCAGAGCCTTGAGGAGGATTTGCTCCATGATCTTGCCAGGCACAGAGGTGAGGCTGACCAGTCTGTAGTTCCCGCAATCATCCTTTTTTCCCTTCTTGAAGATGGGTGTAATGTTTGCCCTTTTCCAATCAGCAGGAACTTCACCAGTCTGCCATGACCTTTCAAATACAATGGACAGTGGTTTGGCAACTTCACCTGCCAATTCCCTCAGGACCCATGGTTGGATCTCATCAGGACCCATGGACTTGTGCACGTTCAAGTTCCTTAGGTGCTCATGAACATGATCTTCAATTACAGTGAGCAGGTCTTCACTCTCCCAGTCCTTACTTTTGCCCTCTGGAGTTTTGACATTGAGGCTGGAGCACTTGCTGCTGAAGACTGAGGCAAAGAAGTCATTGAGCACCTCAGCCTTATCCATGTCCCCTGTCGCCAGCTCTCCATTTCCCTTCTGAAAGGGTCCCACATTCTCCCTAGTCCTCCTTTTCTCACTGATATAACTGAAGAAATTCTTCTTGTTCCCCTTATTGTCCCTAGCCAATTTCAACTCCAGCTACGCTTTAGCTTTCCTAATCTGATCTCTGTTTGCACAAACTATGTCTTTGTATTGGTCCCAGGTTACCTGTCCTTGCTTCTAATCTCTGTAGGCTTCCTTCTTGTGTCTAAGTGTGTCCAGGAGTTCTCCATTCATCCATGCAGGCCTCCTTGCATTCTTACCTGCCTTCCTCTATTTTGGGATGCATTGCTCCTGGGCCTGAAGGAAGTGATCCTTGAGCAATGACCAGTTTTCCTGGGTCCCCCTTCTCTCCAGAATTTTTTCCCATGGCACCCTCTTGAGCAGATTCCAGAAGAGATTGAAGTCTGCTCTTCTGAAGTCCAGAGCAGTGAGTTTACTGTGTACCCTCCTTGATGCTTTGAGGATCTTAAACTCTACCATTTCATGGTCACTGCATCCTAGGCTACCCTTCAGCTTCACTTCACTCACCAGCCCCTCTTTGCTGGTGAAGACTAGGTCCAGTACAGCACCTTTTCTTGTGGGTTCCTCTACCACTTGAAACAGGAAAAAAAGTTTCTCAGAGAAGACTGTAAAAATGAGAAAGAAAGAAGTCTAATCAAAGACTCTAGGAACAGAAACAAAGGCAAAAAATTCAAACAAAACCCCCACAAACAAACAAAAACCCCAAAAGTCAACAAACCAAACCAAAAATGCCAAACAAACAAACAAAACCAACCAACCAAGCAAGCAAAAAAAAAATATTGAGAGGAAAAGGCCTGCATATTCTACTCTACAGAAGCACCAGGTCCCAAATTCTCCATGACTGAAACCCTGACTCAGTGGCTGAGATTTTAATCTAGCTCTTGATGTTTAACTAGACTACTAATAATTTTGTTGCCAGTAACAGTGTGGTGATGTTTCTTTAAAAGATAAAGGTAGCTGCATTAACTGGAAATGGAAAGTAGTTTAACAAAACTGCTAACATTCATGCTTTAACTTCCTAAGTGACTTTAATCTAGAATTTAGAAACCAAAGTAATCCACACTATTAGTATGACTTATTTAAATGCTTTTAATGATTTGTTATCGTTGTTATGCATAAATGAGATTTTGCAAATTGTGTTCTGTAGCAAATTTCTTGTTTATGAGTTGCTAATCTTTAGTTTAATGAAAAAAATCCAAATCAGCTAAATCTGAATTGCAGTAGTCCTTCACAGTTTGTGTCAGTCTGTGGGATAATGACCCATGTGTCTTTTTTGCCTGACCTTCTTTGCAGGATGTGGGCTAGACAGAGGTAGTGCTTCAGCATCTGAGGTTCTCTGGCAGTGCATACTAGTTCTGAAATGTAAAGTATATCAAACTGGTAAGGCTATAGAGAGATAAACTGCATGTGGAGACAGGGCTGCGCTGCCACTGTGAGGTGGAATTTTTTGCACAGCCTTGTAGGCAAATGAGATTGAGAAGACATTGCTTTCCAGTTGACTCAGTGTTGATCTGAGCCACATGGCTGACACATTCTCACTCTGGTATTCACGTGTATATTTTTCACATTTTGTACAACCCCAGATCTGTAAGAGTACATCATGACAAGAGAGAGGGAAAGAGGCGAAAGGGGGGTGGGTGGAAGGATAAGATTCGACAGTTATAGCAAGAAAAAAAAGTTACAAAGATGTACCCTAATTTCCTTAGTGGGAGTTTACCTTTTCAAACATATGGCAAATCAAGATGCTTCTACTTGTTTTGAAACACCCTGCACTGCAACATAAGTAAATGTTTAAATATTTCTACCTTCGCTGATGTGAATCAGTGTCAATTGTCCTGATAAATGAGGTATCTCCAGATTTAGTTGAGTAAACAAGGAGAATTGAATTTGGCCCATGAGGAGTTGAGGGTAGTCATCATCTTGTAGGAAGACAGCCAAAGCTGAAGAAAGCATATGCTGCTTCTTATGAACTAAATGTCACTTGTCTTCTAAAGCAGTTTTTATTCTAAGGTTGCTATTATTTGTTTCCCCACAGTTCCCATAGTAACTATAAAAATTTCATTTCTACTCTAAATATTTAAATCTGTTAACATTTTGGAGACTAAACGCAAAGGAGTTGTGTGATTACCCTGTTTCAGGCTTCACTGGAAGGTTGTATCTGGCTGCAAGTGTTTTTTGCATTTTGAAGTGTAGTGATTTCTTAGTAATTTCAAATATATTGTCTTCTGTGACAATTTAACTTTTCCAAGAAGAGCTAGTTACAATACATTAGTGAACCACTACCTACTGGAGTGTTCCTTCATAGTTAGTTGTTGTTGCTGTTGCAAGTTAAAACATTTAGGAATCAAGGAGCATCATTTCATCAGGAAGCTACAATTTTTCAAATATTTCCTGTGTTTAAGTTAACATCACTTTAAGTACCAGGATTTTCTCAGTTGTGATTAAAATCAGATATACAAACACAAACTTTCTCAGGTCACTGGAAGTCAGCATTTTCTAACAGTCATGACAATTACTGTATAATTGATTTAAAAGTGAATTCAGAGGTTCTCATTCACAGAACATCACCATTGTGCTAGTATGTTAAGCCAAGTCACAAAGGCTTTACAGAACCATAGAATGCATTGGGTTGGAAGGGACCTTTAAAAATCATCTAGTTCAACCCATCTGCAGTAAGCAGGGACATCTCAACTAGATCAAATTGCTCAGAGACCCATCAAGCTTGACTTTTAATGTTTCCAGGGATGGGCCTCTGCTACTCCCTGGGGAGCCTGGTCTAGTGTTCCACCAACCTCATAGTAAAAAACTTCTTCCAAATGTCCAGTCCTCTAGTTTAAAACCATTGCTGCTCATCCTATTGGTCCTTGCCCTTGTAAAGAATCTATAGTGTAAACAGCCTTGATGAAATATGCCCAGAAATGGTAAATAATAAGGCAGAAAGATTGTTTCAAATCTTGACATTAATAGGAAAAATACAATCAATTTACAAATTAAGTGTAGCCCAAATGTATCATTCCATGAGCATAAAAGTAATTTCCATAGTTGCATTTTCATGTCAGAAAAATAATGGATTTTTTAAGCTAATATTGTTTACTTCATAGAATTTTATTATTAGTTAATTTTAAAGCAAACAGACTGGAAAGACCCACAGCTAAAAATTAAGAACATTGATCTGAGTGCTTTTACAGTGATCTCAGACCACTTTTGTTGAGCATATCAGCATAATATTATTGCTATAAGCAAGTGTCAGCTGGTAAGAAAAAATCAATTTAATCTACATTCATATGTAATAACACATTTTGTTAATGAGAAATCTAAGAAAATACTTTTTGAAACAAAATAGCTCTGGTCCCTCTGTAGGAGTTTCATTAACATAGAATGTTCTTTAGACCCTGAAAATAGTTCTATTTTATCCTTTCAATGAATACAGGTTTGTTCTCATGACTATTAGGAAAAATTTCTTCAGGCAAGTTTCCCAAGATTTTGTAATACATCAGTGGTAGCAGAAATTATAAACTTTAAACAGCTTCAGCGTGGTTATAGCCACAATCACCATCTGGCCAACACAAATACAATGATTGTGGAAATAAAATATTTCCACATATTATTTGCATGGAAGATGGATGACAAGAGCCATATGTTTATTTAACATATTTTTATAGCTTTTATTATTTGAATCTAAAAAATTGCTACCTAAGTCCATTTGATCTATTATGCAGAAGTGCAAGTCAACTGTGCTAATATTATAAAAGCAGTGACAAAAAATCATTGTTTGTGTTAATTGCACTATTTTTGGTCACTTATTTAACAAAACACTGTCATAAACTTAACTGTGAACTGGTGTTTGCTGAGTAACATAATGTAGAAGGAGAGAAAAAAAATAAAACTAGAGTATTTAAGGTGGCTTTAAACATGTGGCCTGGGGACCAATAGCTTCTTTACACAGCCTAGTACCTTTGCCTTGTCTGGTGTATCAAAATCTCTGACAAGTTCCCTGGAGGACAGAACTGTGTATATTTTCTTATCTAATGGCAATATCTACCAGTTCTGCTTTATCCACAAAAAAAATGCAGCAAATGCCTTTTAAATATGAGGAACTGCTCTTGATGACTTGTGTTGTTGACTTATGGAAGAGGAGGAAGTGGGACAGTTTTTCTTGCTGCTCTCATATATTTCTGCAGTTGCTTTTGGATCAGATAGTGCTCTAGCTTGAGCCCTTAACTCCCACGGCTAGCAACCAAGCACATACCTTGCTATTTGTTCACTCTCCTGTTCAGTGGGACAGGGGAGAAATAGGGAGGATGTGAAGGGAGAAGACTGTGGGTCAGGATAAAGGCAGGGAGATTTCTTATCAATTATTGTCATTGGCATCCAGAGGGACCTGGGCAAGCTGGAGATGTGGGTCCAGATGAACCTCATTGGGCTCAGCAAGAGGAAAGGCAGGGTTCTGCACCTGGGCTGGAACAATCAATACAGACTGGGGTCAGGAGCCCTCAATATAGGAGGGAAATGGAGCTGATGGAACAGGCACAGAGAAGGGCCATGAAAATGATCAGATATCTGGAGCACCTCTGCTACAGTGACAGGATGAGGGATCTGGAGTTGTTCAGCCTGGAAAAAATGAGGCTCTGGGGAGATCTAATAATATCCTTCCAGTACCTGAAGAGAGCCTATAAGAAGAATGGAGAAAGACAAAGGCCTGTGGTGATAAGAGGAGGGGCAATGGTTTCAAACTAGAGAAGAGCATATTTAGAGTGGATGTTAGGAACAAGTGCTGTACTATGAAGGTGGTGGAACACTGGAACAGGTTGCATAGGGAGGTGATTGGGGTGGAGATATTCAAAGTGAGGCTTGACAGGGCTCTGGGCAACCTGATTTAGTTGAGGATGCCCCTGATCAATGCAGGAGGGGTCGGACTATATGACTTTTGGAGGTCCCTTCCAACTCAGACCATCCTAGAAGTCTATAAAACAGGATCAGCCTGGATAAATTTAAGTTAATTTTGTTGTTTTGATATGGTATTATCTCCTCCTCCTCTGGTGTTGCCATTTCCTCTAACACATTTTTATTCTATTTCCTCACTCTGTCAAGAAAAAAAAAAAAAAAAAAAAAGAAAAAAAAAAAAAAAAAAAAAGAAAGAAAGAAAGAAAGAAAGAAAGAAAGAAAGAAAGAAAGAAAGAAAGAAAGAAAGAAAGAAAGAAAGAAAGAAAGAAAGAAAGAAAGAAAGAAAGAAAGAAAGAAAGAAAGAAAGAAAGAAAAGGCTCATTGCCTTGCATAACCTGATTCTGTACAATATAGATAATATCTTTTCTTCTCATTCCTCCATCTGTCCCCAGGCTAATCTGCCCCTGTGTTTAAGTATGTTCTTCTAAAAAATCTTGATGGGTGATATAAGAGTATTATAAGTATTTGAGATCAACAGCAGTCCATTGGTCTGAATGCAAATTACACACGTGTGTATCCACCTAAAATAAAGTAAATAACAAAGATCAGAAAGTGAAATTTCATTATTGTTTCAGAATTTGTTTGAAATCTACCAGGCCTTCATGCAAGATCATAATTCATTAATTTATGGAACAGGGTAGAAGAATAAACCCTGAAATATTTCAGACAACATTATTTTGTATTTTCTTTTTTTCTCAGGCATAATGGAAAGAATAGATTGAATGCTGAAATAAATTAACAGACAAAAGATTGTAAAAAGAAGGGAAAACATTTTATCTTAAGACCCTCTCCTACTCCTTTCATCTCATTCATAATGGAAATTATATGCTGGAAATGAAAATTTAGAGATAGTTTGAGCAAGTCATGAAAGATTATACGGCACAAATACTTTCAAATGGCTAAAGAAAAACATTTACATTTATGTTTAGGATCAAAGTTTTTATTACACACTAAGAAAAGGAGAGGGGGCAGAAGCTTTAGAGTTTCTTTCAGGTGCTATTTGCCTGAATCATAAACTGTATCTTTAAAAAAAAAACAAACCCTAGTTCAATTGCATGAAAGGCCCAAGCAGGGGCATAGTAGAATGGTTGGAAAACTGATTATCAGGAATAATTTTACATAATATTCTAGCTTGAGTATGATTTGAGTTAGTAATGAAGAAAAGCTAATATAGTTTCATGGTTGTTTAGTGGCCTGTGTGACACTTAAGGAGAATCATTTCATATGTATTCAATTTGCAATGGGCAGTATTTCATGTGAGACCTTCAGAGTGTAATCCCGGTAGAGCTACTAAGGATTAAAGGGACAGTCTGCCTCCCTAAAGTAATTCTAGCTCAGGGCAAGGCTGACTAAAACAGTAGCACAGATACTTGTACTACTCTTGAGCACCCCCTGTCATACGAGGAGACAAAGGCGGGGAGCAGAATGAAGTGATATATCTTATAAATAAAACAAAATCTTACAGCATATCTCCTTAACACCTGGCCAGCTAAAATAGTTTCTCATCCACTTATGCTGACAGATTGCATCCTATGACCTTGACAAAATATTTTTGGTCCCTTGAAGCAAGATTCTACAGGAATTTAAGTATGAACAAGGCAAAAAGAACAGACTTTTTTTTCTTTTAACATTAGTGTTGATAAAATAGGACTAATAGTAAATGTAGATGCATAAATCAGTTGAAGTAAATAATAAACAAGTTTTTTGCAAGAATTTGGTTCATCATCATAACTACTTAAAAGATTTACCAAAAATGTGAAGCAGTCATTTTCACTAGGAAAGCTGATATGTTTATCTGCTTTCAATTGTCTTAATTCATAGATACAACACAGAGGGTGATTTGGTTATTAATAATCTGTTCTGGATTGTTAATAATACCTGTGTTATTATTAATTTGTTTTTATTAATATTCAAAAATTCATGAAAATTCCCTGAGATTTTTTGGATGTTGAGTCGACAGGAAGCAATTACATAAAAGGTACTTATAAACCCATAATTAAATAGCTTAAACAGTTTAAACAGTCAGAACTTGGAAAATAGGAATCTAGTAACAGGGAGAATTTTAACCACACCTATGGGGTCTTAGCATGTACTCACTGATATGATAGATACAAAGTTTCCCAGTAGAGAAGGAGGAAAAAGCTGCCTTGCTGCTAGGCTGCTGGTGCAAGATGCACAACAGGCTGCAATCACATGGCTGCCATGAAAGAGCTGCAAATAGACCTCAGGTCCTGGTGAAGGCAGAAGGGCAAGGAGCCAAAAGCTTCTAAATCACCCCTCTTAAATACACTATTTTGAAAGTGAAACTGGCCAATAGGCACTAGCGTCCATTGTTTTGGCCAATGAATTCAAAGTCCTGCACCTGGGTGTCCACTTGAGGGGCAGCAGAAGACACCTGACTTGGTGGTGCTAAGCACCAAACCCCTGGGGCTTTGGGGAAGGCCAAACCCTTCATTGTTCTGCTCACACTCATCAACTCCTGGACCTGCAACGGGAGGAGTAGAGCAGGGGTTTTTGCCCTACCAGCACAGAGGGCAAGGGTAAAATAAAGGGCAGGAATAAAATTAATCTTAAAATATACCAAGCAGAACATGCAAACCCTTCTTTAAAATGTTCAATAATTAGTAGTAGAAAAATATTTTCTCAAATGTAAGAGAAGAGAACCCCTCTATTCCTAGAGCAGAACCTGATGAAATCTGAATGAGACAGTGAGTGACTTTAATAGCATCTACATACTTCAAAATAAAATCGAACTGAAGTATAGAAAACACATTTCCAACATCTATGACTTTAATTGCTTTAACTCCCAACTGAATGATCTTTATGAGACAAATATTGTCAGAATTCTTACCAAAAAATCCAAACAACCAAACAAAATAACCTCATGTAATTCTTCAGTTTGGGAATCTGCTGTTGTCATAATCATCATCTTTGTTACTGTATGACTTTATATCCAAAATGCTGTTTTGAGAAAGTCTTCTGTTATAGAAGTGTTTTAGCATACGAGGTGAATTTCAAATATGCAGACATGAAGCCTCTCAAAGATTTTAAAATTTCAGTATACAAAAAAGTATCCCATGAAGAAGTTTCTAAGACTTAGCAAAACAGAGGGACAACAGAGTGCAAATTATCTGAGTACAAAGAAAGACAAATTAATCAAATTAGAATATCAGAGAAAGTGTCTCAAATACATTTTCATTAAGAACAGAATTACAGCAGTGTGCACCCTGATGTTCACAGTTATGTATTTCAAAGGCAAAGAGTGGAGAAAGATCTGAATGTAAGAGTCTTTGCCTATGATAATTATTCCCCAAGGTTTTGCAGAAGGAAGATATGGCACTCAAAATGTCTTTTCAGGCAACTCATTTACACATTTGGGACTTCAGTTTAGTAAGACATATTCACCAGATTGAAAATGGTAAAAAAATGTGGAAATTTTTCTCTTGGCTTCTTAACCTGACTCTTTCAGTAACTCCTAACTGCATTCACATAATTAACCTGGTTGGAAAAGACTTCTAAGATCAACGACTCCAACCTATGACTTAACCCTTCTAATTAATTAAACCATGGCACTAAATGCCTCATCCAGCCTCCTCTTATACACCTCCAGCGATGGTGACTCCACCACCTCCTTGGGCAGTCCATTTGTGGCGGTTTTCCTCTCTCAGCCAATAGTCTAATTTCTCACTCAAATTCTCCAATTAGTTCAAACCAGCGCAATCCACCCCTGTCTACTTCACTCAGAGAATTATCTATGTAATCTAAACAACATAATGTTTACAATAATGAATATTTACAAATTCAGTCCGTTCCAGATGTATCTTGGATGTAGGTGATTCAAAAACTCAGAAAGCAGGAAACAGTTTGTCTCCTCACAGATGAGATGAGACCAGGGACTCCAAGGTGATATTGGGTTCATGCTCATGTGTTATAGATTCTGCTGTGATGGATGCCAGGTAAAACCTAGAACAGAAAACTCCTAACACTCTGAATTTAAACTCTTTCAGCTAGAGTTAGATTTATCTGTGGAATACACTGGATTTCACCATTCTCCTGCATTACCCAGTATGTATGACCAGGACCTTCTGCAGAAACCACCCCTTGGACAGGTTTCCCTTTGCCCGAAGGAGAAAATACCCAAACAGTTTTCCCTAACAGATTCTTTTCATGTACAACAGGAACTCTATCACCATCCACTGTTTGTACCAAATCTGATTGTGTAGGTCCTGCTTTGTTTACAGAATCCCTACTATTCACCAACCAGGTTGCTTGTGCTAAATTCTTGTCCCAGTTTTTGAAAGTTCCACCCCCCATGGCTTTTAGGGTGGTCTTTAACAAACTGTTGTAGCGTTCGATCTTTCCTGAAGCTGGTGCATAGTAGGGTATGTGGAAGATCCATGCAATACCATGCTCTTTGGCCCAGTTTTTCACAAGATTGTTCTTGAAATGAGTGCCATTGTCTGATTCGATTCTCTCTGAAGTTCCATGTCTCCACATGATTTGTCTCTCCAAGCCAAGAATGGTGTTACGTGCAGTAGCATGTGGAACTGGATAGGTTTCCAGCCATCCGGTGCTTGCCTCTACCATCGTTAGCACATACTGCTTGCCAGAATGAGAACAAGGTAAAGTGATGTAGTTAATCTGCCACACTTCACCATACTTGTACTTTGACCATCTCTCACCATACCATAAGAGCCTGATTCGCATGGCGTGCTTAATAGCAGCACAGATGTCACAGTAATGGGTGACTTGTGTAATAGGTTCCATGGATAAGTCAACTGACCTATCATGTGCCCATTGGTATGTTGCATCCCTGCCTTAATACCCAGATGAATCATGGGCCCACCAAGCTAAGAACAGTTTGCCTCGGTGTTTCCAATCAAGATCAAAGTCACTGTCACTGTTTGTGTCAAGTTGAGAAATTTTACCAGCTTGATCTGCCTGATGGTTGTGTTGATGTTCCTCAGTAGCTTTCTTTTTAGGGATGTGTGCATCTACATGCCGCACCTTCACTGGAATTCTCTCCAGTCATGCATCAATGTCCTGCCATATATCAGCACACCAAATAGGCTTTCCTTTCCTCTGCCAGCCACTCTTTTCCAGTCCTTTAGCCAACCCCATAGAGCATTGGCTACCATCCATGAGTCGGTGTAGAGGTAAAGGATAGGCCAATTTTTCCATTCAGCCACATCAAAAGCGAGTTGGACTGCTTTTACCTCAGCAAACTGACTGGATTCACCTTCTCCATCTTTCGCTTCAGCCACTCTCCTGGTAGGACTCCAGACTGCTGACTTCCATCTTCGCTTGTTCCCAATAAGACAACAGGAACCATCTGTGAACAAAGCATAGCTCTTTTCCTGATCAGAAAGATCATCATACGCACGAATTGGCTTCTCCTCTGGAGGTTTGGTCGAGACTGTGCCTTCCGGCCAGTTGGTGATCACTTCTACCAGACCAGGTCAATTGAGATTATCCATGCATGCTGGTTGGGTTATCAAAGCCATCCATTTAGACCAGGTTGCATCTGTGGCATGATGCAGAAATGAACCTTTGCCTTTGAACATTCAGTTTAAAACCTGCAATCTAGGAGCTAAAAGCAACTGTGACTCAGTTCCAATCACCTCAGAAGCTGATTTCACTCCTTCATAGGCTGCTAGTAGTTCTTTCTCTGTTGGAGTGTAATTTGCCTCTGTATCTCTGTAGCCATGACCCCAGAAACCAAGTGGATGACTACGTTTCATTTGGAGCTTTCTGCCAAAGACTCCAAGTTGGACCACTGTCATTTGCAGCCATGTACAAGATGTTTTTAATGTCCGGACCAGATCGTACTGGTCCCAAGCCTACAGCATGGACTACTTCTCTCTTTATCTGATCAAAGGCCGCTTGTTGTTCAGGTCCCTATTCAAAATGGTTTCTTTTATGAGTTACATCATACAGAGGTTTGACAATATGAATGTGTAGTCTCTGGAATCCCACTGCACCCAAGAAAGAGTGTCCTTTTTATTTGTAGAAACTGCCATGGAGGAGATTTTATCTATCATATCCTGTGGAATGTGACGGCGACCATCCTGCCACCGTACTCCCAGAAATTGAATTTCTCTGGAAGGTCCTTTGACCTTGTCTCTCTTGATGGCAAAACCTGCTTGCAACAGAATGTCAATTATTTTGTTACCTTTCTCAAAGACTTCCTCAGCAGTTTGGCCCCACACAATGATGTCATCGATAAATTGTAAAGTGCTCTGGAGCTTTACCTTTCTCCAGTTCATTGTGGATCACTGAGTGACAGATCGTTGAACTGTGTTTCCAGCCCTGAGGCAGACAATTGAATTGATACTGGATTCCTCTCCAGGTGAATGCAAACTGAGGTCTGCATTCCTTGGCTATGGGAGTAGAGAAGAAAGCATTAGCAATGTCTGTGGTAGCATACCATTTGGCTTCCTTCGATTCCAGCTCATACTGGAGTTCCAGCATGTCAGGTACAGCTGCACTCATGGGTGGAGTCACCTCGTTGAGGGCACGGAAGTCAACTGCGAGGCGCCAGTCACCACTAGGTTTGTGCACAGGCCAAATAGGACCTTTGAAAGGTTAATGAGCTTTCTCGATGACCTTTTGACTTTCTAGTTGACGAATCAGCTGATGAATGGGCAACGAAGAGGCACGGATAGTTCTGTACTGCCTGTGATGCACAGTTTCGGTAGCAATTGGTAGTTTCATGTCCTCTATATCATGATGTCCCACAACTGCAGATTCATCTGAAAGTTCAGGTCTGATGGACAATTTCAATTTACCATCTTCAGTATCTACTGATGCTATTCCAAAAGCTCATTTTTGACCCTTAGGATTTTTGAAACAACCTTCTCTCAAAGAGTCAATTTCCAGAATGCAGGGCACATCAGGACCAGTTACAATAGTATGCTTCTTCCACTCTTTACCAGTTAAACTTATCTCAGCCTCCAACTTAGTTAACTCTTGAGATCCACCAGTGATTCCAGAAATAGTTATAACTTCTGTCTCTTTGCAATTTGATGGCAACAAAGTACACTGAGCACCTGTATCAACTAAAGCCCTGTATTTCCAAACTTTTGAACTGCCAGGCCACCTAATGAATACATTCCAATAGATTCAGTTTTCTCCACTATCCCTGTCCTCCTCCTGACTAGGGGAAGGGCACCCCTAATGCTGAACATGGCGTGTAGGATGTACGCAATGGTTGGTGTTGTTGTGAGAATTACAATTATTAGAATAATTGCAATTGCTCTGAGGAGCTGAAGAAGTGACAGCTACTCTTCTGGCATTGCTGCCTCTGTTTCTGCCACTCTGCAGTTCCCTGACTCTTTGAAAGGACTGAAGTAGTTCGACCATCCCATTTGCTCTTCTAACAGCATTCCTAATTTCCAGAGAGCTATCATCTGACCTATTAATCTTACATTATCCTCATATTTAGATCTAAGCAAACCAGTTAGGTCTTTAAGACTAAGCTTTTCCTCTTCTTGCTCTTCTTCCTGCACATCAGAAGCACCTGATGCACTTCCTAGATCCTCTTTTGAACCATGTTTTGACCCAATTTTAGCTTTCATTTTGGCAGGAGCCAGTTTAACAGAAGATGGAGCTAGTGGTTGATCTGAATCTTGGGGAACCTGAGCTGCTGACATATTAGAATCTGCATTGTTCTTTGTGTTAGAATCAGAATTTACAGTCTGAGGAAATGAATTACCTGCAGAAAGACTTTCTGTGGCTGCAGCAGTAATTGTTTGAGAACGTTGAGCCTTGTCTACATTATTATTTTGTAAACATTGTCTGGGCATACAGCCAGACTCCACTGTTTGCATTCCACTCTCTTTGCACCTTCTTCTCCTGGCATGATCTATCTATAAAATTCATAATTAATGAGAAAACAATCACACAGGTTGAATATATCACTGTGGTCCTTGAATAGAAGTTTTCACAAGGATCTGGCATCATGCTTTTTGGCAATCTAATCCTCACTAATGCAGTTGAATAGCTAGTTTGGCTGCTAATATTTTCTGATCTATTAAAAGCATCAGAACCAGCATGTGAAGCTATTTCAGTTGTATTTAGCCCAATGTAACCTAAAAAATAGTATCCGTAATCCCAAATCATATTCTTAAACTTTCTCCATGCCATATTCCATATGAAAGTACCAATTGTTGCCACAAGCCATCTATGCAGAAACCAGAGAGTCACAGAAGGGATAATTGACTAGAACAACCATATCAGCTTCATTTTTAACTTCCAGGATTAATTAACAATCAAACAAATGTAATTAAACCTTAAGCCTCATGTTGGGTAAGCCAATTAAAAATGTCTGGCGGTTAGCAGTTACCGCCCCCCCCCCCANCCCCTACCACCTTTCCCCCCTTCCCCAATCTTAGCTCACCACCTGTTGATGCTGCAGATAAGCTGAGGTAGATCGGTCAGGGGAATTAGTAGTAGAAAAGAAGTTAGTAGAATTATTGAAAACTAGCTACCAAGGCAGAGACAAAGGACCATGCAAAGAGAAGCAACCACAGCCAGAGAGGCCTGAAACTTTCTGACTATCTATGTTTGGGTTACACTCTTAAAGCAAATTTGTTCTTTCTCAGTAAAGCTCTGGGCGAAGTGACATACTTTGTTTTCCTCTCTCAGCCAATAGCCTAATTTTTCACTCAAATTATCCAATTAGTTCAAACCAGCACACCATTCCAAAGGCCAATCACTGCTTCTGTGAAAAACTTCTTCCTAATGTCCAGCCTAAACCTGCCCTGGCACAGTTTGAGACTGTGTCCTCTTGTTCTGTCACTCGGTGCCTGGGAGAAGAGACCAACTCCCATGTGGCTACAACCTCCTTCCAGGTAGTTGTGTAGAGCAATAAGGTGTCCCCTAAGCCTCCTCTTCTCCAGGCTGAACAACCCCAGCTCCCTCAGCTGCTCATCGTAGGGCATGTGCTCCAGGCCCCTCATCATCTTTGTTTCCTTTCTCTGGACATGTTTGAGTACCTCAACATCTTTCTTAAATTGTAGGGCCCAGAACTGGACACAGTACTTAAGGTGTGTCCTGACCAGCACTGAGTACAGGGGCAGAATGACCTCCCTGGTTCTGTTGTCACACTGTTCCTGATACAAACCAGGATGCCGTTGTCCTTGGCCACCTGGGCACACTGCTGGCTCATGTTCGGCCTACTGTCTGCCAGTACCGCCAGGTCTCTCTCTGCCTGGATGCTCTCCAGCCCTGTGATTGCACTCAGGATGATATCTTCCATTATCCTGCATGGCACTGGGGTCAGGTTGACATGTCTGTAATTTCCTGGGTCCTCCTTCCAACCCTTCTTGTTAATGGGCACCACATTAGCCAGCTTCCAGTTTTCAGGGACCTCTCCAGTGAGCCAGGACTGTTAAAAAATTATGGAGAGCAGCTTGTCCAGCTGCTATTGGATCCAGGAGGCTCAAGTCTCTAACTGCTTTCATCAGTGTTAGAGGAATAATTGACTTAAGCCACTTTCTGCCCCAAAATACACATGAAATCACTTTCAGATGTAGAAAAGAGATGACACTGGAAGAATAAATACAGAAAAAAAGCAATAACATGTTGGAGCTCTCCTAAAAGGCTTTAAGAACCGAGTCATGTCTCAGCTATGTCTGAACTGTGGAAGATGTTACTGTATAGAGATGCACCAATAAGCAGTGAACAGGTTTAAACAGCATAGTCTTATACTAAGTGGTCTTATATTTTTAGATCTCAGAAAGAAGGTAAACGTACTTGTACAGCAATAAATCCTATATGCTTGATCTTACCCCTCAGGCAGGCAGTCAGGTCCATACTGATGCACCAGAAAGATGTTATTTCTTTTTCAAGGGCTGATTTCAAGAGCTTGACCTGGATAATAATGTCCAGAGAATATTCCTATCTAGGTGCAGTAGTATTCTGTCATGCTTTAATTTACAAAGTATCACAAGTATGGTAAAATGAGGTGGTATTGTAGCAGCCTATAAGATTCACAACCTCTTTCCTTAAATATTTATGTCACAAAGATAGAATAGCAATGATTCTTCCAAAATGTAGTGAGAAAAACACTGAAAGTAAAGAGAAAAATACACTGATATCTCAGAATTATCACAACCTTTTCTGTGTATGAGAAACATAGATAGGTAGTGATGTGTAGGGCTTTTTTTAATAGTTAATATATGTATCATGATAAAATATTCATATCTTCTCCATAGTGACACCAATAAAAATATTGTGTATGCATACACATACTTATATTGTAACCTACAGTTTAGGATTCAAAAAAAACAGGAATTTAGGGAGCATAATGGTAGCTTTAGGTGAGAGAGCTACCTAGAATTATTTGAAAGGCTCTATATTCTTTTATTGTGTCTGCAATAATGTAACAAGAAGGATCAAATAAATTTCAATATTCCCTACAAGTCCTTTGTTCAATGATGACAAGATCAAACATTCATTTACTTCCAAATCATGAAAAGATTTTCTAAAACCACTTAACAAATGGAAAAGTGAGGGGGAAAAAATCAAGACTTCAATGCGAGAGAAAGATGAGTAACCAGGGTTATATGAAGTGCATGCAGATGTTAATGATTATGCTATGTTTGCAGAATTGTTATAGTTCATTTATTCTAAGTTTAATATGAACAGTTTCTTTCATAATGCAAATATATCTAAAGAGGCATAGTACAATTAAGATTTATAATTTTTCCAGTTACTTTTTGGAGAACATAGATATCTGCATATAAATCACACAACACTAAGCAACTATTGCAACAGTGCAGACTATGGGTTTGGAGCTCTAGCAGTGGGCTACAAAGATAATGGAAACTCAAGAGCCTGCTGGCATGTCCATAGTGTCTTAGAAAAGAAAAAAAAAAAAAAAAACACCCCAAAAAAACTACACAGCCACCCCTCAAATAAAAACCCAAAACCATCCATCCTTAGAAGATGGAACTAATGGAAATAATGAGAGTCAATGTACAAACATTCAAGATGGAATGGTACCACATTCTATTTCTGTACTCATGTCCCACACACCTGTAAAAAAAGCCAACCAAATGAAATAAACAAACAAAACCCACAAACAAACAGAACAAACAACCAAACCAAAACAAACTATGGAGTCAGACCTTCGGTTTCTGCTACTGAAAGGTAGTTTTACTCACCATATGATAATCATCTTAAACAACTGTCCTTCTTAGTGTTGACTGATGAGATCTATTTACATTTCCATACAGCACACATTCTCTAAGAAGAAAAAAATAAAAGCACTTTAAATAATGGAAAGAGATTATATGGGTTCCTTGAGAATCTATTAACTGGGAAAAGAAACAGTCTCATTTCAGCAGCTACTGAATCCAGGAGTTCTAGCTACCTTATGCAGATTCATAAGTTGCATCAAGTTGGATGGGACCCTCAAAGGTCATTTTGTCCAATCCCCCCCGAAGTGAGCAGGGACACCTTCAAGTAGATCAGGCTGCCTAAGGCTATACCAAGTTTGATCTTGAATGTTTCCAGAGACGGAAACATCAACCACATCCCTGGGCAACCTGTTCCAGTATTTCACCAACCTCACTGTAATGAGAGTCTTCCTTATATCCAACCTAAGTCTACCTTGTCTGAGTTTAAAACCAGTGGCCCTTATCCTATCACTACAAGCCCTTCTAAATGTCCTTCCCTAACATTCCTGTAGGTCCCCTTCAAATATTGAAATGTAGACATAAGGTCTTCTCAGAGCCTTTTCTTCTTCAGGCTGAACCGCCCAAATTGTTTCAGCCTGTCTTCATAGGGAGGTGTTCCAACCCTCTGAATATCTTTACATAAATCATGATATGTAAATATTTATGTATTTCCTTTGTGTGTTCTAACTTTGAAGGCAGTCAGCACGAAAAAAAACAAGTAAGTAAAAAAGGAACTAAAACCATTGTAGTTACAAATTACTATTTCATTCATTAAATATAATATTTGGTGCAGAGAACTATGCAGAGGAATATGTGGGTTTTTTGCTCTTAGATGTAGAAGATAATATTTTCACTGGGTTCTGTTTTTTTATCTGACTTTTTTTCATGGCATGAGCCATGAAAGCAAGCACATAGAAATAGATTTATGTGATCCTGAAGTGGAAATTTTGAAAATTGAAATAAATGTGTAGATTTTATTTTTTGTGATTTAAGTCTCTGAGTATTGGCTTATTGCATTTGAATCATCACACTTTAATAGACACCTGTAAGCAAAGTTTTATAATTTTCTACGTGTACTAAGGCATATTTAAATATTAAGTATTAGTAATACAGAAAATGCACACGCATAAAATTTAAACCCTACTAATACTTATGTCTATGCAACAGAAAGTCCAGCAGAAAAAAAAAAATCAAGACAGAAAGAGATGAAATTTCAGGCACTAACATTTTTTCCACATATCCAACATAGTCATCTGCAGAGGTCTACATATCCAAGCAAACAAGGCCATCTGCATGCAACAAAAAACTGACCACAGCTATATCATAGTCATCATATTTCAGATAATACACTTGCAGCCAAACAACAGCTCATATTTTCATTACATCAGAAGCTGCCTCTTGACAGCAGTCAGTAGGAGCTGGTGAAAATAATTGGCTTAATAATACTGAAAGAAAAGTCATTCAAGCAGAATCACAGATAAAAAGAAGAATTTCATCTTTAGGCAATTAGTTTGTCAAATGGACAGCAGGAACTGTAAAGGAATTAGGAAACAGTGAGGAACAAGGCACATGTATTCCAGAGATTTAATGGAAATTACAGTGAATGAGAAGGTTTAACATAGATGTTTAACAAGGTAGGCATTACTTTTTCACATTCTCATTGATTCAACTCCGATGCATGTGTTGGGATAGTTTTTATTCCTTAAGAAATGCAAAATGTTTGAATTTCAACAAGTGCATAGCATACAGACCTTCAAGAAAACAAAGGAAGGAAGGAAAAATCATTGCCTTATTTGTCACTTTATCAGCCAGCTTCTCTGCATAGCAGCCATTTCTTGATGGGTGGTAAAAATGCTTACAAAACTATCAGCATATTGACCTCGTTATTTGCTGCTTAGGAGTGTTCTTTTTCCTGTAGGATCTGAATATCTGAAGGAAATGCTCATCTGGCTTTACTCTAGTTTCTTTTGATACAGCAAGATAAAAGCTTATTTTGGTTTTGGATTTTTTTTTTTTTCCTCAAGGATGACTGGATAGTGAGGGAAGTAATTTTGATTTCTCCTTAATACCTCAGACATTAAAATCCTAAAATTCTCCAGTGGATCTCCAAGAGGATTCATTTATTTTCCTCAAGAAGAAAAAGAACAGATATGCAAAGAAGTTGTATGGTAGAAAAAGAGATGTCCAGCTATATGAGGTGTCTCAGTAGCGTGGTTGGAACTAACTTTCCTGCTGTCATTTTCAGACCCCATCAGCTCTAGTCTCACAGTTTAGACTGTATTATGTAAATACAGACACAAATACTCCTTGACTATGAAGTCCTGTCAAGTCCCATAGACATATGTACTCAGATTCCTTAGGTGTTCACAAACATGACCTTCTCTTACTGCTCCCCCACTCCCCATCCTCCATATTGAGAGACAAAATGCAAAATAGCGTAACCAGATTTGTCCTCAGAAAGGTATGTGTAGTCCTACTTTAGTTGAAGTAAAGGAGGATAAAACTCTGCATACTAAACCACCACCTTTTCAAAGAATGTAAAAGAAAATCCTAGTATGGTAAAAGCAAATGTTCTGTGAGTTTTAAAAAAGATCCTGCACCTTATGCCATCTTTCCCAGCATAAAATTGCAGCAGAACTCTTGGCAGATGATAGTGATGTATCAGAATGTGTAAGCGTCAGACACTAAACAAGTGACAGACGCTCTCTATTGACCTCTCTCATTTCCCAAAGGGAAAGAAAAAGGGAATAAAGGAAAGAGATTTACCAACTGGAAAACTTAGGAAGGAATTTTTAAGTTGTAACTGGAGATAAAATATAAAAATCATTGGCCTTGGAATAATTAAACAAGCTGGCAGGAAGAATTCAGGAAATTGTAATTTACACTGTAATCTTAGGACGAAAAGCTAAACAGCTGGAAGGTACAGAGTACATTGCTTAAATACAACATTTTGATTTCTCTGTAGATTTGGGAACACGAGATCAGCAAGATCATAATAGTTGTCTCTTTTTGTTTGCTTTTTAAAAACATATTTTGTTTCAGAAGTACAGAAAGATTTTCTATTGAGCTTTTTTTCTTCTTCCTTCAAAACTAAATTCTGGAGGAAAACATTTTAGCAAGGCTTGGGACTTAGATAAGAGAACTGGCTAGAGATCAAGTGGAAACCTAAATTAATGAGAGTTGTAATAATTAATTGTAATAGATTCTATATCGTACAGAAGCCTAAAGTTATGAACCTTTAGTCCACTATGTGAAACACTGTCGAACAATCAACCAACTAGATCTAGATCAGGAAAAAATTATGTTACTTTTATACTTTGAATCCTAAATCTAATATTAAATTCAAGCCCTTGAATTCATAAATTGCATGTATCATTAGTCATGGATAAGTATCATCAAATGAAGAAGTGTTCTTTTCTTGTTATTTTATAATATAAAATGCCAACACACATGGATGATTTTTATGAACTTGCACATATCTTATATTTTCTGGTAGATTTACACCATCAATAATAGAGTATTTTCCAATCTGTACATAAATCATTCCAAAGATATAATAATCTGTTACTGATTGACAAGAACTGTTGGGGTTTTTCCTAGTACTAATATAAAGACCCAAGCTATGAGAGAAATTTTTCGATATGTAGTAAAGGCAAAGTACAAGCTCAGTGATTAAACCACTGTTAATCATCATTTGATGACAATCATTGTTGAAAACACAGTTTAGAGCTGACGGCTGACTCCTAAATCTCTTCATCCATGCTGTTGCAGAGCTTTAGCACTACTTTCAGTGTTTTAACAGGCAAGAGTTTTTTTAACAGTGTTTTAACAGTTGAAGGCTGCTGAGATTACAAAGCCTAACTTCTGCCCTCCCCAGCGATCAAGACACTTACAAAGGATTCTCACCATGTAGGAATAGATAGTAGAATGGTTGCTGTTATCTAGCAGTCTGTACCATCAGCAAAGATCATGCCTTCTGAAAATAACTATTTCTAAAAGCAAAATAACGGGAATAGCAGAGAGAGGACCAAACCAATCGGGAACAATGAAAAAGTAAATGTAGACCACAGATTAAACAGAAAAGAAGATCAAGGCTCCTACAATAGACTACTCTTTATATTTCTTTGACAAGATTTTCCATTCTTTCTGCCCTGAAGTTCTAAAAAGCCAATCTTTGTTTAGTAGATGAAAAGATGACTGAAGGTTTTCAAGAAGATCTGATATATCAGCTTACTTCTTATTTGCAGAAAGTCTTTGCATTATTTAGGCCAAAAAGTTTAAATGTTAAGACACAAAGATTTACACTTCCATGGACAAGTGTAATTCCTTTGTCATTGTGTTTATGCAAGGTGACATATCTTTAACTTCAGTATCACATATATTCACTACAAGCTATCTTCTCAAAACTAACGATGCATGAGAAAATTACAAAAACAGTCTTTCAAGTGTTTGTTTTTGCAAGTGAAACATTTCTGGACATCTTAGGATGTTTTCCAGTTTACCTTTAGCTATATATTTTGGTAGTTAGCAGCAAAGCATTTACATTAATTTGCACTCAAGACACATTAGGCATTTTTGTTCTATTTGTGTAGTGGGTTTGCAGTTACCTGCCCCCCCACCTTTATAAACCCTGGCTAAAACTAAGAAAAACACTGGAAGTTAATAAATGAAGCTTTATATTTACAGCAATGCACAATATACAAGCAAATATTTACAAGATATAACAGATATTTACAGACATATACAGTAAAAAGGTAATAGAGACACCACACCCCTCCTAGAGACCAAAATCCCCAAGAGAGGGTAACCAAACACCCCCTACCACCTTTCCCCCCTTCCCCAGTCTTATCTCACCGCCTGTTGATGCTGCAGATAAGCTGAAGATCGGTCAGAGGGGTTAGTAATAGGAAAGAGTTACTAGTTTTACTTTGAATTAGCTAAAAGACAGAGAGACAAAGGAGAAAGCAGCCGCAGCCAGACACAGACAGAAGCCCTCTGCTAATCTGGTTATTTTGAGAACAGTTCTTAAAACAACTTTTTTTTTTTTTTTTCCTCAGTAAAACTTGGTGAAGTGACACACTGTGTTTACCTCTCTCAGCCAATAGTCTAATTTCTCACTCAAATCCTCCAATTAGCTCAAACCAACACAATTTGGTATCAATTTGTAGTAAGGTAGCACAAGCCTAGTATCTACTGATGCCTTTCTTAATGCCTCTATAATTGTGTCTCACTTCACAGACCAAATAATAATTACTAAATTTACACAAACACTTACTAACATTAAACATCATGCAATATAGAATAACCACATTTAAATCATGATCAGTCAGTACTCTACTTACTTTCACTAAAATATTTCTTCCATGTAAGCCACATGGTTTTAACAAAATTCAGCAATCTCAAACAGCCACAAGAACTCCTGCCTATACAGAAAATTCACATGAACTGCTTTTCCAGCAATTACATATTGCTTTCTATGAAGATGTAACTTTTTTTAATTTTTTTTTTAAGTGCTCACCAGGCAGGCATTCAAGATGATAAATGAGTGCCTGTGTTGCCACACCCTTTAACACCAATAGGATACATTGCAAGATTCTGCTCCCTTCTCTGGGTATTAGATGTGTGATCATTAAAAGGTGAAGAGAATTGTTATTTACAAACTAACGCTATTATGTCAGTGCAATTTTAGTGTTTCTTTAATCAGAGAAAGAAAAAAAATAAAATTCAGGGAAATTATGTGTGCTAATTGACAGATTGCCAGCAGGAGTATTGTTGAGAGCATTTACTAGGAAACACAAAGGTAACATGTCTTTTCCTGCAAACTGCAATGGAAGGCTATCAAATTCTAATATGTCCTGTGCATAGAGAACTTCTACCTCTGTTATAGTCTTCTGTCTCATGTGAAGATTATAAATTGTTCTTAGGCATGTACTTTTACCTTTTCTACTTGCATGTATTTAGAAAGTGTTTTGAATATTGATTATGCCCGTAATCTAAGATCCCAGAGCTGTTCATCACCTCATGGGACTAAAGAGCCTATGCAAAAGCAGCAGAAGGAGCTTCTCTGTAAAAACATAGACTTTCAGCTATAACATCAAATTGAATTAGCTGTTTGCTTTATTTTTTCTTTTTCCATAGCTTACAGACTTTATGATCTAGTCAGTTTTGATTTTCTTTCCATTTACCACTTATATTTTCACCCACAGGCATTATATAATTTTTGATGTCAGAATTTTTAAATGTCACATAGAAGCTTCATCCCTAAAAATTATTTTCTAAAATATATCATTCCAATTAAGGCCAAAGGTCTTTAAATCAGACATACCTTGTATGATTTTTGAATGCCACTTTATGTTTGATTTTTCTGAGGCAGAAACTGCCATGACTCTGGTAAATACAATGGAGGCTGTAGCAAAATGCCACTTACAGAAATCTGAGACAACCATCTGTCACTCATCTTTATTGCAATTGGCCTTTATCCAGAACCCGTTAAAGTCAGCTTGGTTAACTTCAGTCAGTCTCTTAGATTAATATCAAGGTTTCATCAGGGCATTCACCTGTTTCCCTTTAAAAAAAAAAAAAAAATCTACACCATGGGAAACAGGCTACAGGTATTGACATATTTGTCTATGTGAGACTCAGAACAGGACTGCAGAATGAGAATAAATGAAAGAAGTAAACACTAACACCATAGAAAAAAGGAGTAAAAAATTGTCAGATACAGCAGATAAAAGAAAAAAAATTGTGACTGCTTGTGAACCAGACAATAGCATAAAATACTTCACACTACTCCTTGGCTGCAGGTCTGAAAAGCCTCACAAATCCAGAACTCTTTAGCACTTGCCTCAAGGGTACAAAAGACTGCAGAATCAAATTTGTGTATAATTTAATGAAAAATGTTGGGTTGCATAAATATATAGGAGATTTTATGTTCAATAGTTTTTCTGTTTAGTGCTTTTTATCTAACCTATTTTTTTCTCTTTATAGGTAAAAGGAAGGGGAAAATTGAAAATAAGCTATTTTTAAATGTTCATACTTCCAAGTAACAATTTTTTAAAAAATATTATATTAACATGATTATTTACCTCTATTTTTTTACTAGTCTGAGACCATAACTTTTAAATGCATTTCGACATGCAAGGCAAGCATTTAAAAATTCAAAAGTTTACAACCTGCTTTGAAATATGTAGGAAAGATAAGCAGATAATGATTACAACTGAATCGTATGTTACATCTACTCCATAATATCTAGTTAGTGTCCTACTGTATAATTAAGAATATGACTTTTTATTAATACTGTCTCAAGGGTAGTTGCTAACTTTCTTTCCTCACTCATAACAAAATATATATGACAAAGAAGTTTCATGAAATTTATAAATGCAAGTATTCAAGAAACTTAAGCCTTAGGATCACTAAAGCAAAATTGTGACAAGAGTTTCCAGAGGAAAAAAAAAGAGACTACTGAGTCTTGCACCAATAATACATCCTTTGTATAGACTCAGAATGTTTTGCTGATGAGTAAGGCTATTACCACAGTAATGGACAAACATTTTTTGTGAACAGAATTTGAAAATTTCAGGCATTTTGTAGAGTCTACAGACATGTTAAACAGTGGCTACATATGAGGAACATTTTACTTGCTTCAGGTCAGTACCAGTCAGAACCATGCAAACCACATTATAGCTTTTAAGAAAACTCTTCAGATTTGGATGCACAGATACAAGTACAGATAATCATAACGCAAGTATTTAATATCATAGGAACTGAAGTTTTGCCTTTATGTAATTAACAAGCTGAATTATACTTACCAAGATATATTCCAAAACCCCCTTTCTTTAGACAAGGCAACTTCTTCCAAAGAAGTCTTGAATTTTTATGAGATTAATATTTTATTTCCATTAGGATTTGTTTAGGTTGCGGTTGCTGTTCTGCTTTTTCATTTGTTTTCCAATGCAAAAATCTGTAATGTTGCCAGTATTTTGTGTAGAATATTTTTTTCCGTTTGGAGACTCAAATATAGAAATTGTAACATAAATCTCCTCTTTATTTTCTGAAGTATATTCCCTAATGCATTTTCTTTCTTTGAGGCAGAACAGTGAGAAGAATAGTAGATGAATCAGCAGAGGCAAAGTACAGTGGAACAACCATCTTGAGTAGTGTTCTCATCCACATACCTAGTATGGAAATAAGCAGTACAATGTGTTCCCTTTCCCAATTCAGTGTGTCTCTTTCCCATGAGAAAGGGGAAGGAGAGCTGCCATGGTGGGAATGAATATTTCTTCCTCTTTCCCATCCCATCAAATGTAGGATATCTGACTGGCCTCATTTTATATTTTTTTCAAAATTTTCCCATTTTTTCATTACATAAAGAAAACAAAAAAATTGTATGTGCTGTTGTAATACTTAGTCTGTCACAAATATGCACTCAAAATTCCAATAAGCCTCCATCAGCATTTGTGCACCAACAATAACAATCCTTCAAGAATATCAGAGCTAAGTCATTATACTAGGCCATAAGAACAAAATGTCATCTATGTAATTTTACTTTTCATGCAATGGCAGTTTGACCTGGACACAAGTGTACAAGCAAAAGTCTGTTTTAGGTAGGCAATGACCGGATAAGAGGAAGAAGAAAAATTAATAATAAGATGCAAACTACTAGAAAATATTGGGGGCGGGGGAGGAAAAAAAAAATTTTTACTCAGTCTTGGAAAAAAAACTCTCAAAAAAAATCAACCACACAAAAAATCATAAACCAACAAACACAAACCCCAAACACCTTTAAGGAGACATTGTAATTTTCAAATATTAACAAAAGCTATGTCAAAGCACACTCACCTCTTTTTCTTCTAATCCCAGAAGACAAAAAGTGAAATAGTGGGTGTTGGAATGACTGTGGAATCATAAAGGAAACAGGGAAACATATTTTAGGGGTGTAAGGATAAAATACGAAAGAAGCTTAACCATTGCAGAACAGTATGGTATCTGTCAGGAATCTCTCATTCCATCTGTCCATCTATCTGCTTTACTAGCAGAATACAGTGTCAAAGAGATTAAATAAAGCACCTTTCTTTCCTCTAACTGTGACATTTTTCCATTTTCATTCCCTGCTGTCCCTGCCTACAAAAGAAAGCCTTAGGAAACTGCTGGCTGATCAAAAGTCAGTATGACAATCAGAACAGAATGGCAATCAACAGAGCTACATCAGAGTAAAACCAAAGTAAGATGGGCACCACATTCTGAATCTTGACTTTTCTAACCATAACATTGCACACTTTTACCTAAGACTTCTTTTAACATGAGATGAAAATATGAAACAATAAGCTTAAGAAAAATATTCCTTATACTCAGCCTTTACCTAGGGAGCTTATGCAACTGCAACTGAACTTGAAGAAAACCCAAGCTTTACAAAGCCTAACATTAAGATTTAAGAACTCTTACTTTGATTCCCTATTTCCAAATTATAACTGTTCCCAGAAACATTCTGGGTATTTCCACACAATGGTCATATGCTTAGTTAAATCAAACTGACATATTTTCACTGACTTTGACATATATACTTCAATGTATATCAGACTGAAATCTAGCCCTTCTGCTTTTACACACTTTTGTTGTAAGGACTTGCATTGATGATAAATTTTCTAAGTTAAATCAGCTAGCAAATAATATTTTTTTTTTCTTTTCCATTTCAAATTCCTATTTTACATCTTTTTGTCTGTTATCCTTCTGTACATTCAAGTGGAACCTATGTAATTACAATTCAACACAGTAAACAAAAAAAAAGGGGTTTTAACATGTGAAAAAAATGCCATAGGATAAGAAGTATGAATACTCCTAATCTGGTTTTGTCACACAATGAAACATTTTGAAGCATAAAAATTATTCATGTGGCTTTTTTTTAATGAGTTCCAACTTAAGAACATGAGGGAGATGGGAAAGGAAGATCTGTTATGCATACTTTGCTTATTGTTTTGCAGACCAGAGCTGGTCTTCAAATAATAGATGAGATGACTAATAGAAATACAGATGAACCAATATAAAATCTAAAATTTAATCAATACTTGTGGATGACACAGGCAAAATACTTAAATATGTGATCAAATATAGAACTCTATGATCGAGATGCCTATGTCTCACTAGTCATCTGGTTTCCTTTCATAATGAGTAGAGGCAGTAGAGTAAAATTCACCTAAGAAAGGTATCCAAAAATGTCAGATGAGCTACACTCTGCAAATGCCTGTTCCTCTTTATTGACTGTAGAAATAGCTTATGCTGATTATTTCACAAGATCTACACAGTACTTACTTATTAGGTGAGATTAATTCCACGATTAATCTGATATTACCTCATCTAGGTTTTTTAAACTAGTGAGGACATCACATGCAAAATATACAAGCTTTGTGTCTGGTTTGCAGTATGAACTTCCCACAGTGAGAAAGTCATGAAGAAAAGTAGATCACTTCTACAAAGTACACATGAATGCAGACTTTGAGCAAAAACTGCTGGCTTTACAACTAACTTTGAATTAGTGAGACCATGCTAAAATATGATTGAAGTCAAACAAAACAAACAAAAAACAAACAAAAGGCCCAAACAAAACAACAATTAAAAAACAAAGACATCAATGCTAGCTTTAAAAGTTACATTTAGATTAATTTCAACATGAAAAGAAAATGTGCAGAGCCTGTGACGGTACATGGCTTGAGAAAATTAACAAAGATTCTTGTCTGGCTGATATTACATCATATCGTATTACTGATGGACCAAAAATTTGTCTCTACTCTGTGCTGAAGTTTTCTTTACAATATTTGTGCTTTACAATATCATTTATGCTGGGTTGTTTTTTGGAACTGAGTTTCTATCAGGGCTTCATGTACTCACAATAGTAGTTTTCATACTTTATATCTTGTCAACAAGGAAATGCTCTTGAAATTAATTTCATATTTGTAAAGAAGGACAGCATTTTATTTCATTTATTTTCATGTTAAGCTGTTTATACAATCAGAAAGAAAATTATTATTTTACCATTCCTTTACCAGTTCTGAATTGAAGATTAAACTTGCATGAGTAAGATATACAGACTCTGCTCAGCCAAGATTTTGTAACTGAGATCCTTGGAACTCTTTGTGGGCCAAGTGCAGTTGGCTTGTAAGACCTTACTGTAACAGAGGGGTAGTTAATTGATTGCAAGATTATTGCAATATTGTTTATTAATTTTGGTATTCTGCGGAAAGGAAACAAAACACCTGGACACCGCCGATCCAATATGGATGATAGAAAAGTGCCGATTTTATTATAACATGCGCGCGCTTATATAGAAGGTGAAATTAAGCATTCATGTTATGCACAAACTACTTCTCGCATTAGCTAAAGCACTTAAGATTAAATTTACGTGTGTACACCTACTTGCGGTTTCTGCTTTTTGGCTAGCTTCCTTTTCCCATCGGGACCAACATCCTCCCTAATCGCTTATCAGTTGGCTCGGGGGGCCTTCCAGCTTGATCCAAGGACACCCTGCCCTTATTGAACCATTGGTATGCTAAGGGCCCACTCTAAATGGAATGTGCTGCTGTTAAAACTTTCTCACACCAAGTCCTGCTGCACTAGCAGCCTCCAAATAAGCATCATTCTGCTGGCCCACAAGCTGCACATAGTTGGGGTG
>VWZI01005785.1:45431-74084 GCA_013396835.1 Psilopogon haemacephalus | reverse complement strand
ATAGGGAGTAGAAAAGCAGCTGGAAGCATTCAATAATCCACATACTCATGGAATTAGTGTAATTGACACTGACATTGCTTTGTGATGTTGAGGATAGGCAGAGGGGTGGGAGAGTCAGCTTGCAGGTTTGAGTTGCCCAGAGCAACGTCAAAGGCAAATTAAAAGTCATTTCTTATGTTAAGTCATCCCTCACAGACTTATGCAGAGCACTGAAAAATTGTCTGTCCTTGCTGGCATGGTAGCAAGCCAAGGCTGTTCAAGGCATGTGTACCCTGTTCACAGATCTCACCAACTTCCCTGTCTTGCACAGGGTCATTTTTTGTATAGCTCTGGAGATTGTGCTGCCATGCCAGGTATATTAAGCAGTCATTACAGGAGTGAGAATATTTTACAGAGCCCTGGGATGAAGCTATTTCTTTCTGTGCCTAGGTCTTGAGTACAGAGTGGTTCATGATGCTGAGGCTCTGTGGTTCCTGCTGGTATAGCCTGAAGAGGGATTGCTGCATCGCCATCACAACAGCAGGCTGGCTACATCTGTGCTGCACATCTGTCATTGCTTTTAGGGGTGGTGGAAATCCACCCAAATGTCCTGCATGAGGCATAGAGTGCCAACAGAAATTTCCCTGTCTGCATAAGGAAAACCTCTTCCCTCTCTTAGCTAGGAAGGTGAGAAAGCCAAGTGAAAGCTCACAAAGAATTACCATTAAGAGCAAGTGGAGCTGCCAGTTTAATCAGTGCTATATCATTTCCCATTGTCTTGGGCTTGTAATTTCGATGGTATATAATTTTTTCCACTGAGTATGGGTGAACTTGGGTGTCCTGCTGAGTCACAAAACCAACCTGCACACTCCATGAGCTCGGCAAGTACAGGCTGAAACAAAGAGGTAGAAAAGAGTGAAAAACCTTCAACAGAAGCCTTAGGTTTTTAAAAATTGTCTCACGAGCTTATGAATCACAAAATTCTGCAGGCAAATTGCTACAACCTGATGTAGCTGCTTACCTGTCTATCAGTGTTTGCTACGGTTTGTGTCTAATTTCAAGAGTGACTAACCTTAGCAACAACTGTGTCTCACTGATATATTATTATCTGTGCAGCTTTCTAGAAATACAGAAGAGCTTTGCACTGGCCTATCTGTCTCTTCTCCCATATGACCCCACAGTAGCTGGTGCTGCATGGCACATCTGTGCTCAGCCATGCAGCTAAGTCAGCTGCACTTGTGGCAAGGTGTTCTGAAGGGAGAAGCTTTCTTCCTGGAAGGTCCTTCTGTCCCCAGTTCATGAACAGCCACATCTTTCAGCCTTCAGCACATGATCAGAATCTCTTCTCTTGGTTTCACCCAGGCAGGCTAGCAGTGGGCTAGCAGCAGTGCTGGGAAAGGGCTCCAGGGCTGTGGATTGTGCTATCAACTTCCATCTCAGTCAGCCTTTTGGGAGATGGAGCTAAGTTGTCTGTCCAATCTCTACTGAGTATGAAAGCATCCTACAAGACTTGCTCAGAAGCAGATAGCTGTGTAGTGGATGACTAAAAGTGGTGAAGGACATTTAGCTGTCTAAATGTCTTTGGTGAAAGGTCACAAACTGGAACACAGGAAGTTCCACCTGAACACAAGAAAAAACTGTTACTTTGACAGTGACGGAGCACTGGAAGAGGCCATCCAGAGAGGTTGTGGAGTCTCCTTGTCTGGAGATACTCAAAACCTGTCTGGACACTGTCCTGTGCAATTCATCCTAGGAAAACCTGCTTTAGCAGACAGGTTGGATCTGCAGACATCCCTTCCAAACCTGCCATCCTGTATGAAAGTGGACAGGGTTTGTGAGAGTCAGAGCAGCAATCCTGCACTATTCACAACAAACATGACTGCAAACCCAAACAACTCATAGAATCATAGAATGGTTTAGATTGGAAGGGACCTCAAAGGTCATCCAGTTCCAACCCCTAGAACATGTTGCACAAGGCCTCATCTAACCTAGCCTTGAACACCTCCAGGGAAGGAGCATCCACAAGATCCCTGAGCAACCTGTTCCAGTGTCTTACCACCCTCACTGTAAAGAACTTCCTCATAACATCTAGTTTAAATCTCCTCTCTTTCAGTTTAAACCCATTTTCCCTCATCCTGTCATTACAAGACCTTGTAAGTAGTTCCTCTCCAGTCTTCCTGTACCCCTCCTTCAGATACTGGAAGGTTACTACAAGGTATCCTTGAAGCCTTCTCTTTTCCAGGTGGAAGAGCCCCGACTCTCATAGCCTGTCCTCATAGCAGAGCTGCTGCAGCCCTCTGAGCATCTTCGTGGCCCTCCTCTGGACTCACTCCAACAGTTCCACGTCCTTTTTGTGTTGGTGGCTCCAGAACTGCACACCACAATAATTGCTTACCACTATTTACAAGTCAAAGACAATGTGTAACAGCACGAAAAGGAGCAGTGAGTGTGTGGTAAGCACAGTGTGACTCACTAACTACTCCCCATTGATCCTGTCAACTTGAAGAAGATTGCGTAACTCACATTGCAGCTCCAGAGTGCCCCAGCAGCCAAGTGGCAAATTCCCTCTGAGCTGTTAACTCACATGCAAGGTACAGAAATCGCAGGTAGGGATATCTAAAACCGGGGACTGAAATGTTGGTTTATGGTGGCTTTCCAGGAAGCTGTGATTTCCCAGGAGTGCCCAGAATATCTGAAATCTGGGGACTCTGGTTTGAACCATTTCTTGGAGGTTGGTGGTTTGTTTGTTTTCTGGTTTTTGGGTTTTTTTTTTTTTTTTTCAGTAAAGGCTTGCACTTGTGCAAGAGAGAGGATTTAAATGTTACAGAGCAAAGCCATGAAATAAGGACAACCCAGTAACTCCTGCAGTTTGTTTTTAAAAGAAGCATGGTGCATTTACCCCCGCTCTGCAGTGACCCTGCACACAGACCTATTGCGGGTGGGGTGAGTGGGATACTCGGGCAAGGCAGTTTAGGGACTTACTCATAGACGCAGTGGGCAGCTGTGATGATCCAGCGTGGGGTGATGACAGACCCTCCACAGAGGTGGTGCCCCTGAAATTGCAGGCTGACCTGCCAGGGCCACTGCCGGGGGGAGGATGCATTGCCCCCCACGATCCGTGGCCCGTAGCTGGCCCGCGTCCCGCAGACTGGGAGAAAGCAAAGGTTAAAGTCCACAGAGGAAACACAGGCATGTTTTTTGTCACCTTTGCCCCTTCTACTCCCAACCTTGCTGTAGCTAGGGGTTCTCTGCAGCAGAACCACCCTCCACTGCCTGCATGTCGAGCTGTGGCTTTCCACAGAGGTTTCTTCTCCTCCCTCCCATCCCTGCAGCATGTTGCCTGGCAGCTGGGATGGGAGTTGTGGGGTTCACATCTTCTCCCCTGTAAGTGTAGTGCTTGGCTGAGCTGTAAACCCCACTGCTCTGTCCTCCTCAAATGCACAGGGTCCCAGGGGGCCGTACAGGCAGGCTGAAGCATCTCCTCACCCCTGGTGATTATTTTGCTGGGTTTTTTTTATTTTTTCATATCTTGATCTGAAAATTAGCTGACAGGGTGTGAGATGAAAGTGCAGATGTTTAGACAAAATTTACTTCTCCCTGCTGAGATGGCAGAGTTGAAATTACAGCATCAGTCCACAGACTCAACTCACAATCCTTAAACATCTGCATCTTGCTGGGATTTCCCCAAAATGGTCCTGCTACCTGATGCTTCCATTCCATGCTCCCAGCCTTTTCTCACGTTCTGAAATTCTCTTAAATTTTATATAAGAGGTAATTTTTTTTCCTTTCATGTGATAACTGCTGGTGTAGTATGTACACAATTCCTCCCAGCTCTCGCTATACAGTGAAGGAGTGGTTTTGACTTTATTCTCGCTTTTCCTGATTCTTACCCAAACATTTTAAGATGATCACTTTGCCAGAAGTGCATTCCTCTCTAGGATGAAAAGACAGCACAGTATTAGTTCCAATTCACAAATACAGAGGGTTTTCTTTTTCAATATGGTGTCATCTTCCTGTTCATCTATGTGCACATAAGTGCAAATAACTCATTATCTTGAAAGGGGTACAAAGTTATGTACTCGTCCCTTCTACTAAGGACATTTAGCTGAAATACTTCAGTTAGGAGCTCAGGCACCATTGGGACCCTGCAGACCATATGCTGCTCTGCTGAAGAGTGCTTCACTCTTCTGTGAGAGGAGACTCATCAGCAATTTTCAACATGTGATCTGTAGTCTCCTTGGATCCATAGCTTGCCTTTCAGTGAAAGGTAACTAAGAGAAATTACGAGTTATCAGGAGGATGAAACGGCCTATAAAAGGTTCATAAGCCCACTGGGAAATATCTAGGGATCTGTAAACTGAAACAAACTGCTACACAATGGAAGAAGATAAGTGCCTGGTGTCTATCCNTGCCACCATTTGCTGTCTTTTTGTCACGATGAGCTCAGCATACCTGAGGTTTGTTGCATTGTGCAGGGATGTCACTTGGTCAGCTGACAACCAGTGGCTGAGGGATACTAAATGTCTATCCATTTGGAAAAAAAAAGGGATCATGGGACAAATAGCTAATTTTAAAGCCCCTGCTGATTTTAATGGGTCTTGGAACAAACTCTTTACTTTGTATTCAGGCAAGACTGCTACTGAACCTCAGTCTATGATGCACTAACACACACCAACAGATTATGAAACACTATATGCCTGAAAAAACAGACAACCATCTCAGACTGCTAGCAATTCTCCTGCCACCATTTGCTGTCTTTTTGTCACGATGAGCTCAGCATACCTGAGGTTTGTTGCATTGTGCAGGGATGTCACTTGGTCAGCTGACAACCAGTGGCTGAGGGATACGAAATGTCTTTGAAACTGTTTTTCGACCGCCGCCACAGGCAGGTAACCTGAACTCACGTAACTGCAAATAAACCATAAACACAGCTTCCTCAGAACCTATTTCAGTAATCCATTTCAATAGTCCAGTGGCTCTGCCAACACCAACCCAGTGTAGCAACCACAACAACCGAATTTCCACCCTTGATAAAGTAATCCTGTCCTCCCCAAGAACTGTTTCTTGTAATGTTCTTGCCACTGTCGTGTGTGCAAGTCACACAAGCTGAGAAGCATTTAACTGGCAGACAAAGTAAACTTGAATCCTGATATTCCAGTAAAGCTTTTTTTTTTTTTTTTTTTTTTTTTGGGGGTGGGGGGAGTGGTGGTTGGCACTTTTCTTGAAGCTCATTGCCTCCTTTTTCTAAAGTTACATTTTGCACCAAGAAGGCTGAATAATTTGCCTTTTTTTTTTTTTTTTAATTGAAAATTGAGATGTATTTTATTCTAAAGGCGACAAGAATTTATTCAAAGTATAATGTGCAGAAGTCCAAATAGTGCCACTGTAAGAAATAACTGAGCATCAAACCCTTTCTCGGTTGTCTGGAAGTTTGTGAAAGAAACGGTGCTTTTTCAGGAATGGGATCAATAGAGAAAGAACCACCTTGCTGGATTCTTCTCTAGTTGTGAGGTGGACCTTGATTCTTAACAGATGTCATGGCATGAACTCTGTATACAAATTTTTTCACAGAGGAAGTAAAAGACATGGAAAATGATCACAGGTTTTTTAAGTGCCTCTCTGACAGGCTGCAAGCTACTAGAGAGACAAGTAGGATTCAGGTGCCTGACCCCACAGGAAAGAAGATTTAACCAGAACATCATTCAGAATTTATAGAAGCAGTAAATGGTATTTGCAGTGCACACGTATGCAGGGCTATCCAGAGAGACCTTGTAGAGGAATTTCAATATCTGAAGGGGACCTACAGGAAGGCTACCCAAGGGATGTTTAGAAGGGCTTGTGGTGGTAGGACAAGGGGCAATGGTTTGAAATTGGAGCAGGGTAGATTCAGGTTAGATGTAAGGAGGAAGTTCTTCAGAACGAGGGTAGTGAAATACTGGAACAGGTTGTCTGTTGATGTGGTGGAGGTCTCATCCCTAGAGACATTCAAGGTCAAACTTGATGGGGCCCTGAAAAACTTGATCTAGTTGGAGATGTCCCTGCTCAGTGCAGAGGGACTGGGCAAGATTACCTTCAAGGGTCCCTTCCAACCCAGTGCATTCTATGATTCTATGATTCTGTTTCTCAAATCTTGTCAACCATCTCATTCACAAGACTCTATTAAGTTCTTTGTTTTTTTCTTTTAAAGCACAGGCTAAAGAAGATTTCATGAGAAAGACTGAAAATCTTAGTTTGTTCAAAATACCAAATAAAGTTTCACCTATTTGTGTTCATACCTTGAGAAACCCAAGTGTTTGCAGGTAGTATTTCCATATTCTGCTTTCCAGTCATCAGAGCAAACTGTTCGCCAGGATCCAGAAGTGAAAACCTGTAGCACTGCTTTCTTGCCACTCAGCCTGACTGGGATTCAGGAAAAGAGCCTGAGTTGTGAAGAAGAACCACCAGGTACACAGCAGATACAAAACAGTGTCAATGCATTACTGTAACATCCACATTTCTTGGCCCACCAAGTTTTTACTGCTTGTCTTTTCCATCAGTTGGATCCTTTAACAGAATTTTTCTGTGTTTATTTTACTTCTGAGGATTTTTTTCCCTCTTGAGGAGGGGAACCAAGGCACATTTCTTTGTCCGCTAGGATAAAAATGTCTCCTGGGAATGGGTAGTGATGAGATGGAGAAAGCTGCTTCACTCTCCAGTGAGCCTAAGAATGTCTTGCTGGTTGCAGTGAGTTAAAGCTGCAGATGCTTGACACCATGGAAATCTGCCATTAAGATTAGTCATGAAGGGTTGTTGGCATATCCTGTGCTGCACATCGCAGTCAGGGAGCTGGATGTACATGCACCCAGCTGCCCCTGTGCTCCAGTGGAGTTTCCTGTCTGCATCCCTCTTCTGAAATGGGGCTGGTATGTCTAGGATGATGGGTGTGTAAAGGCTGAGGAGAGATGTACAGGTTGGGAGCTTGGTATTCCAGCCTACCTCTGCTCACCACAGCCCCTCCTTGTGGTCATTTCTTCGTGTTAGTCCAGCCACAAGGCTGAGGCACACTTGAGGACTAGCATTGCTGCAAGCTGTGTTGAGTCTGGCCAAAAGACAATGGGGAAATATTGCAGAAGTCCCTTCACCGCATCTGCTGCTGGGGTGCAGAGCCCTAAATGAGTAGGAGGAACCTAAACCTAGAAAAGGATTTACCAGGCAGAAGAGATGCCATATAGGTGGGCACAGTGGAACAGGGTTTTCCCACATCCACCCATGGGTCCACAGGCCATTGTTATGGCATTGCAAAGGGAGATGAGTAAAGCAAACCTATTGCCTACAGGCTCCACAGAGGCCTCCCTGGAGAAAATGCACCAAAAGTTTAAAGTATTGTGCTGGGTCAGCTGGGGACAAGAGCTCATGATTCTTGCCATTCCTCCTATTGCACAGGCAGAAAGCTGTGCTGCCTCCATACCTGTAGGCACAGGAGTCAGAATTACAAGTGTGCTGATCTGAAAATCAGTTTACTATTATTGGTCCTTTCCACAGCACAGGACAGAGAAAGAATTATTTAAAAATATTCAAAGTGGTGCTTGACAGGGCTCTGGGAAACCTGATCTAGTTGAGGATGCCCCTGCTTATTACAGAGGAGGTTGGGCTAGATGATCGTTGGAGGTCCCTTTGAACCCAGACCATTCTATGATTCTATCAAAATATCCCTGTGATGCCTGAAACTGAGAAACAAACTCAGGCATGGGGGCACACATTTCACACACAAAGCAGCAGACTCCACAGTACTCAACGCACAAAAAGCAGGGCTGATCTTGCCTCTTCTGAATAACAGGCTTCTGAATCTTCCAAACCAACTCAGTGCAACCATGTGCCAGTGAACAGAGAGAGTGCTGTGTATAAACACCATAATGCAGTGTGGTATTCCTTGCAGGTAGAGGAAGTGGGAGCAGTCAAGAAGCATCTAGACTTCTAATCGAGACAAATGCCTGATATGGCAGTAGCAATATTCAGCCATCATCACATTTATCTGAAGAGAAGTTGGATTTCTCATAAACTGTAAATAAATCCCTCAGAGAGACTGTTCCTCTGAAGTGGTGATTTAGATAACCCAGCAGACTTTCTTGTCTCACTCAGCTCTTTACAACATACATTTCCTGATTAACACGCCAGATGCTACAGGAGGAGGTGGGAGGGGTTTATAATCAAATTCAAATTTACCACATCTGTACTCGTCCTCTCCTTCTTTGCAGTTGAAGACACCATTGCACCTGGCTGATTTCTGAATGCACTTAAAGGATGAGCGGCAGCGAAACTTCCCAATGCAGTTGTATTGGACTAACGAGAATGAAAGGAAACAAGCTGGTGAGAACAGACTTGGAGATTAGCTTAACACTGCTGGCTTAGAATCATAGAATCAGTCAGAGTTGGAAGGGACCACAAGGATCATTTCGTTCCAACCCCCCTGCCATGGGCAGGGACACCCTGCCCTAGATCAGGCTGCCCACAGCCTCATCCAGCCTGGCAGCAAACACCTCCAGGCAAGTGGTCCCAACTACCCACCTGGGCAATCTGTTCCAGGGTCTCAGCACTCTCATGGTGAAGAACTTCTTCCTCACATCCAATCTGAATCTCCCCACCTCCAGCTTTGCTCCATTCCCCCTAGTCCTGTCACTACCTGAGAGCCTAAAAAGTCCCTTCCCAGCTTTTCTGTAGGTCCCCTTCAGATCCTGGAAGGCCACAAGAAGGTCACCTGGGAGCCTCCTCTTCTCCAAACTGAACAGCCCCAAATCTTTGCGTTTCTCCTCATAGGAGATGTGCTGCAGCCCTCTGATCATCCTCGTGGCCCTTCTCTGGACATGCTCCAGCATGTCCACATCCTTCTTGTAATAGGGGCTCCAAAACTGGACGCAGTACTCCAGGTGGGGTCTTACCAGGTCAGAGTAGAGGGGGAGAATCACCTCCCTCAACCTCCTGGCCACACTTCTCCTGAAGCAGCCCAGGATCTGGTTGGCTTTCTGGGCTGCAATTACCTGGACAGACTTCAGTCTTGAAAAGGAAAAGACAAGTCCTATAATCTAGGAACTTCTGAAATGCAACCTGGAGGTTGCTACATGGTGCTGCTAACCTCATCGATTAGTAATGACTTTTAGGAGGAGTCAGCCTTGCTGTTTGTGCTGACACCTTCCTAGATCCTTCGACACAGTTTATGTTTCACATCAACGTTAGTTTCTGCCTGATTCCTCAGTATCTTAACAGCAAGGCAAGGAGACTCTTCAAAATATGTCCTGTGAACTCTCTTCCTGAAGGAATGCCTCAATCTCACATAAGCTTCTCCCTCTTGCAGGTGTGAAGGCATTGTTCTAGCACCAATGTATTCGGCACCTAGACCTGGGCAGGTCATATTTTAAGGTCACTACTAAACTCATTTTGTTGTTTTTTGGGGTTTTTTTGTTTGTTTGGTTTTTTACCTTTATAGAAGTTGTTTGTGATAGTGGAAAGTTCCTTAATTCTTTGAAACCAAACTTAGAGAGGTGAATTATGGGACCAAAATATAATGTGTGCTTTCTGAAGCCACTCTCTCCCCCTCCAATTTATAAACTCTTAGTTCACCACCCAAGAGGAATTGGTGAAATTTTACTAGAGAAAGGCTTCCTGGAGCTGCAGATTCCCCACTGTTGTAAACATTACATCAATCTTCTTGTGAGTGCCAGGTCTATTTTGTCCCTACATGTAAATAAAATTTAAAGCCATCACACCTACAGGAATTTTTTCTTCATCGAACAAGCCACAGTAGCAGTTTAATTCCAGTCTAAAGTAAAAGGCTCATGAAAAATTAAGCATTTGAATGGCTAAGGGAGAACTTAATGAATAACTAATTGTACTCACCACCTAGGCCAATAGCAGCTGCTAGGATTACTGCAAGGAATAAACCACAGAGATATGGAAAGTATTTTAGGGACATGAAAACATGGCACATGGAAGGTGGTTCAGTATCTCCTAGGAGTGAAACAGAGGGAACAGATTCTGTGAATTTAAACCAGTTGGATTTTGCAATGGAAAAGATTTCTCTGACAATAAACGGAAAGATTCATCTAACATTAAACTGGATGGCAGCAGCAATCTCTGCATACACTTTGTGAACTGACATAACCCAAAGGGATTTGGATGCCCCAGCTCATGGGCTGAGGCTTCATGTGCTTTGGGGTTCACCAATGGTCTCAGATACCTGTGTAACTTTTGCCTCATGAGTGTCTGAATCAAGCTCCTACAAAGCACCTGGCATGTCCTCAGTGCAGTTGAGAATATAAGCTCTGAAGTTGTTTGGGGTTTTTTTTGGTTTGGGTTTTGTTTGTTTGTTGTGTTGTGTTTTGTTGTTTTTTGTGGGCTGCATTACACTGTGAGCTTTAAAAGTGTATGAGCACTTCTCCTGAAAATGTGAGTCTAGGAATAAAGATTAAATCTGGACCAGTTTTGGTTTTGCCGAACCTGTGCACAGGATACAGGAGTACTCTCTGAAGACTTTAGAAAGCTCAGGTGGACTAGTAAATCCTTGCAGTGGAAGTAGCAGTGAGCAAACTACTTTGAATCTCCTCTTTATGACCATTCCTCTCTGATGCTTCCTGACTCTTGCTGGTACCAAGTCTGCAGTGTCAGTGCACTCTCCAGCTGTAGCCTCAGCTGGACTCTGCTTTCCTAGTTTTGGCTGGAACTAAGTCAGTTTTCTTCCTAGCATCTGGAGCAGTGCTGTGTTTTGGATTCAGTGTGAGAGTAATGTTGCCAACACACTGATGTTTCAGATGTTGCTAAGCCCTGCTTGTCCAAAGTGAAGAATTTTTTTTTAGTTTCTTATGCTCTGCCAGTGAGCAGGTGCACAAGAAGCTGGGAGGCAGCATGGCCAGGACAGCTGAACCAAACCAGCCCAAGGGCTTTTCCATACCACCAGACCATCATGCTCAGTATATAAACTTTGGGGGAGCTGGCCAGGAGAAAGGGATCACTGCTTGAGGTCAATCTGAGCATTGGTCAGCAGATGGTGAGCAATTGCTTTGTGCATCACTTGTCTTACCTTGGGTTTTCTTTCTCTCTCATATCTTTCTTTTTTGTTGAGATAATAATTAGAATTGTTGTTATTCTACTGTTGTTATTAAACCATTGTTATCTCGACTCACAAGTTTTGCTTCTTTCCCCAGTTCTCCTTCACATCCCACTGGGAGAGGGAAGCAGGTGCACGGTGCTTAGTTGCTGGCTGGGGTTAAACCATGATAGCTGCTCTGAGAACTGTGTCTGGGACAATGGAAATCCTGGGTTGAGGCCAGAGGCCACATAGCTCCACCCCGTGCACCAGGGAGGTAAGTCCCACGCAAGATGTATTACTCCAAGCTGAGGTAAGAAAGGCAAGGAAACAAGTAAGTGAAACCTAAAGATTTGAACAGGAGGAGAGATATTGGGAAAAGACAGGACTGGCTAGTAAGAAGGTGTTCAAGATGAGAAGGAGGAAACCAAGATGAAAAGGAGGAAAGTCACTGGTCCTTTTGGAACTGGGAGCAAGGTTAACTGAAAATTATAGAAAAGTAAATTTGTAAAAAACCAGGATCCTCAAACTGGTCTTGAAAGATGTGGGGAAAGGTGATCCATTTAAAGTTATTCTATAATGACATTATTTTATAATGATGTAATTCTATAATGACAAGAATTGAAGTGAGTCAAGGATCAGTTTTGAATTTTCAAGAAAAAAAGATGCATCTAGAGTTAAAATATACATCAGTAGTAACTACAGAATATATTTCATGAGCTGGATTCATTCTGGTCACCAATCACTTCTGTAGCTGACCACAACTTGGTGTTTTCAGTCTGGAAGACACCAACAGATCCCATTGACAATAATGAAGAGGTCACTTTTTTCCAGTGTATGCCCTATGTATACACAAGGGGCAAGCTAGGAGAAAACAGCACTCACAGCTTGGTCCTGGGTACACACAGAAGCAAGCAGAACTTTGTCTTCAATTTAAGTTTGTGAAGCTCTTCACTTCCTCATTTTTCAAGCTCTGAATTCGAAATTAGCAAGTACTTGCAATCAGGCATGGATGAGGAGTCTCTCATCCTTGTGTCCCAGTGCTTATAAAGACACAAGTAAATCCCAGCCTACACAAACTCTCTCAGCAGTAGCTGAGTAACTGATTTGGGCAATGGAGTTGGCGTCTGGTATGCCAAAAATCTTAGACAGCTGTAGCATCTTATTGACTAGAAAATGTAATTGCTTTATCTTCATCCCTGATGCTCAGCCTGCTTCTGTTGAAGTTAGTGGTTATTTTTGCTATGAAACCTCTGGGAAGCAGCAAACATACGTGCTGTTCTTCCAAGGCTGCTCTATTGTACACTCAATTTTTCAAATGGACCAGTTTCCAAGGTGGCAAAATTTCAAACAAGCCCTTAAAAAAAACGTGTTTGAAAAGTGTGGGCAAATATTTGCTGTGTGGCTGAAGTGTGTGAATATTTTGGCTGTGAAAAATGCTTGTGTCTGCAAGAACCACCATCACAAGCTGACACAAAATGCCAACACCCTTTAATATGCTTGCAAAATTCATGACTGAAGGAATGAGGTTGTTTTTCTGCTCCAAGTGATGGCTTTCTCTGACTGAGTGGGCAAGTGTAATTTCCCAAGGCTAAAGACCTACATTAGAGATTTAAATCACAAAGGCCAGAAAGCTGTGCAGTATCCCTACCAGATCCATCTGTGCTGGGGTCTACATTTACTTGTGGTACGAAGAAAAACCTTTTAAAGGAAAGTTGAACTTCTGGTACTGGTGGTTCAACTTCTGTAATGGAGATGATCTCAGGACTTCCAGTAGTGGGATTTGTCTCTTCTACCTGAATCATCAGGAGAGAAAAAAAAACAAAAAAAAACAAAAAAACAAAGGAAAGCAAATATAATCACCTTGTAAAATGTGGCCATAAAATCATAAAGCACTTTGGGTTGGAAGAGACCTTTAAAGGTCATCTAGTCCAACCCCGCCCTTCAGTGAGCAGGGACATCAACTAGATCAGGTTGCTCAGAGCCCACTCCAGTCTGACCTAAAATGTTTCCAGATATAGGGCATCTACCACCTCTCTGCTCAACCTGGCTCTAGCTTTTCACCATGCCCATTGTAATATTTTTTCCTTCCATCTAGTCCAAATCTCCCCTCTTTTAAAACCATTACTCCTTATCTTGTGGCAACACGCTCTGCTAAAAAGTCTGTCCCCACATCTCTTATAAGCATCCTTTAAGTACTGAAAAGCCACAATAAGATCTCGCCTGAGCACTCGTCAGGCTGAAGAATCCCAACACTCTTTGCTTTTCTTTGTAGGAGAGGTGTTACATCCTTCTGATCATCTTCATGGCCCTCTTTTGGGCCTGCTCCGTGGATTTGGTCTATGTTTTTCCTGTTCTGAGGACTCCAAAGCTGGACACTTTACATTTTGTACTTATGTTCAGGAGAAGAGCACTGAGTATTAATTTATCAGCAAACTAAAGAAGTTAATTTTTGTTCAAACTTGTTTAAGCACTGTAGCTACTTTTAAAAACTCACGTTGGAGTTGTGAATCCATCCCTTGCTCTTTAAATGCCATTAAAAAAAAGAGAGAGAGAGAGAAGACTAAAATCTGTATGACACCTGCACAGCACTTCATGGGATCCTCAGTCAGAGCCAACTGAATTTTGCTCCAGATAACCTTTAATCATTTTCTACACAGTGAAAAACTATTTAAAATGTGCTACCCTAGAATTCAGGGTAAATAGATCTGAAATGCTGATTTCTGACTCTGGTTGTGCACACTGTCACTGGCAAAAGGAACGGGATTGTTGCAGTGATGTGAAACAAGCCTGGGTTTGCTAAAGACAGCAGAGCTGGTAAGATGTAAATGCTGCACATTTGCAGAGCCAGTTCCAGACAATGGGACTTACAATGGCACATTTTAGGCAAAGAATGTGTGTTTTGTCTGTGACTATATCTGTAAGTCACTTGGAATACCTTTTCACCTTTTAAAACCTTACATTAAGGATCCTACTGCTTCATTTCATAAAATGTCATAGAAACATAGAATGGTTTAGGTAGGAAGAGACCTCAAAGATCATTCAGTTCCAACCCCCTGCCATAGGCAGGGACACCTCCCACTAGAACAGGTCACTCAAAGCCTCATCCAGCCTGGCCTTGAACACCTCGGGGGAGGGAGCAGCCGCAACCTCCCTGGGCAACACATTACAGTGTCTCGCCACCCTCACTGTGAAGAACTTCCTCCTAACATCTCATTCAAATCTCCCCTCTGCCAGTTTAAACCCATTGCCCCTTGTCCTGTCATTACAAGACCTTGTGAATAGTCCCTCCCCAGCCCTCCTGTAGGCCCCTTTCAGATACTGGAAGGCTGCTATAAGGTCTCCTTGAAGCCTTCTCTTCTCCAGGCTGAAAAGCCCCAACTCTCTCAGCCTGTCCTCATAGCAGAGGTGCTCCAGCCCTCTGATCATCTTCGTGGCCCTCCTCAGGGCTGGTTCCAACAGTTGCATGCCCTTCTTGTGCTGGGGGCTCCAGAACTGCACACAGTACTCCAGGTGGGGTCTGAGGAGAGCAGAGTAAAAGGGGAGAATCCCCTCCCTTGCCCTGCTGGCCACACTGCTCTTAATGCAGCCCAGGACATGGTTGGCTGTCGGGACTGCGTGTCATATACATTTCAATGGAGAGAAATTTGGATGGGGTCTGCTAGCTGTAAGGCAGAGAAGGGAACAGCTTTCCACATACCATTTTTTATGTATTTAAATAAATAAATAGCTTCCTAACCAGTGCAGAAGTTGTCCACCAGGAAACAAAACAGCATTGTGGAATACACCACGCACAAGCTAAACACCCACGCGTCGTCTATTCAGAGGACATCAACACGCTCCCAAAGTTTAACACTCACCTCTTGCACTTCTTCCTGAGAAGTCATAGTCAAAAGCAAAACTGTTTTCTTTCTTCATTATCAAAAGAAACCTAAAGGAAATTGCGAGGCTGCCAAGCCAGGCTGCTCTGGAAATGTTTCCGGCAAGCCGCCCGCGGCTGCCTGTTGGGTCACCTGCTGCACACAGCATTATGGCAGCAGCCTGTGTAATTCAACCTGAGGAGGGGTATCGGGTGGCCCCGGATGGCATGGCCACGGAAAGAGGAAGATAAAAATTCAGTGTGCTTTTTAATTAGCCTGAGAGCCTCAGGCAGCACTCTACTATTTGCAAACCTTTCTGTAACTGCTCAACAGAGGCTCAAAACCTGTGCGGCTGAGAAATCTGCCCAGAGCTGTGGGTGGCAGACAGCAGAAGCCTCTGGTGCTTCACCTCTTCAGCACGCAAGGCTCGTAGGCTGATCTTGCTCTTCCTGTACTTGGTTTAGCCTTTGCTATGTGCCTGCAGCAAAGAGCACACTTAGAGAGTGTCCTGGTAGGGCATAAATCCTGCCAAATTAGTTCAAACCCCTGCTCGCCTCCTCCTGTAACAAGGTCCAGGTGTTGAAGGATTTGAGCAAACAATGAGGGTTTGGGCCAAGAAAACAATCCATGCTTTAGATATGGTTCTCTTTTAAATATTGCACAGTGTTTTAGTGGTACTTTGTGAGCAATATCTCATGTTTTATCAACCCCTCCATACTCTGAGATTTAGAGAGTGAAAATGTATGCTCAGCTTTGTGAAATGCTCAGTAGTAGGAGCATTTGAAGGCAAATTGAACTTCTGGTACTGGTGGTTCAACTTCTGTGATAGAAATTATCTCAAGACTTCCAGTAGTGGGATTTGTCTTTTCTACCTGGATCATCAGGAGAGAAAAAAAACAAAAGCAAAGGAAAAAAATATATATAATCACCTTGCAAAATGTTGCCATAAAATCATGAAATACTTTGGGTTGGAATAGACCTTTAAAGGTCATCTAGTCCAACCCAGTGAGCAGGGACATCAACTAGATGAGGTTGCTTAGAGCTCCCTCTAGTCTAACTTAAAATCCTCCTCCTGGGAGGTGGTGGAGACACCTTCCCTACGAGTGTACAAGAAATGTGTACATGGTGTGTTGGGACATGGTATAATAGCCATGGTGGGTTTAGTTTGAATGTTGGATTCACGATTTTAGAGGTCTTTTCCAACTGAAACAGTTCTGTAAAATCTGGCACCTTTTTTTTTTTTTTTTTTTTTTTTTTTTAACTGAGAAGAGAGGTTGATGATAGAGAGGAGGTTAGAGGGAAGAGGGTCGAGAAGCAAAAGCCACATTAAATACTTCCAGAAGAGACCCATGGTCCTTTCCTTCTGCTGAGGGGGAAGGAAGCAGAGTGCAGGGAGAAGACAAAAGACTTGCAGACACCCACTTTGAGGGTCCAAGACATGCCCAGACTTGTTCCTCCCAAATAGGGGAAAGCAAGCTCTTGACTTCACCCAATATGGCTAGGTTTGGCAAAGTGCCATTCTGATTGGTGAGTTTGTGTGGCCACAGTGGCCATTACATTTGGGCAAATAATAAATAGGCTTTCTGCCACAATTTTGTTTTTGCTTCCACTTTTACTTTTGCTTTGCCTGCTCTGCCCTGCCACATTATGCTCTGCTTTGCTTGCAATGACTTTCAAGACACTGACAGAATTCCCGTCGAGTTTTGGGTACTGTCTGATACTCTTTTGTGATAAAATATTCGAAGCCTCTCTCTAAGAAATTCTGTAACTAGATTCTGTTGTGCCTTCCACTTTAGTAGCAGAAAGGAGCCTCTCAAGTCCCCTGGTGGGCAAGAGGTATAATTGAAACTAAGACCCTCTTTCCTGTTTTAATGTTTGCATTTGCTAGTTATTTCTTCAACAGTTAGTGGATTCATACTGAAGCCAGGCTTGTAACACAGAAATGCTTTCTCTGGGTGGGAAGCAGCAGGAAGCTGTTCTAACATCTGGGGAGGGGTTGGAGAGCCAGACCTCATTGTGGTGCACAGGGACAGAAGTTCTCACATTATTAACCAGTGTCTGTTTTGACAACATAAGGAGGAGAGGACATTAAAATCAAAATCAAAACGAAAGAATTTGGCCTATAGACTGATTTCTTACATGCTGCATGGCATCCCTGCTTACCTTCCCCAAACCGCAGCAGCAAAGCAGATTTCTTTCTTTCATAAGACAATTGAAAATGAAAGGCTAAAAGATCCCACCCCAGATTCTCCAGCAAATCCACCCTGACTGTGGTGCTTACCTTTAGACTACGAGTGTTTTCTGTTGGAGTGGATGGGGAAAGCCTGCAGGTAGCTTTGGGGGTTTGTTGGCCACACTAAAACGAAAATTCAGAGATGCAGATGCTACGAAAACAGGATGTCAGCTTTTGTCACAAAAGATCACAGGAGGTTTGAGGGCTCTTTCATTTTAGCTGCCTCCTTTCTCTCTCTCTCATTTTCTTACTCCCTCCCTCGCATCCTCCTCCCACCTCCCAGTATCTGTCAGCCCTCAGCGCAGAGTCAGGGGAAACGCAGAGGAGATGGCGATGTCTGAGGCACAGCTGTACACAAAGGTGTCCAACAAGCGTAGGAGCAAAAGCTCCTCTGTACTCCTCGAGTCTCTCCTCTCCAAAGGATTCCCAGCTCATATTGCGTGAGTAGTGTGTTTGGCTGCCTTGGCAGCACTAAGAGGTGTTTCAGATAGAAGAGTTATTTCTCATAAGATCCTGACAGCTGCAAGCTTGCTTTTTAGCTGCTTCCTATACAGAGGCCAGATGCGGCTTGCTTTGAATTTCTTCTAGAGAGCTCTGCTTTGCTCATACTGCAAAACCAACCAGTGCTGTGCACATTTTTCTAAGTACTGTGCATATCTGAAGACACATGGCCTTCCACATCCTCAGACTGACAGCCTTCACAGTGAGCTAAGAAGTGGATGTCCTTAGTTTGCTCTTGAGATATATCCTCTTTCCTTTTGCCTGCTTACCTCTGTTATTATAATGGAGTTAATTGTGAATATAACTTCTATGCAAAGGTGGTTTTATTTCAGGCCTGGCAAAGATTTCCTGCAGGATTTTGTCACTGGAAAAAGTTTCAAGAGTATGCTTTCCTTAACAAGATGCCACATAAGTCTGTCAAATTCTCTTCCTGTCTGGAATTAGGACCTTGTTCCCAAAAGCATGTCCTACCTAGAAAACTTTAAAGAATGAGGCTCTGTTCTTGGCAACTCCAATGGATGAGAGATTACCTGCAGCTCATCAAGTTAATAAAAATGAAACCTAGTAGTCTCTTCTCCCCAGAACATCACTTTGGTTGGACAGGGAAGTTTTCAGGAAGATTGATTTTTTAAGTTCTGAAGGAAAAGTGTGGGTGTTTCGGTTTAAATTGTTAATAATAAGAAAAAAGAAAAAAAAAAAGAAGCTTTCAGTGCCAAAGAACTCATAAAAATATGTCAGAGAAGAAAGCATTGTCTCTCCCTTGTGGCCGAAAATTAAGCAAATTGGAAAGCCACCATTCCTAACTGCTGTGCTGCTCTTTTAGGGACAGCTGTGTTTAGCTGATCAGCTTCATACAAGCCATATTATGATAGGCACAACTTACAAGGAAGCTGTGGATCCCTCGTTCCCACTTACACGCAGTGGAATTTTAGCTGCGCAGGTGAAAGCTTGGCTCATCATTTCTCTGTCTATACTATAAGTTTGACCACCTCGAAGTAATGGCTAAGTTTTCAGGGTTTTTGTCCTGTATGTGATAGTTTTCAAACCCCCTTTGAAACACTTTCTACTATTACTGAGATGCCTTTGTGCTTCCCAGGTCAAAATCAAGAAGCAGTGGCAGAAGTACTATGCAAACAAACATAAAATTACAGAAAGTCAAACCACTTTATTGTTTAATTTATTTGTTTGCATTGACTTTGAGACCTACACTATTGTGGTTGCATTTTTAAAAGGCCTTTAATCTGTTTCTGTAGTTCCCGGATTGAACCATAATCAAAAGTACTGAAAAGCTGTTGAGGTGTCCTGACCTGAGAAAAATGAGGCCAGGTGGAAATACTACAAAATCCTTCATAATGTAGAACCAGCCTGCCAAAGCACCAGCATTTCCCCAAAGAACAAAATATGTGAGGTTGAAGCCCAGCATCATATCAACAAAATGGGCATCCCCTGGTGCTTCCACAGAACGGAACCATCAGCAGTTTCTGTTCCAGGGAAGAGCTGGTTTATTCACATTGCAAAGACAATATCTTTAGTACAGACTTCCTACTCACTCTCTGAAACTCTTATGTAGGGAATTCATTCTGCACATTATCTTTCACTCCTCACTGCTCGTCATGATGTCTAGCCACAGCCTGATGCTCTCCTGATGCTGAGGGCACTACGAAGCCTACTGGAAAGCATCCTACAGACATCGTATGTGATGAGGCAAAAGGTGGGAATAGGCATATAGAGTACAAGTACAAGACAGCAAGGAGATAGTACTCAGCAACATGACAGTTTATGGTCTCAGGTCTCATTTATCTTATTATGCTTGCAATTTTGCAGGCCTTAAGATTAAGAAGGAAAGCGGAAGTTGTGCTGGTTTGAACTAATTGGAGCATTTGAGTGAAAAATTAGACTGTTGGTTGAGACAGGGAAACACAGTATGTCACTTCACCCAGAGCTCTACTGAGAGAGAAAGAAAGAAAGAAAAAAGTTGTTTTAAAAGTGATAACCAAAATATAGATAGGGCAGATGGTTTCAGACCTCTCTGGCTATAGCTGCTCTTTTCATGGTCTCCTTTGTATCTGCATTGGTAGCTAATTCTCAGCAATTCTACTAATTTCCTTTCCTACTGCTAACCCCCTGGCCAATCTACCTCTGCCTATCTTCAGCGTCAACAGGTGGGGAGATAAGATTGGGAAAGGGGGGAGAGGTGGTAGAGGTGGTTGGTTACCCCTCTTAGGGATTTTGATCTCTGAGAGGGCTGTGGTGTTTCTATATTACCTTTTCATTGTATATATCTGTAAGTATCTGTTATACATTGTAAATATCTGCTTGTCTATTGTGCATTGCTGTAAATATAAAGTTTCATTTATCAACTTCCAGCATTCTGAGTCCTAGCCTGGGTTTATTTCAAAGGGTGGGGGTGCAGGGAACTGCTTAAACCACCAGAGAAGTCAAACTCCATTTGGCTGCAGGACTGTTTGCACAGTGCTTCTCTCTGGGTGGGAGCAGCAGCATGGCATGAAGTGCCAAAACACTCAAACACTCATTTTGAAGTGTACAAGTAGTTGACCACATCTGGCATCACTGGCCCAGCGAGGCAGTGACATTTCTGTAGGATATGACAGGAAGGGTTGCATGGGGAGAATGACAAAAACACAAGTTGCTCTTGATTGATGTGATGGAGAAAGGGGAGCCAGCAGAGGCTTGTGAAGAAAATGTGCTTTATTCAGCTACAGAGGACACAGGTTAGTTTTAGACCAGCTAGCTCATGGTCCCGCTTTGATTTGACCATCGTTGTTGATTTACTTTATGGAGAAGAGAGGTAGAAGGTAAAGTTTGAGTGGACTCACATTAGCTGTCATCCATGTTGAGCTCCACTGAAGAATCAGGCATGGATTCCATATGCACATAAGCACAGTTAATATGTTTTTATCAAGGCCATGTGTAATTCTTGCACTAGAAAGCAGACGGAAGGCTAGAAGGAAGTACCAAGGACAAATCAAACTCCACTGCTGCTTAATCCTCTCATTGCACTGCTGGTGTGTGCTCAAGTGTCACAAGAATGGACAGAGGATAGAAATGTGAGGAGACTAAATGAATCAGGTGCTCCCAGGGCCCAGTGGCCAGTGAGGGTGGCCTCAAGAGAGAAGGGAAGAGATATCAAATAATGTAGCAGATTTTCCTCCATGCCCACTGTCCCTACTTCTCTTTCATGTCTTTTCTAAGAAGCTGATAGGTGGGTTATAGGGCTGGAAATGGGGTTCACAGGTGTTAGTTAAAAAGTGTAACCCTTCACCTGTCACCTAACATTTAAGTCACACAGACCTGCTCAGGTCAACCACTTAGTTGACATTTTGTAAGCTCTAAGGGAAAAAAAGGAAGCATGAATCAAATCTGATCCCAGGGAATGATAGTAGTGTAAACAGCAAGACAGGTGGGATAGTGACCTCATTTTGGACTGAACTGATTGATGGCTTAGATCTGGCACTCTGCTGGCTTGTGAGAGATCCTCAATCCAGATTGTTATGCCCTGGTATAAATATGATTTCATTTGTTTATATGTATGGGATTAGGCCTGGCATCTTGAACCCAGAACATTATTCTAGCAAGCCCTAATCTTACAGCGCATGCATGGATGGTTTACCCAAGCCTAAGGAAGTCCCTAGAGTCAGTAAGAGTGCTAAGGCAGTATTTCCAGAACACAAAGGAGACCATTCTGTGGGGAAGATGGATTTCCAGTTATCAAGGAGCTAAAGACTTGTGGTGGAAAAAAAACTATCTGCAGAGCTTTAAGGCATTCATGTTTTCTAGGAATACCCTAGCTGTTAAAGGTCCTCTCTGTGCTGGAAAATAGACACTGTGACCACAGCATGTTCATTCTTTACTTTATAGGAGTTTTCTTTCTTCTGTTTCTTACTAATAATTTTTTTTTTCCCTCTAGGCAAAAAGCCTTGGCTGCTACTGGACAGAAGACAATAGAAGATGCTACAAAATGGTAAGTACTTATGATTTCTGATAAGTGCTTTCACATTAAACTTGCTAAAAATCCTTCTTTATATGCTGATTCTGTCAAAGAAGTTGAATATAGATGCCTTTAAAAAAAAAAAAAAAAGCACCTGAGTTTGGGTTTCAGTTTTTTTGCTTTGTTTTTATTTTAGCACATAGGGAAAGAAATAACTGTATTTGTACTTATTCTGGGAAGCAAAGGTATTTGCAGAAGGTCTGGGGGGGAAAAAAATGGGGAGGAAAGGGCAGCCTTGGGCAGAAGCAGCTGTCCAACAGTGGTGTTAGCCAATTCATGGGAGCAGCTGCTTTGGGCAGATGCTTCTCTGTTTCAAGCCTCCTGCTTACTTATGACCCTGGCCACCAAGGTCTGCCCACTGCTTTTGCAAGGAGCTCACAGGCTCCACGTCAGGATTGCAGGCATGCAGTAGCACACATCTGGGAAAGCACTCAGAGGCACTCATGAGGTAAACTTCCTTAGGTGCACCCATGGACAACAGGCACAAGATCCAAGGGGGTGCCCTGTACTCTCTGTCCTGAAGGAAGGGAGGAAAGAAACCAAAAATATTAGACCCATGGTTGCAGGTACAAACACGTGCATCAGCAATGCAGGATTAATTACAAACAGGCTGCTTACTGCTCTTGAGAAAGGCTCATTTATTATAAAAGCTGAAAGGGCTATGGTCTGAGGGAAGTACCATTAAAATCAAAGTAACTTGTTAGTACTGATCCCTAGAAAGTTTTTAACTCTGTACCAAGACTCCCACACAGAGTATTCATATGTTATTCATGTGCTGATAATTGATTTTTTTGCTTTAATCCACCTTCAAATTCCAGTTTTTCCTTTTGCTTTCCTCAGCTTTTTTTTTCCCTGTACCTTTTTTTTTTTTTTTTTTTTTTTTTTTTTTTTTTTTTTTTTGGCTTGACTGGATTTTTTTCTGTTTGTTTGTTCGTGGTTTTTTGGGGGTTTTTTTTTGTGTGTATGAAAAGCCAGAGGAGACATTTGAGAATGCCATGTTCTTCCAAAATGTTTTTTGTCAGGGATGCTACCATGCTTTCCAGAACAACTTTCCAATCTCTCTCAACCCAGCAGCTGCAAAGCCAAACATGCAGCATGTGAAAAACAAGGTGAAGGATATCATCACTTGACACAGGAATTTCTGATCTCTACTTGCACATTTTTCCAGTTCATCTGGCTTGCTTTTATTAGGGCTTGATAAAAAGTGTAATTCTTCTTTAGTATTTCTTTAAACCTGCAGTTAGTTTTCATTTGTCTTTCCTCCACCTTTCTACCCATTGTTTTTTTTTTTGTCTTCCAGTTCTCTGTTTCCAGACATGAAAAAAAAGGGGGGGGGGAGGAGGGAAATTACTTGAAAAAGCCTAAAAAATAGATTTTTTCTTTTTTGGTCATCTTTCCATTTCATACTCTGAGAGAAGGGACGTAATAAAATTTGAAGTACACTCAAAGAAAAGGGGGGTGGGGGAGGGGGCAGGGAAAAACCCACAAAACATTCCCCATTAGCTGGTACTTCACAGACAAAATTCGTAAGGAGCATTTATTTCAGCTTTTCATTTGTAAGAAAGTAACAACCTTGTATTTCCTTTTTCTGGTCTCTACTATGGATGCCTTCTGCCACAGGAAAATAGAGTAAGTGGTGCACACAATTACACTCTATGATATGCTCTTGATTTCAGGTTGCACTCCCACTGCAATGATCCTTCTTTGGATGACCCAATTCCTCAGGAGTATGCTCTTTACCTGTGTCCCACTGGCCCTTTCCATCACCACCTGCAAGAGTTTTGGAAGGAGAGCAAGCGCCAGTGTGGGAAAAACAGAGCCCATGAGGTTTTTCCACACATCACTCTCTGTGATTTCTTCACGGTAAGGCATGAAGAGGGATGAGGCATGATCAGAGGGCTGGAGCACCTCTGCTATGAGGACAGGTTGAGAGAGTTGGGGCTTTTCAGCCTGGAGAAGGCTTCGAGGAGACCTTATAGTAACCTTCCAGTATCTGAAGGGGGCCTACAGGAGGGCTGGGGAGGGACTGTTCACAAGGTCTTGTAATGACAGGACGAGGGGGAATGGGTTCAAATTGGCAGAGAGGAGATTTAAATGGGATGTTAGGAGGAAGCTCTTTACAGTGAGGGTAGTGAGGCACTGGAATGGGTTGCCCAGGGAGGTTGTGCCTGCTCCCTTCCTGGATGTGTTCAAGGCCAGGCTGGATGAGGTCTTGAGCAACCTGATCTAGTGGGAGGTGTCCCTGCCTATGGCGGGGGGTTGGAACTGGATGATCTTTGAGGTCTCTTCCAACCTAAACCATTCTATGATTCTATTTGTGTAAGAGTTGTGTAGTGCCTTTGGCAGACATGGAGTTAGTTATCCCCACAGTATCTTCTGTAGTGCTGTGTGTGGCAGTGCTGAGCTGGGTGTTGATAACTCATCAGTGTTTTGGCTACTGGTAGCTGGGTGTTGATGACAGATCAGTGTTTTGGCTACTGCTGAGCACCAAGGCGCTGCTTTTCCAGCATCCCACCCCCTCAATACTAGGCTGAGGGATGGGAAAGGTCTTGAAAGGAGACATGGCTGGGATAGCTGACCTAAACTGACTGAAGGTGTGTTCCATTCACATGATGTCAGCTCAGATATGAAAGCTCAGTGAAACAAGGAGGTATGGGGAGCATTTGTTGATGGCATTTGTTCTCCAGAGCAGCCACTGAGTGTATTGATGCTTCCTGGGAAGTGACCAGATATCATCTGCTTATAGGAAGTACGGAATATCTTTGTCTGCTCTTGTTTGCATGCTCAGCCTTTGCTTTCACTTTTGCCCCACTAAATTTCTCCTATCTGACCCACAGGCTTCTTGCTATATTTTCCCTCTCTTCTGTCCATCTAAGAAGGGGAGTGATAGAGTGGCTTTGGTGGGCATCTGGCCCAGCCAGGGCCAAACCACCACAATGTGCAAAGGTCAAACATCAACTGCTGGTGAAACTAGACTGCCTGCTACTCTCTTGTACCAGAACTTCTCCCTGGTGATCAAACTGACAGGCTTGCTTAATATTTAGGTCTAGACAAGCTTGCTTAATATTTAGTATTCACCCCTGTGTTGGCACTGAGTTCTTTCTTCCTGCCTCCTACTTTAGCTACCCACTTTAGACCTCAGCATACCTAAAAATTGGGTGCTGTGGCCCAGTGGGATGCTTGTGGGATGGCCAGTGTAGTCGGGTAACACATGTTTAGCATAAATCTAAAGCAGCTCTGTCCAGACAAGGTTGCATATGGACCTGACAGCAGAAGGCACTGCTCTCCATGTGCCATTAGAGCAATCATGCCCACTGCTACATAGATCTAAGATATCAAACCTTCCTGTCCAGAACAGCAGTGGCTGCCTTCAGCCAACTGTGCAGTGGTGACAGCTACTACATCACAGGATGTAGTCAACTTTGGTGTTATGCCTATGTGGATCTCAGGAAAAACTCTACCTCTCTGACAGAGTCCCAGACAGAAGGTCATTGCAATGGTGGCACCTCCCAGTCTTTACCCTTTCTAACAAAGCGTGGACGTTGGGGAAAAAAAAGAGAAGCAGAATACACAGGGAATAGAAAATTAACAAGGGGAATTGTGCAGTTGAATCATTCTGTCCATAATTTAATATGGAAGTTAGGCTCCTGCTCTGGTCTCCTGGGGCTATTTTCTGGTTCTGGAGAGGCTACTATTCTCCTGGCTGGCCTGCTCTTCCCAGCAGAGTTGCTTCTCCTGCACAGGTGAATGTGCCAGTATCACCAAAGACCAGTGGCAGTCTGCAAAAACTCTGGAGCCAACTGGTATCCACTTTTCACATGCTGGTAGTGCATGAGCTAGAGACACGATGATGTTAACCATACTTTCATGCTAAACCTTGCTGCTAAGTATAGACAGTGAAAATAAAAGTATTTTCTTGCAAAGCATTGACTAGCAAAGTACCTGGTGGCCGTTAATCACAACTACACAGAACAAAAATCATCAGTTAATAAGGACAGCTCTGCTGAAGGAAGGTGTCAGGTTTAAAGGCCTGCCCCTGGAAGAGACAACTGAATCACAACCCTCACCTCACACACCTCAGCCCTGTTTCAGGTAGCATATCTCTTGGGTCAAATGCATCCTCCAGTGCTATTCTCTGCTCCTCAGCTGTCAGCAAGATCTGACCTGGGTGCATCACAGGCGAATGTGAGGCTCACTGACCTGGCTCCCACCTCCTCCTCCTCCTGATCTGACCTGACCCTCTCCTGTATCTTGACTCCCCGAGTCTTTTGCAGCTCCCAGACATGTCAGCCTCAGAGGAACCTGCTGCATGGTCCTTGCCCTGGTGCAATATGTCACCACAGCCCTGTCCCCCAGTACCACCTCACCACCTCTTCCACTACAAGCTCATCTGCCCAATGCCCCCTTGGTGCATCCCTCTGAGAAATGTCCAAGAGAGAAAGACAGTGTAAGCAGAAGGAGCTCCTTGCTTCTTTTCTGATTTTCTCATTCAGCAGCTTGCCCCAGTACACAGGTTAAATGGAGCAAATAGCTCTGTGGTGGAGAGAAAGCAGCACAGAAATGGCTGGACAGAACAAATTCCATCTTCTTCCTTTTGCTTCTTAAAATTGTTAATTACTCATTTTTAAACTTTTTTTTTTTTTTTTGGTGGATCTGCACAATCCTTTAATTTGCTGTGAATAAAACATTAAGGATCATAATGACAAAAATACCTTATGGATTTTGCTAGGTATGTTGCTCAGATTGAGATCTTGACGTTTATTCAGTTAAAGACTGTATGATAACAATAACACAAACTCTTACTTAGAACTGAAGAGTGAAATCAGGATCCCTGACTCACTTCCCACAGGTTAGATGGTAAAATCTTTTGTTTTTTTCCTACTTGGGCTAGATACACCTGCTGGTAGAAGGCTCTGTCTGCTGTTATAGCACCAGGATATTGTGCTGATAGAACTGCCCAATGTTACTGGTTTTAATACCAAGGTTTTCAAACGAATTTCATAGAATGGTTTAGGTTGGAAGAGACCTCAAAGATCAGCCAGTTCCAACCCCCTGCCATAGGCAGGGACACCTCCCACTAGATCAGGTCGCTCAAGACCTCATCGAGCCTGGCCTTGAACACAGCCAGGGAGGGAGCAGCCACAATCTCCCTGGGCAACCTGTGCCAGTGTCTCGTTACCCTCACTGGAAAGAACTTCTTTCTAACATCCCATTTAAATCTCCCCTCTGCCAGTTTAAACCCATTCCCCCTCGTCCTGTCATTACAAGACCTTGTGAACAGTCCCTCCCCAGCCCCTCCTGTAGTCCCCCTTCAGATACTGGAAGGCTACTATCAGGTCTCCTTGAAGCCTTCTCTTCTCCAGGCTGAAAAGCCCCAACTCTCTCAGCCTGTCCTCATAGCAGAGGTGCTCCAGCCCTCTGATCATCTTCATGGCCCTCCTCTGGACCCTCTCCAGCAGTTCCATGTCCTTCTTGTGCTGGGGGCTCCAGAACTGCACACAGTACTCCAGGTGGGGTCTGAGGAGAGCAGAGTAAAGGGGGAGAATTCCCTCCCTTGCCCTGCTGGTAATGCCTCTCTCTTAATGCAGCCCAGCTCACAGTTGCTGTCTGAGCCGCGTGTGCACACTGCAGGCTCATGTTGAGCTTCTCATCCACCCAGACCCCCAGGTCCTTTTTCTCAGAGCTGCTCTCCAGCCACTCACCACCCAGCCTGTATTCGTGGTGAGTGGCTAGAGATTTGCAGGATATGTTATCTTTCTCAGAAAATCTAAGGCCCCTGTTGTTTTCTGGTGCTACTCTATTAACACAGGTGACAATATGGTTACTGCACTGTTAAGTGAAGCCTTCTCCTCCTCTCTTTTCTTTCAGTGTGAAGACCAGAAAGTGGAAATATTGTATGACACCTTAAAGCAAGTCAGTGACAACTTTTCACAACACTTCCCACCATTTATTTCTCTATCCCTACACTCATCCACCAGCTACCTTGGTTTCTTTGTTGGTGACAGCCATGCAAATATCCTCAAAGAGTTTGCTGTGGCGTTCTCATCAGAGGCTTCAGCCCTGGCAGGTAGGACCAGCATCAGAGAGAAAATAGGTGGGTGGTAGCACAAACGCTTAGGCATGGGACTGAAAATGTCTCCTGTGTCTTCTGAGGAACTTAGGTGATGTCTTACTGTCAGCAAGTACCCTTTCTTCCTACAGATTTGAAAACAATGAGGGCAGAGGAGCCTGTTTTAAAGTTTGAAGGCACAAAGCTTTTGTCTGGAAGCTGAAATGGTGCAAACACAATCTAAGATGAGAAGGAATATAATGTGCCCTATTCCTGGACCTCCATCCTCATAGTGCCATGGCCCAGACTGGTAGCCTCACTGCATCTCCAAGAAATAAATCCTACTCTCCACTCCAGTAACATCTAAGTGAAACTGCATCAGCAGTGGAGAGGGAAGGGACACAGCCCCAGTATAGATTAACCTGGGAGATTCAGTACATCCCAGACTAGGAGAGGAATTCAAACCCTGTTCATTTTCCTTTGCCAGCTGAAGGCAGGAAGCAAATCCAGTCCAGATTTGTGAATTATTTTGGCGTGATTAAAACCATGACATTCTGCAAAACCGTTACCAGCAAAACCATGACCTACTCTACTACTAATTACTGTGACATTTCCTGCGTCACGCAAAGCATGTAGGATAAAACAAGAAAAGGAACTTTCAGTGACCTTCACTTCTATCTTGTGCTGTGTGATTGTTTCATTCATAGATTGCCGTGTGAAGCCCTGCCTAAAGCAACTCCACCTTACCTTAGCTCATAAGTTTTATCCTCATCATCAGAAAACTTTGGAAGAATTGGCCAAATGCATTAACCCTGGGGAGACCTGCCAGTGGGTGGCTGCTCTCTACTCACGGGACATGCGTTTCGTGCATTACCAGGTACTGTTATCAGATTTATTTCACTTCCTATATCTGTGGTCAGGCTCTTTGGTACAGTCACCTTGCCTTTTTTTCTTTTTTTTCCTTTT
>VWZI01005785.1:28915-41268 GCA_013396835.1 Psilopogon haemacephalus | reverse complement strand
TTTGAGGTTAATTGGAATATTTTAATAAGAAAAATTAGATTATAGGCTGAGAAAGGAAAACATTGGTGATGTCTCCTTCATGCATGTGTTTGCTGACCAATGCAAAAGTAAGAACCCAAACACAGATAAGGCAGAGCTGCTCAGGTCATTCTGGCTGCTGATCTCTCTCCTCTTGGCTTCTAGCTGAATCTTTCTAACTCAACTAATCAATTCCTGCTTCTAACTCCCCCGGCCGATCTTCCCTGTTTACCTGGCATGTAAGATACTAGGATAAGATTGAGTGGTGGTGGGGAGGTGAAAGGGTGGCTGGGAACCCCTCTTGAGGACTCTGATCTCTGGGAGGGGTGTGGTGTTTCTGTATTACTTTTTTATTGTATATAGCTAAAATATTTGTAATATATTGCAAGTATCTGCTTGTATATTGTGCAAAGCTGTAAATATGAAGCTTCACTCCTTAACTTCCAGCTGGCTGAGTCTAGTCTGGGTGATTTCAAAAGCGTGGGAATGCAGATTACTCCCAAACTACCACAACCCAGAACAGGGAAATACGTGTCAGGACGAAAGTGGAGAATAAGAAAGCAGGAGTTCAAAAGGGAGATCTTTAGGCCAAAAGTCTCCTTTATTATGCTGGAGATATCCTATATTAAGTGTGTGAGATTCACACTAGATAATGGGAGTGGTGCCTTCTGGCTGCACAATCAATTGAGTGGTCTTGTCTTCAGTAAAATTGTGGGGAGTTTTGTCATTTTGGCAATGGCAGAAGAACATCTATGAGTGGATTTTTCTTTCTTTTGGACCCCACAAAGCTGAACATCTCATGATTTACTGTCTTCTCTCTCCTCCCTCAATCCACTCATTCAGACTTTGCAGAAGGGTTATGACAGGTCACTTCCCAAGCCAGCGTCCTGGCCTTAAAATCTGAACTCCTTAAGGTAACAGCAGTTACCATGTTATTTTTGCCAGTAAGACACTGACTATATCTGTAGTACTAAACCACTACTTAGTTCAGTGCAGCCACCTAAGTTCAGGCACTGCCCTGTGATCCTCCAAATTGCTTAGTTATTGGCTGTCTCCTTGGTGTGGTCTTGGCTGATGGTATATCTCCCTCACCCATAGGGTTTCCAGGCAAGGTCTGGGCAGAGCACAGACCATAGCTGGTCCCCAGTGGACAGATAACATGGCTGAGGTGGAGGCAAGAGAGACTAGATTCTGGGCAGATGTCCTACTTCACCACTTCCCCTTGTGGGCAAAGAACAGGCCTTGACTTGTTTCATTTGCTAATGGAGATGTCACTGCAGGCTGACTTTTTAGAACCAGCCATCTAACCATCCAGAAGAAAGGAAGTCATTATGACCAACTGCCATCTGTTTGTTTAGCTGCTGCCTGCTTTGTGCTGTGCCAAAATGTCCCACCTTGTTTCAGGAAAATACTACAGAGCAGATCTGAACTTCCCTTCTACCCTGCCAAAGCGGAAAGATGGAGTAAGCCATTTTGAATACGACCCTCCTTTATCTTGCTGTGGCGTTTTCCAGTCGAGGCTCATAGGTAAGCTAGATAATATCCTGCTAAAAACATCCTCATGAGAGACAGGCATTAATCATCTGCAAAAACTCATACTGGCTTTGCAGCAGGAAAAGCCCTCCTAGCAGCACTCATTGTGGTAAACACTTCTCTACGGGCAACCACTGCAATATTTTGTTAAATGGTAAAATAAAGAGCAGGAGTGATTGCTCATCTTTGAGTCCCATTCTGACAGTCTCTACCAAAGAAAGTTAAAAGAAAGAAGCCCCACTGCTTTTCTGCAAGTGGCTAATTTCTTACTCAGTTGTTAGTAAATGAGCAGTGAGGAATGAAGAAGCTGCCAAAAAAAAAGGAGCTTTGTGGTCAGCAGAGTGTGGCTACTTCATCACAGGTACCTGATGACTGGATGACATGGGTTAGTCTGATTCATTTCACTCACCAAATGAAGTGGGTTTTGCTCCCTGAGCAAGTGTACCTGACTGGGGCAATGCAAGTCTGGTGAAAATGCTTGTCTTGGATGATTCAGGTATGTGGAGCCAGTGAAATGCCTCGCTGCTGTTTGCAGATTTGGAATCTTCTGTAATCACTTTAAATTTGCTGCTGCCACTTTCTAGTGCACTGAACTTGCTAGTGCACTTGGTCAGCCAACTGACCAAGAAAAAGAATTACTAGAAAGAGGTTCAAGCTGGTCTTTGGAAAAAGTATTTTTACAGTATTTTCTCGTCTATTGCAATTCCTATAAGAGCAACTCCCTTTGCTGTTCCCACCCAGGGGAAGCTCTGCTGGACCACGAGGTGACAGTCAACTACATCTACTCATCACCTGCACTCCGCTGCATACAGACAGCTCAGCATGTACTGCAGGGTAAAGCAGAAAAACTGGTCAGGTGTTTTTGTTGTGGTGATAACATCTTCATCAAACTTCTGTGAAGCCTCTGAGATGAGTAACTGAGATGTATGGCTTTGGGGTTATTTGTTGCTATATTTAAGCAGAGAAGACAAGGTGGTTTTGTCGAGCAGTAATAAATCTGCACCAAAAGACCGCTGAGCAAAACTCTACATAGATATAGCTAAAATGTTTCCTGTCTGGATCTCATCCAGGTTGCAACATTACTGAGGTCTTCTGTTCTCTCCAGTACCTTGCAGATGATCACAGCAGAGCTGCAGAAATAATAATAATAATAATAATAATAATAATAATAATAATAATAATAATAATAATAATAATAATAATAATAATAATAATAATAATAATAATGTAAAAACTTGTAGTGCCTTAACATTAGTCAGACCAGAATGCAATGTTGGCTTCATCAAATCTTTTGTTTCACAATGAGCAGTCCTGCATTAATGAAAACATTACAGAGAACAAGGTAGAAAGTACAGCACGACCGCATCATGTGGAGTGTACATTTCTCTTCTTAACAAATATTTCTTGTTCTTGCAGGGCTTAAATTAGACAACAAAGTCAAAATTAGGGTGGAACCAGGCTTGTTTGAATGGACCAAGTGGGAAGCAAGCAGAGTAATTCCTAACTTCATGACTGTGACAGAACTGGCAGAGGCATCTTACAAGATAGACACAAGTTACAGGTAATTGCTCCATATCTAGCTGGTAAAGCTGCTGTGGTTTTCTTTTTTCCCCTGCAGTATGTCTTCATTTGCCATAAACCATTACAAATACTGCAAAAAAATGGGCAATTCTGACCAAATTCAAGCCTGCATGGTCTGTTCCCAAAATATTATATGCTGTCCTCAGTCTTGTCCCAAGAGTCAGCTTTGTTTGCTGCTCTGACACAGAGTCAGGCATGCCCACTTGGGAACATGGCACACAGATGGACCTGTACATGCACAAACATCCAGTACTTGTATATGGGACCAACCCTGTTTTGGTGTGACCTTCAGATGGGGGTCAGGCCTGTAGTTTGTTATATGCATTGGAGTCCAATACCAGGAGTTTTGCTTTTACCGTTGGTTTAGGTGGAACACACCTTAGAAATGTGAATTACAGAATCATAGAATGTTAGGGGTTGGAAGGAACCTCTAGAGATCACTGAGTCACACTCTCCTGCCAAACCAGCAAGACCTAGGGCAGGCCACCACAGGAACACATGCAGGCAGGTTTTGAAAGCACTCTGGGCAAGGATAATGTGTTGGGTAAATAACATGCTGCTTTTCAGCAATGAACAGATTTTATTCCAGCAAAGGTTAGCATGTCCATTGCTGAGGGTCTGCAGGGCAGCAGCAAGAGGTCTGTCCCATGGCAGAGGGTGAGCCCAGGCTGGGACATGGTAGGATGTACAGCTCCACACCTGAAATGTTGCTGGTTCTTGCCACTGAAGTAACGAGTACAATAGGAATGGTAAGTGAGGGGCCCCTGTGCACCTCAGGGCAGAGCCACACTGGATAGAGAAAGGGGTAAGCCCATCATGAGACAACTGTCCTTCTGGGTTTGGGGGTAGGTAGGATAAGAGTGTTTCACTATAATTTATACCAAATTAGGTCGGGAAGGGTGTCATGTTATTTTGTGTTGCTCAAAGATCAATACTGTGCTCAGCAAGGACTTTTTGCAGTCCTCACAAGGAGGGCAAGGAGGAGTGGGTGGAGTGATGCCTTTTCTGAGAGCTTGCAAACCACAGCAGGGCAGGAAATGGTAAGCCTCCAGTTCAAGCTACCTCCTCACCTTGCTCACAAGCCAGGCTGCTCTGTGCTTGCCATGCACAGCCAGGCCCAGGAAATGAGCTAATAGAAGTTAAGTGTTTCTGTGATTTTCCATACATAGAGGAAAGGGGGGGAAGGAAACTTCACCCATTTTAGTGCATCTCTTACAGCCAAGTGAGTGTCTTCATGTAAAACTGCATGAAAGAATACATTCCTTCATTTTCTTGGATAGCAGGGTTTTTTTTCTGGTGTTTTGACACCAAAAGATGGCTTTCCCTAGTTTTTCCACTACAAAATGACTTGCCTCAAAAGAAACTGCAAATGAGAAGTTCAGAGGAGAAGCTCTGAAGCAACTACAGGATTTAGACCCCTTACAGCCCACTCAGGTCCAGGTGAAAAATAGGGTGGCTGAGCTATAAACTTGCACATATGATGTCAATTTCTTCCCATCACCTGCAGGGTTCAAAATCCTCAGGTCCCACAGGCTGGTTTTGCCATATTCACCCACTGCAAATGATAACCTTCAAATAAATTAAGTCCCTGCTTGTTCCCTGGCAGCAGCAGACATGACCCAAACTCACCTATTTCCAGTGTCACTAAGAGGCAGTGTGAACGGAGCCAAAACTTTTGCTGCTCCTGCGTTGTGTGCTGAGACTGCAGCCAGCTGCATACATCTAAGAGCAGAATGCCTAGGCTGTGATGGTTAGCTAGCAACCTTCTTCGTGGTGGAAAGAAGGGGGCTCCCAAAACCACTAGTGATCTTCCATCTTGAATAGCCTATGTCAAACACTTAAGATGGCATCAATTGCCCTCTGAAGCGGCTTTTCTCCACTGACCTAGCCAGACTATTAAGTTGTAGGCATCTAAAGTTGGATGAGATTAACTCTGCTCTCCCTCTTCTCTAACACTCTCACAGAAGCACAAGGTTAGTAGACACTCTCCCTGTCCCAAAGCAAGATAAACTCTGCCTTTGCTGTTCCTGCTGTTGAAGACTGACAGCTGTGGTGTAAGCTGCTTATTTCTTTCCTCTTCATTGGTTGCATGGATGACAGACCCATCGTTGCCTTTTCACAGAAGTATCTTGCAAACTGTTATCATGTCCTTTTCCAGCTTTCCCTCTGAGCTGAATTATTCCCATTCTACTTCATAGGCTGTGCTTTCTGGACCTCTTTTCACTGCTCCCCTTTGGATTTTTACTTGTCAGTATTCATCTCACTTGCTCTGTAGCACTCCCACCAGGACCTTAGCCTGGGCCCAGCACTTCTTTTGCTATTTAGCCTGGAAAACACCTGAGCTAGTGCCGGGGGTGCTCAGTTCTGCGTTGGTTAACAGCAGGGTTAATATCAAAGGGGCTGAAGTGCCAACAGGACAGCCCATTAAAAAAAACAAAATGCAGCTCTGCCAAATTTAGCAGACTACTTTTGAGTAGTCCAATCTAGACTTGTTTGATTTAGCCAGGATTAATATTAGCTCTGATTAATAATCCAGCAGGAACCTTTCACATGGTTTCACCACCTGTTTTCTGCTTCTGCCCTTGTGCTGACATAATGTACTGAGGTCTTGCCTGTGTAAGCACACTGTGATACCATACCTTAATACAATATATTAACCTAATCTCACTCCTGCCTAGTCACTGAATAAGGAGAAAATCAAATTAGTCGGGAGGAAGTAGTCGTGTGTAGAAAAAAATGTACACACTCTATTGTATCACAACACACTGCAAATTATTAGTCAGCTGTAGCAGTGAATGATTTCCATTTCCAGAGAAGACAGATTAAAAGGATGACATGAAAAATAGAAAATTACTTTGGGGAGGTTTTCCTCTTTGGCCAAGAAGCCCTGATTCAAGCTGCTTAGGTAGTTATCAAAGACAGGAGCTTGTTGACTGTGTTCCTGATGCCTATTTTGCCTGTTCCACAGTTCTAGAAAGGCTGTCAGGGCCACCCATCATTAGGAAGTTGGCATTCCTAGACTCTTACTTCTGGCACTACCTGCCAGCACACATCAGGACCCTGCACGTTCCTCCTAGCTTGGATGGGTCTGTGCAGGGTTTACAGCATCCACCAACCTAAGCTGTTGTGGTACAGTGGGGCTGCCCTGATTCACAGCACTTTGAAGATCTAGCTCTTAATTTTTAGGGAAGATATTCATTCAGTGCCTGAAAAGCCCTGATATATTAACACAAAAAAAAAAAAAAAAGCCTGGTCTCAGCAGAAGTACTAAGATACTTAGGAGTGATTGTGACATTGTGAATAATATCTCTGGAAACATTATTTTGTTTCAGCTCTGCTATCCATTTGTCTAGCTAACGTGGGTATGCCTCATTTGTTGTCGACTTTTAATTGCTCTATTAAAGAGGCTAACATTTAGGCATCAAATCTTGAAAGCATTCACATCATCAGTGTCTCACCTTGATCTGAACTCAGCCAGGATTGCTGGAGTTGCACGCCTCTGGAAGTCTGCAGTACGTAGCTGGGCAGTGTCATTGTCAACAGAATTGCTCAAAGCCAAAGCTTTTCATAGGCTTAGGCAGTGTGTCAACCAAGTCAGCAGATAAACCTACATCCTTTCAGCCAAGTGCCTTTTCTCCTGTGTAGTCATTCAGTAGTGCTAACAGTGTCCCAGTATTCATTTAGGTTAATGTTTGTGATTTTGTTGTCAGGGGGAATTTCTCGCTCTCTTCTCTGGTGCCATCAGAAAGTTATGAAGAATATGTAAGCAGAAGCTCTGCTGTTATAAAACAAATCATCACCTCCTGCTCCAGCAAAGGTAAAGGTTTCAGATCATTGCATATTGTCAGACACTTTCAGTAACAGGAACTGGCACAGATTTGCAAACAGGAACACATTTGACGTGAGTTGTTGGTACCGCATAGGGCTTACAACAGACATTCACAGAACCACAGAATCACTGAGAAATCCAGATTGGAAAAGACCCTTGGGATCATCAAGTCCAGCTGATATCCCTACTCTTCAAGGTTCACCCGAAACCATACTTCCAAGCACCACATCCAAATGACTTTCAAATACATCCAGGGTTGGTGACTCAACCACCTCTGGTTGGTGACCCAACCACCTCCTTGGGCAGCCCATTCCAAGGCCTGACCACTCTTACTGTGATTTTTTTTTTTTTTCCTAATGCCCAGTCTAAACCTACCCAGACACAGTTTGAGGACATTCCCTCTTGTTCTATCACTATTTACATGTGAGAAGAGACCAGCAGCAGCCTCTACACAACGTCCTTTCAGGAAGCTGTAGACAGCGATGAGGTCTACCCTCCTTGTCTTGGGCCACACTAAATTAAAATGCATGCAAGTTATGGGACAGAAATGAAAAAGCAAAATTAAACAGAAGACAGTAGAATACTAAGCTGCAAGACTATACTCTTCATTTGGTCTTTCTACATCAGAACATAGCTCAGCATAAGCTAATATACTTTTCTGGAAGAAGTTTATTTTCTCAATTCCTAGCAAATGCCTTCTCTCTCTAGCTGGCATGCTTACAACACATACAGACTTTTCCTGACCATTATCAAAAGTGAACAGGCCCCACAGAGTCTCATATCCTTCTGATGATGGGTAAACTGACAATACTCTCTCTCTCTTACTATTTCTTTTTGCTTCCTCTGGTGCATCAGGAGTCATCCTCATTGTGGGCCATGGCTCCTCCTTGACATCTCTCACCCGACCTCTGATAGGGCTTCCTGCCAGAGACAGCAGCGACTTTGCCCAGGTGGTGAGAAAGGTAAGAAGAATTTTATCAGCAGGAAGCTTTCCTTTTGTAATAGTGTACTTTTAACAAGGAGCCTGCTTATGTGATGAGACATGCATGTATCTGCAAGCTAATACCAGTGACATTAGCTTTCTCCTTACAAAGGGAATCTCAGGTACTTTTAGCAAAGCGTTGGAAGGCGATGGAAGGATTTTTCTCCTGGTGAGCAGTATGTGACTGGTAGCAAAATCTTTGAAGATTTTCATCCAGCTCCCCTGGAAAGTCATTGCCAAGTAAGACCTTCCTTTAGAAATGGGGCTAAGAGCCTTTCCCCTCCTCATAGTATTGTGAGTGTAACCTACAGCTGCACTCAGTGAGCCACTCTTTAAGAAGCTGGGTGTTTTCTGAGTCATTGTAAATTCACTACTACAGTGTTTAGGTACAGAATGAAGAAGAGTTGTCTTGCCAGCTTCACAAGAGGGGCCTGTGCTTGAGACTTTATCACCAAGGGGTTTTGTTTGCTTTGTCTGTGTATTATCACCAGTGGCAGAATATTTTTCAGCCCAGTTTTCCTTACCATCTGCTTATATAGAGAATTCAGTCTTTAGAAATATTTTTACTGCTATTGTCAGTGCATAATGACTGAACATATTTTGATCATCAAATCCAAGTATGAACGTGGGGTGACGAAACAAGTTCAGCTTACACCCCGCAGGCCACCAGTCTGATTTTAGTTCATTTCAGAAGTGGCCAAAATGTCCTGCTTTTTCCTCTTAGAACAGTCTCAGTTTCTGCATTCTTCTGTAGTAAAGCCCCCTTTTTCATATCAAAGGAACGACCCTGCTACTGACTCTGCTGGTAACTTCTTTCCTAGATCCCTTCACTGGGCGTGTGTTTCTGCGAAGAGGTGAAAGAGGAGAGCAAATGGCAGGTGGCCAACCCACCAGTGACAACATTAACTCACGGAGCAAACGCAGCTTTTAACTGGAGAAATGTTATCGTGGAACATTAAGAAAGGCCACATCTGCCTTTGCAGTCATCAGAAGTGAGCCAAAGGCAGGTTATGGCTCAGCACAGTCCAGTGGTTCAGCCAGAAGACTTCCAGAGGGTGGGAATTACCCTCTCTGAGTTGTCAAAGCACAAGAAAATACTTTCTGGTTTGGTGCCTGAATGTTGCCTTTGTTCCAGTGGCTGACAAGAAGGAACCTAGGAATTGGTGTGCAAGTGAGAAATAACTCTGCTGGTGGTGAAGGAAGAAGCACCTTTTAACTTTCTCTGAGAATAGCAATGCTTAATAAGGACAGAACTACCTGATCACAAATTCTACTGCCAAAGGCACTAAAGTAGACACTGTTGCATTTTCAGGACTAAACTGCATCCAGTAAGAATTACCTTTTTTTTTTCTTTTTTTTTTTTTTCATGTGCTTGGATATTTTCACACAAGCAGAGAAATTAGGACTGAAAAAAAAAAAAAAAGAACCAAACTCATCTCATACCTAAAGAGGAAACCAGCTCTACCTAAAAGCACTGAGTTTCCTGTTCACTCTGTCTGCTCCATGAGAGCAACTATTGACTATTTTTTAAATCTCTTCTACAAAGAAGGTCCATTTTCTGTCACACAGGCCTCCATTCAATGATTGCCAAGTGATCCATGTGGCAAAAGGGACTAAATTGCTCAGTTTGGAAGAAAACTGAACTGATCATGTCACTGTTGCTGGGACAAAGAAGGTGTCTTATGTTATTGTACTGCTGACAAAACCATGATGTGAGCAATTCTAACTGCCGAACACTTCCTGGGATGGTAGGCACAGGACAGCAGCTTTGCTTTGTATAAAATGGTGACACACCTGCCAGATGAGTCACCTGAAAGGTCTCTGTAGCTCTTCTCCTGGTGATTTAAGGGAACATAGCCCTGGAATTTTATGCACAAACAGGAATGTGCCTTTCTACACTCTGTTTTCCTTTCTATTTTTCCTTTCTAGTTACACCCTGAGTGTAGTTACACTCATATCTAACTACCTCTGAGTAAGCTCAAGTGTTTCTTTAAATGAAAGTTAAAAATGGAGGTTTCTTTTTCTCTTTTGGCATGACTGAAAACGTTTTTATTTTCACTCTTTATCTCCCTGATCCTTCTTGACATATCTCTGCCATCAGAGAGATATGCAATTAGCCATCAGGGCATATGGTGGGGCCATACAACATTCAGGCTGCAGGGCTGAGAGATGTCTGACAAGTACCCTTAACTGTGGCTGCAGAGATTTTTTTATCTGTCTTGCACCTGAAATGTTTCATTTTGACATTCCAGCTCTGGTGAAGGTGCCTGAGCTCTTGGGGTTTTTTGTTGTTTGTTGTTTTTTTTTTGGCAGCACTGTAATTCTGAAGTGAAAATCAAATGTCCCAGGGCCAAGGCAGAAGCTCTTTAGCTAGCAAGCAATGCAAGGAAGGGCACAGGACTGCATGACTGCTCAAGTGTGCGATGCAGGCGGCTATGGATGCAGCCCCAGAAAACAATAAAAACTCCAAGTGCCATCAGAGTTGCTTCTTGCTCCGGGGGAGCAGGATGTCACTGCAGCTTTCAGAAGATTGTGGTTTGGTTACATCTGGAGTACTGTGTGCAGTTCTGGAGCCCCCAGCACAAGAAGGAAGTGGAACTGTTGGATAGAGTCCAGAGGAGGGCCACAAAGATGCTCAGAGGGCTGCAGCAGCTCTGCTATGAGGACAAGCTGAGAGAGTTGGGGCTCTGCAGCCTGGAGAAGGCTGCCAGGAGACCTTATAGTAGCCTTCCAGTATCTGAAAGGGGCCTACAGGAGGGCTGGGGAGGGACTATTCACAAGGTCTTGTTATGACAGGATGAGGGGGAATGGGTTTAAACTGGCAGAGGGGAGATTTAGGTGGGATGTTAGAAAGAAGTTGTTTACAATGAGGGTGGTGAGACCCTGGCACAGGTTGCCCAGGGAGGTTGTGGCTGCTCCCTCCCTGGAGGTGTTCAAGGCCAGGCTGGATGAGGCCTTGAGTGACCTGTTCCAGTGGGAGGTGTCCCTGCCTATGGCAGGGGGTTAGACCTAGATGATCTTTGAGGTCTCTTCCAACCTAAACGATTCTATGATTCTATGATCTCTGCATCTTGGGCCACCAGGCACTTGCTGTCAGCTGAGAGAAGCAGGTGTGGTGAGGGATGATTTTGCACTAAGCCCCAGAGGCAGAAGCAAGACTTTGTGGTCTTCCAGGAGGGCTGTGAATGATCTGAGAAAGGGGTGTATGACACAAGAAAATTAACACACAGGGAAGAGCAATTTCTGCTTTACACTCAGCCGTGCTAACAGCAACCAGCCAGAATGTTCCACCACTCCACCTGCTACTTCAGGCTGGGCTTTTCACCCTCTCTTGGTGAAAAGCAGCCCTTTTGAGTGCCTTATTCCTTTACCAAGGAACTTGTCCAAGTAGGAAAGGAGAGGAAAATGGGGACAGTGGGACAAGAGTGGAATGGGGCAAGGACTTTGCCCTGAGTGTGACACATCTCTGGTCATTCTCAGGAGGGTTGATCTCAATGCCCATTGAGGAATAAGCTCCCAACCCACAGAGCTCACATGAAGGTTTCCTGTCTATGAAAGCTATTGCTGTTGGTGTCATTTGCTCTGATTTCTTCAAGCAATTTCAAGGCATGGGACAGGAGTCATCTCAGATGCTGTCACTCCAGACTGAAACTGTGAGAGATGGTCACAGCTCTGCCCAGAGCTTACATAGGTATGGTACCAGGGATTCTGGTTGAGCTTTTGGTTCTGTCTTAACACGTGGTAGAGCTGTTGTCCCTTCCCTTTGAAAAGCTGGATTTTGAGACAGCTCTTGCAGTCTCTTCCAGGTTTCAGCACATCTGCTTTTGGTCTTTTGAGTTACTCCAGTCCTCAGACTGATCTTTTATTTTTGCATGAGAAGAAACACAGCCAAGTTGCAGAGAGTGCCTTTATTCTCCAATGGTGAACATGTTTATGCAAGTATATTGCATAAACATATGTTTATGCAAGTATATTGATCTTGGCAAGCCAGGCACAGATGCTGGTTGGAGTGAAACAAAAGCTCAGGAGAGGATGAGGTTGTGTGGGAGCAACATCAGTGCTCCAAGTTCACACGGGAAAGGAAGATGCCTGCTGTTCAAATGACACCCCAAGAGAGCTAGGCATGATGGCACACTGTCTCTCTGGAGACGAAGCCAGAGGCAGATAAGAGAGGCAGGTGACACTTGTGCATCTTGAGACACACCTGCCAATGGGATATGATACTAACTGACATGAAGAATCCTGCAGGAACAGGAGTATTCAAAACCACTGGAAAGACCGAGCATTGCTAAAGAATTAGTGAAACAAATTTCCAAGTGCTTTCATGAGAAACTTTACCCTAACTTTTAAGAGATAATGAGGGTTTTGGTGTTTTTCTTAGTACCTATATATATATATATACACATATAT
>VWZI01005785.1:11099-28875 GCA_013396835.1 Psilopogon haemacephalus | reverse complement strand
AACAGAACAAGGGGACACAGCCTCAGAGGTATAGGCTGGATATTAGGAGGAAGTTCTTCACAGAGAGAGTGATTGGCCATTGGAATGAGCTGCCCAGGGAGGTGGTGGAGTTGCCTCTCTGGAGGTGTTCAAGAAAAGGCTGGATGGGGCACTTAGTGCCATTGGATAGAGCTGGGTGATAGGTTGGACTGGATGATCTTGGAGGTCTCTTCCAACCTGGCTTATTCTATTCTTTCTATTCTATTCTATTCTATTCTATTCTATTCTATTCTATTCTATTCTATCCAAAATGTAGTTGCAAATACCAAGAATCTGGGTCTTCTTTAAAGCACCAAAATAAATTACCAAATTAAATCTGCCCCTTCACCCAATGGCATCAGAAGTATTGTCAGAGTGGGTCTGTTATAATCTGTAAGAATGGCATCACCTTCAATCTCTGAACAGCTTTCCTACTCTGCTGCTGTTGTTTGCAACATAGCAATGAACTACTTCTCTTTGCTTTTCACTCCCTTTGGCCTGCAGAAATGATGTGACTAGCACTCAGTTTACAGCACTCAAGTCCTGTCATTGTCCATCAAGTTCTAACTCAAAATAAGTGCATTTAGGCTACCCTGGAAGCATGTGAGAAGAGGGCAGAAGGACACAGCTGCAGGAACATGCAGGGAAAGGTTCTGCGGACTTAAATGCTTTTATTGTAGTGATTTCTAATCCAGGCAGCACCGAGCAGGTGCAGACAAATGCTTAGTTGCCAATGACTTTCTTTAACTTATAAATAGCTGTTTATTTCTAGCACCCAAATGAACCGAACAGAAAGAAGAAGCAGCAGAAATAAGCAAGCCATTGGAACTGTACCTCAGTCTCAATAATGAAAGGGCAATTTCTTGCACTTTTTCTCACAAGGATGCTGCTTTTGCCTTTCCATGTGAGCACTTCTTAATATCAGAGCTGGATCATATCTTTAACCTACAAGAGTTCTTAGTTGTAAAATCTAGTGCTTATGAGAGAGAGAGGATTACTGTGCATGTTCAAAACATGAAATCGCTGAACACAGACAAAAATGTCCTCAGATGCTTCAAAATTGTTTTCATAGGAAACAAAAGAGGACTATTTCTTCCATTTAAAAAAAAAAATTATTTTTAATGTGACTTCAAAAAATAGATCTTGCTTTATTCCAATGCAATTTTCTTCACTGTTTACAAAGGACAAGAGGAAATGGTTTAAAATTCAAGAAGAGTAGATTTAGATTGGATGTTAGGAAAAAAGTTATTTACAATGAGAGTGGTTGAGCACTGGGACAGGTCGCCCAGGGAAGTGTTTGAGGCCCCATCCTTGGAGATATTCAAGGTGAGGCTCAGCAGAGCTGTGGGAAACCTGGTTGAGGATGGCCATGCTCACTGCAGGGCAGTTGAAATAAATTACCATTAGAGGTCCCTTCCAACCTGGGTGATTCTATGACTCTATGATTTCATTGCAAAGTGACGTACTTTAATAGATGCTTTTAGCACTACCTAGATAATCTAAAAGTTTTGTTCATCTCTTAAAAGCTAAACATATGAATTATTTTGATAAAGTCCTGCAGCGAAGTTAATCTATGGTGACACCTTGTGGGAAAACACAACCTCAGATTTACAGGACTAAGTAAAATCTGGTGTGACTGAGGGGTGAGAAGGAGGAGCAACAGTTTTTCAAACAAGAGTGCTCCTTCTATACACTTTGAGAGGATAACAGTACAGAATTTTACAATCATGCCTGGAACTACTTTTAGACAGAACTGCTTGGAGAAACACTTGAGCCCAGTCCTTCTGAAAAACAAGATATAAAAAATGCCTTGTTGCTGATTTTTCCAACGCTTCCCTTGTGCCAACACTGAAGGCTAGTGTAAGGTTCTGTGCAGTTCTGATGACTGAGAACAGTAGTTATTGCCATTCACTTTGCACAATTTTAAACCATCAAGTGGGGTGTTGACTAGAATTTTGACTGTCTCCTGGGCGCTGCATTATTGAAATGCTCCAGAAGAAAGGAAATTTCCAAAAGAAAAGGAAATTTTTGGGAGAGACTATATGCAGCTGCTTATTGTGAGTTCAGAAGAATACATAGGTCTGGTGTTGGTCTTTTAGTGCTCTTATTAATGACTGATTAAAAATTGAAATGTTTGTGGCTCCCCTCAATTTAAGAAAGATGTTGAGGTGCTTGAACATGTCCTGAGAAGGGCACCAAGGCTGGTGAGGGGGCTGGAGCACAGCCCTATGAGGAGCGGCTGAGGGAGCTGGGGGTGTTCAGCCTGGAGGAGGTTCAGGGGAGACCTTATTGCTCTCTACAACTACCTGAAAGGAGGTATCTTCTCCTAGGCAGTCAGTGACAGAACAAGAGGACACAGTCTCAAGCTGCACCCAGGCAGGTTTAGGCTCTCTTGGCCACAAGGGCACACTGGTGGCCCATGCAGAACTTGCTGTCCACCACGACTCCAAGGTCTTTCTCCATGGAGCTGCTTTCCAGCAGGGCAGCTCCCAGCCTGGTGCCTGTTGTTATTCCTCCCCAGATGCAGGACTCTGCACTTGTCCTTATTGAACTTCATGAGGTTTGCCTTCTCCTTGGATGGCTGCACAGCCTGACAGGGTGTCAGCCACCCCCATCCTACCCCCCATTTTTGTACCATCAGCAGACTTGCTGAGGGTACACTCAATGCCCCCATCCAGACAGAGTAAGGAAATTACATGTAAATATCTTTCATGGCTTTGTTTCCCATTTCATGTACGTGATAAAACTTCAGACTCTGGTCACCTGTGCTCTTCTGCAGGGCTGAGATGCACAGACACCTGCATCTGCACTGTAGTTTCATCTTTCACTTGCCTGTATGGCTCAGCAGTGCTTCATGCAGAGATCTTTGTGTCCATGCCACACCTCATCTGAGAGATGCTCTCAGCACAGGGAAGCAAATTACAGATAACTTCTTTGCTGGGCCTATGGGCTGAATACACCAGGTTACCAAACCCTCTTTCAAGGGATGTCACCTTTTGGGATACTGTACTGGGTTTGGTTGGAATTAATTTTCTTCATAATATCTTTTCTTGAGCTATATTTGGGAATTTTGACCAAAATACTGTCAATTGCAGAGGGGAGTTTTAGCTATTGCTGAACAGCAATTACACATCATTGAGGCCATTTCTGCTTCTCATGCTACCCTGCCAGCAAGCAGCCTGGCTGGGGAGGAGGAAGGATTTGAGAATCTGGGAGGGATCATAGCTGAGACAGTTGACCCCCACTAACCAAAGACATATACCAGACCGTATGATGTTGTGCTCAGCAATAAAAACTGATCTGTCTACTGAGGTTAAATCATACAGATGCTATGTGGGGAAGTTGTTGAACCAATTATAAAAGCAATTTCATGTTTTCTTAACCTGTTTTCTTCACCTATTTGTTTTCTGACCTTATTTCTCATTTAGCAAATGTCCCCAGGCTGAGCACATTTGAAAAGCACATGGCTAGTTTTATAAATAAAACTACCTTACAATATATATCACAAATTCATTGGCCCTTGAAAGAGGGGGGAAAAAAAGACAGCCTGCTGGAACTCCTCCAGCACAATCCACATAGAAAAGAATGATACTCACTCCAGCTCCACTACATGTGGAGCCTCTTTAGGAGAGAACAAGTCCTGATGCTGCAAGTTTTCCCTCCTGCAATCCCTCAAACTTGCAGGATGTGATGACTCACAGCAGGGTAGATTCCTACCTCATGATGAGTCTAAATAGGCCTGAACATGTCCTGGCTTGCCCAGCCATGTCCCCTTGCTCCCTCACCTTTTGTGCTGGGAGAAGCAACCACAAGAAGGGAAAACAAAAGCCCTGGTTTCACCTAATATGGCCAGGCCTGTCTAACTGCCACTCTGATTGGCTATTCTGTGTCCAAAGGCCCATTAATCTTGGGTGCACATTGATAAAAGAAGATGAGCAGGTAACACAAGGCTCCTCTGATGTTATATTGGTCCTGCTGCTACTGTTGTTGTTTCTTCTGTGTGCTCTCGTTGTTGCTGTCTCATTGCATTCTGCCTACCCCTCTTCAAGTTTCCAGCTATCAGGAGTCAAGAGGAACCAGGCCAGAGACTGCTGTATCCCCAGCTTCCTGAGAAGAGAGTCTGGGGGAGCTCCAAAACCTCTGATGGCTCCAAAACCACCGACAGCAACCCCTCAAAATGCTTTGGGAACTGTCTGATACTGTAACACAACCCCAGAAATCCAGGCAGACTACTTTGTGAGTAAACACTCAAAAGCCTCTTAGCAAATCTCCAGCAAGATTCTATAAATTCTTAAGTGAATCTTCTGTCTTAGTGGCAGAAAGGGGCCTCTCGAGCCCCTAGGTGGGCAAGAGGTATAAAGAAACTAAGAATCTCTTTCCAGTTTCGAGTTTAATATTTGTTATATTGTTGCTGGTTATGTTCCTTAAGTGTTCCAGACTCCCTGTTTATCTCCCACTGTATAATGTTTTCACGACCGTGCGAAGAAGCCCATTATTATTAAAAATACTGGTTGGTAGAGAGTTTCTGGATAACAAAAGATATTAAACTTCAAAATCATATCTCACATTCATACCCAAGCATTACACCCTTGCACACAGAAATCACAGTGCTCTGGAAAATGGAAGAAATTTCCTTAGCACAAAGCGGATGAAAGAAGGGAAGGCTTGGTTGTGCCACAGGTCAGAGGAGTCTTTGTTGCCTTATCTTCTGTGAATGTAAAAGGGACCTGTCTCTGAAGGTATGGAAAACATTTGCATTTTCGGGTGGAAATGAAATGCGCTCCGGGACCTTCTTGGTGTGGGAAGAACTTAAGACCAGATACCTCCTTTAGCTGCAATGAACTCTTGTGACCAGCTTCATTGTGGACTGTGCATAAAGTCCTTTCTGTGGGGAAGTAGCTCTGCCAAATGCAATAGGGTCTCCTGATGTTTTCCTAAGACATGTGAAGCACAGATACTCACAGCATCATTTTTTTCATGTGGTACTAGGTTTGGCTGAGATAGAGTTAGTTCACCCCATAGCATTCTCTGTAATGATCTCTGTCTTGTAGTGGTAGCTGGAAGAGTGTTGATAACACATCAGTGTTTTGGCTACAGCTGAGCAGTACTTGCACAGGTTTAGCAAGGCCTCCTCCCTCTCCAAGACAGGAGTGAAGGAAATACCACTAACTAGTTTCCAACCTATCTTTAAGCTACCTCTGTAAAATGAAGTCTCCTCCAGCAAAAGCACTGCTGGCTTCCAAAAGAAGTGAGCCATCTTCTTGGGAGCGCTTCTGAGCACGTCTCAGACTTCCAGATGGTCTTAGCAGCTTTTGCTTGCATTCCAGGCAGGATGTGTTTGTTTCAGGTACACCACTGGAGGTCACTCACGTTCTAATAAAGAGTGCAGTATTGGCTGCTGCAGGGGAGAAGACAATTTCTTAAATCATCCAAGAATGAGCTCATCTTGAACTGGGGATTACCTTAAAATGGAAATGAGTTGGGGTCTACACTGTGTGGATGTTTCTCAAACTTACAGTAAAATACATAATCTTCAGGGCGTTTAGGTGACGACAAACCCCTCAACATTAGCAAGCCATTTTTGCTTTGATCTAGCTACATGAATCATTGAATTGCTGCACTTCCCCAAAAGAAAGCAAAAAGAGGGGAAGGGGAAAAAAAAAAAAAAAAAGATAACCACCTCTCAAAATGCTCATTGAAGTCACAATTGGTGCGACAAGAAATTGCAAACAAAATTACATGAGATAAGAGGGGAGAGGCTGCGTGGCAATTTTCTCCCTAGGAGATTTCTGATAGGAAAAAAAATGCAGGAAGCAATAATAAACTCTATTTATATGATTCAATCCCTTACCTCTACTTTCTGTTACTCCATTGCAAACTACTGGGCATACCTCTGCTAAACTTGTGAGCTGTTGAGAAGAGGAACTTGCTACAATATTTTTTTCCTTTTTTCTTCCTAAACTAAAATTGTAGTATGAATTTCCTTCTCTGAGATGAAGAAGGAAAAAAAATGCAGGCCTTGTTTCAGCAATATCAGCAAAACATTCTTAAGCCAGGTGGTCCAAAACTGAGCATCTTACTTTAAAAGCAAATGGTTACTGACTGGCAAATCTCTGCCTCAGGCTTCAGGCCCATCAATATTCACACAGTATGAGAGAGTCAATTGTAGGCAGATATATTTGATAATAATTAAGGTATTTCTCACATAATGTCAGAATTGAGATGCTTCAGAATGGATTTATTCACTTGCAGGAAAGGAGAAAAAAATCTGTCTGTGGCATTTAGTGCTTGTACAACACTTTGTGCAGCTTTGCCTTGCTCTGTGCTTTTAACTTATTTATAAAATGCCATTCGATTCTGGTAGTTTCTAGGGGGCTTCTGCAGCTGCTGTCTCCTGCTGGCTTCTTGCTGATTGACAGGTTCTTGATTTAAAAGGAGCTGCACAATCGGTAGTTAACTGCCTGCTGATTAGAGGGCGTTAGATTGGTTTTCGTTTGTCACGTAGGGATTCTTGTTCAGCTGGGAGATAGGAATACAGCAAGCAGTTGGCAGTTTGTGTGGGTGCTGGAGAAAGGCAGAAATTCTCCAGTCAATGTGGGAGTGCAAAACCAATGTCGATGAGCTACAACTGAAGAAAGTACCCTTGGCATGACAGTGGTGACAGCCTAGACAGGGCTTGGGCAAGGACATGTTATCTTTGTGTTTCTCATGGGGCTGCAGGTGATGAGTTCCTCCCCTGAGTGAGGTGTGGAGAGGTCCAGGTGCTCCAGGTGTCCAAGGACTTGCAGAAGCTGGCATTGCAGACCACTCACTGAGGATAAATGGGCTATCAGCAGGGTCCCTGTGCTAGAATGCACAAAGCACTTCTATACTATGGACCTTAAGGATCAGCAAGGGTGTCAAGCGTAGCAGAGTATTGGCCATTTGTTGCAGATCCACTTTCTCACCCTGATCAGTTGACAGTCTCCTTTAAACAGCTTAAGGAAGGCTACATGGTAAACAAGAAACTTGGCTGCAATACAAGGTGGGGGGGGGGGAGGAAGTATCAGAATACAGAAAGTGGAAGCAAAAACAGACTGCAAAGGAAGAGTTTAAAAACACTGTGCCAGTGTGATAGGAATGCAAAATTCAATTCACATTTGCACAGGGAGATTTATAGCAACAAGAAGAGCTTCTACAGCTACATAAACAATGAAAATATAAGCCAGAAAAATGTAGGCCTGTAATTGGTGGACCAGTGACAGGGAATACCGATATACCAGAGAAGCCCAGTGCTGCCTTTGTCTTCACAAGCATGGCCTTAAGTCTTGGTACCCAGAGGTAAGCAAAAGAAGAACTAGCAGTAGTGGGAGGAAATTGAGTTTGCTTCTGCAAATTTGTGAGGACACAACTTCATCAAGGCAGAATGCACTGAATTCAGCAAAAGAGTACCTGCTGCATGGAGTAAAGAAAGCTGTTGTGAGCCTGTACACTCTGAAATCATGAAAGTTCCAGAAATAAATATCCCAGACAGAACAGTGACAAAACTGTTTTATTCAAAGTATCTTAAGTCATATTTTTATGAATACATCTATTGCAGGTTTACTGTAATAAATTATTTACTCTGAAATCTCATTTTTGGCTCTTTCTTTTTAGTTGTATCCACTTACTCTGCTTCCATTGATTCATCTTCCTTATCTTCTAAGTTAGTAGTTTCTGTGGAGGTGAAGACAGTACATAGAGATGCATTTTATTGTAAAAATACTTTAAGCAATCCTTGTAACCTAGCACATCATTCTAGCACTTTGCTCTCTACCTGAGACCTCCTTCCCCACTGCCAATACTTGAATTTAACTGTTCCACACTGTTTGTCAGCTGCCAAACAGACTTGGTGCACGCATACTGACTGCTAGACAGCCCATATGTAAAGCTCTAATAGCCAAAGAACATCTCCTGCTTAGACAATATCCTATGAAATGTGGAGCAACAAGGATGGAATTCTTGTGTTGAAAAAAAAAATATGGCACTGGGACAGAGAATATAAGGTTGCAAGAAAACAGATTTTGTTACATCTGCTCTTCATAGTATGCATATTTTTTCTTTGCATAATTTCTTCCTACTATAAGTTACTCTTACTAAAGACAAGGGGAACAGTATGTTTTCTCATGCAACATATATAAAATCAACTCTTTGATAGTAGAAACAGAGCTGGAAGGAACTTTGACGACATCTCTCACATTCCAATGTTGTCATGCATTGGTCTCTATACCTAGGCTGCCTTTGACAAGGTGCTTGAGTTCATTTGTTCTGTGATAAAACACCCAACACAGTTAATAATTGAAACTGTTTCACTGTGCTAGGCCAAAAAGAATTAATGAGAATTAAGTGGTTATTTGAGTCCAAGAGACTTTGAGACAAGCCATGCTTGAGGCTCAACGAGACCAAGTGCAGAGTTCTACATCTGGGCCAGAACAATCCTCACTATCAATACAGGCTGGGGATGAAGTGATAGAAAGCAGCCCTGCAGAAAGGGACTTGGAGTGCTGATGGATGAGAAGCTGAACACAAGTAGTCAGTGTGAGCTTTGCAGCCCAGAAGGCAAATCACATCCTGGGCAGCACAAAAGAAGCATTGCCAGCAGATCTGGAGAGGTGATTCTGGCACTTCAGTCTGCTCTGGGCAGACCTCATCTGGAGTACTGTGTCCAGCTCTGGAGTCCTCAATATAGGGAGGACATGGACTTGATGGAACAGGCCCAGAGGAGGGCCACAAAAATGATCAGGGGGTTGGAGCACCTCTGCTATGAGGACATGCTGAGGTAGCTGGGGGTGTTCAGCAGCCCTCGAGTACCTGAAGGAAGCCTACAAGGAGGCTGGAGAGAAACTGTTTAGAAAGTGTGTGACAGAACAAGGGGCAATGGCTTCAAACTAGAGAAGAGCAGATTTAGATTAGAAGTTAGGAACAGGTTTTTTTACTATGGGGGTGGTGGAACACTGGAACAGATTGCCAGGAAGGGGGTTGAGGCCCCTTCCCTGGAGATATTCAAGGTGAGGCTCAATGGACGACTGGGAAACCTGGTTTAGTTGAGGATGTCCCTGCTGACTGTGGGGTGGGGCTGGACTTTGGATGACCTTTGGAAGTCCCTTCCAGCCCAGACCATTCTATGATCCTATGATTCTATGATCAATGAACTTTTGCCAAACCCAAAGCTGAGTATACCTCCAGGCATTTTTCTATGGCTTAATAGCCTTATCTGATCCCTATGGATAGTGCTTCGCTTTGAGTAATTGTAAAATGGACTGATTACAAAAGGATACCTTTACCTCCTGTTTTGCATGTCGATAGTGAACTTGTATATGTTAACAATAAACACAACACACTTGGGTGAAAGCTATAGGCTAAAAATGAGGAAACATAGATGCATCCTGTTGTTGCTTCTTGGTAATCTGGCACTCAAAAGAGGCTTCTGAACTGCCCAGGGAGGTTGTAGATGCTCCCCTCTCTGGAGGTGTTCAAAGCCAGGTTAGATGAGGACTCGAGCGACCTGTTCTAGTGGGAGGTGTCCCTGCCTATGGCAGGGGGTTGGAACTGGATGATCTTTGAGGTCCCTTCCAACCTAAACCATTCTGTGATTCTGTGAAAACCTAAGCATCTGAATCCCAAACCTCTTTGCTTTGTAGGGGAAACAAACAAACCAGAGACTATTCAAACTATAATGCATAACAATATTTAACATTTGTTTCTTCAGGTTTGTTTAGCCTGCTCTAACTTCAGCTTGAGGGAACAAAAGCTCCACTGACGAGAGAAAAACAGGGTGTTCAAAAGTCCTTGTATTTCCCAGGGTCTGAAATCTCCTCTGTGCTGGTTTGAACTATTTGGAGGATTTTAATATGAAATTAGACTATAGGCTGAGAAAGGAAAACACTGATGGTGCTACTACACTCATAGGTTACTGAAAAATGTATAAAAGTTAGAACCCGAACAAAGGTAAGACAGACCACTTTGAGCTGTTTTGGCTGTGGCATCTCTCTCTCCCTTCTTAGCTGGATCTGTGTAACTTCACTAACTTCTTTCCTGCTGCTAACCTCCCTGGCCAATCTACCTCTCCTACCTGGCATGTAAGACAGATAGAGGGATAAGATTGGGAAGTGGAGGGAAGGTGGTAGGGTGGTTGGAAACCCCTCTTAGGTACTCTGATCTCTGGGAGGGGTGTGGTGTTTCTGTATTACCTTTTCACTGTATATATTTGTAAATATCTGTAATACATTGTAAATATCTGCTTGTATATTGTGCAAAGCTGTAAATATAAAGCTTCATTTATTAACTTCCAGCTGACTGAGTCCAAGCCTGGGTTATTTCAAAGTGTGGGGGGGATGGGGAACTGCCGAACCACCTCACTCCTCTCACACTTTTGCAACCAAAAAACATTTGCAAGTGCATTCACTTACAAGCTCAGCTCTGCAAGTGCTGTCAGCTGTACGTGCATAGATAATCTGCACAGAAGTGTCACTTCTAAGTTGTACTGTTACAATATAGGAACTTGATTATCAAAACCACTTTGCATCTCTAGAGTACTGCTCCCCTTATGGTCTCTTTGGTGTGATGAACAGACCTTTCAGCAGCAGCAGGACTTCAGCTGATTGATATGCACATTTAAAACATGATTATTACTGCTGTTGTTGTTGCTGCTGTTACTGTTGTTGTTACTACTATTATTATTATTGTTGTTATTTTAATTATGTATACTCCATTCCTCACCTTGATGCTCCTGATCTTCATTTCCTTCTTCTTCTTTGCTTTCCCCCCCTGTCTCTTCTGTATCCCTTCCTGGGTTAGGAATTTCACTGGATGCTTCATGAAGAGAAGATGCATCATCCCTTCCCTCTGCATACTCATCAGAGGCTAAAATATGAGAAAATAGAAATACCACAGAGTATTAATTTTACAAATTTGCACTCAGTCTTTTTTCTTTTCATGCAGTAGCTTACAACCACTACTTAATTTTGCAGTCTTTGCTTACATGAGAAATCCCCCAAATCCTCTCTGTTTATAATCAAGTTTGTATTGTTCTACAATGATACAGTCTAAAATGATTAACAGATTTCTCAAGACAGTTGTATCTCATTATGCTACATGAGTTAAAAGAGGCAAATACATATTGTGTAGTTCATGAACAGACCTGGAAGTTCCTAACACTCAATATGTGGCAAATTATAGGCGAAAAAATCCACAAAAAATCTCCCAACCCAAACAAAACCAATCCAAACAAACAAAAAACCCAAATAAAACAAAACCAGGTAAACCAAACAAATAAAACCCCAGCAAAACAAACAAACAAAAATCCACAACAAACGTCCCACACCATTTGATATTAAACCTGAAGAACATCATTTCAAGGGACAGTTAAAGCATGGAGTTTCCAACTGTCCAGTAGAACAAACCTGCAGCTGGTGGGTTTTCCTTCTCTTCAGTTACTGCTGCTTCTTCTCTTTCTTCCACTGCTTCTGCTGCAGCTGCTGCTGCTGCTGGAACCAGGGGGGCTTCTCTGGGAGAAGGAGGGTTTTCCCCATGGGGGGTCCAGAGTGTTAATTTGGTAATTTCTGATGCTTTCCATTTTGTTTCAACAAGTAATGAGGGTTCATCTTCTTCTTCTTCTTCTTCCTCTCCTTTATCCTAGAAGACAACTCATGAAATCCAACATCTCATCGTACATATATTAGGTAAGTAACTAAGATAATCGTTTTGTTCACTAAAACCTCTTTATCTGGGCTCAGAACAGCACTGATGTGGCCTTTTACAGTTTTTAGAGGTGAAAGAACTTCAGCAGCTGCAAATCTTGGAAGAGAATTATACTTCAAATGTTGATGAGATCAATTGGCTATTACTAATGATCAGTTCTTGCCAGCTTGCTTTCTTCAGTGTAGAGTTTTGTCTCTCCCTTAAAAAAAAAGTCTTTATTTTATTCAAATATGAAGGACTCTCAGTAGTGGAATCATCATCTGTACTGCTGGCTGATTTATGTTTGTTAAATGAGCCTTCTCCTGCAATTACTTCAACTAAAGCAGAGACAACATTTAATCTCACTTTAGTGACAGAAGTGTCCTTTGCATTACACAGCCACTGCAGCATTTACATGACAAGAAATTTACATTCCTGAGAGAGTAATGATTCTTAGAAGCCCAGTGACTTCTTAAGAACCTTGGGTTATTAAGTTTGTGTTTAAACTCCAATACGAATGGCCTAATATTCCAAAATCAGCACATCCAACTATTCCAAACTGAACCAAAGATACTAAATACACATCAATGTGGATACTTATACAAATCTGATACTGAATTTGAGGATCTTTTGCACTTAGCCAAAAAAGATAAGCAGTCTCCATGTTTTGCAAATCTACCTGTAATGACAGGATATTATTTTGTCCTTGCCTCAATAAACATTGCTGCACTGGCAAAATTTCAGGGTATGTAATCATAGGATGTCAGGGGTTGGAAGGGAGCCAAAGAGATCATCAAGTCCAACCCCCCTGCTAGAGGAGGACCATACAATCTAGCTCAGGTCACAGAGGAATGCATCCAGACAGGCCTTGAAAGTCTCCAGAGAAGGAGTCTCCACAACCTCTCTGGGCAGCCAGTTCCAGTGTTCTGTGACCCTTACAGTAAAGTTCCCCTTCGTGTTGAGGTGGAACTTCGTGCTGCAGCTTACATCCATTGCTCCTTGTCCTATCACAGGGAGCAAGTGAGAAGGAGTCTGTCCCATCCCTCCTGATTCCCAGCCCTCAGATATTTATAAACATCTATTAGATGTATTATTATTATTATTACTAATGGGAACAAATGGTTTGGACAACAGAGGTAGCAAACTCTAAGCTGAAATGCAGCATTTCCTTGAAATCAAAACAGTAATGTTAAGAAGTATCTCTTATTTCTACAGCTGTTTTGCACCGCATTAATCTGAAACATAGAATCATAGAATCATAGAATGGTCCAGGTTGGAAGAGACCTCAAAGATCATCCAGCTCCAACCCCCCACCACAGGCAGGGACACCTCCCACTAGATCAGGACGCTCAAGACCTCATCCAGCCTGGCCTTGAACACCTCCAGGGAGGGAGCAGACACAACCTCCCTGGGCAACCTGTTCCAGTGCCTCACCACCCTCACTGTGAAGAATTTCTTCCTAACATCCCGTTCAAATCTCCTCTCCGCCAATTTAAACCCATTCCCCCTCATCCTGTCATTACAAGACCTTGTGAACAGCCCCTCCCCAGCCCTCCTGTAGGCCCCCCTCAGGCACTGGTAGGCTGCTATAAGGTCTCCCTGAAGCCTTCTCTTCTCCAGGCTGAAAAGCCCCAACTCTCTCGGCCTGTCCTCATAGCAGAGGGGCTCCAGCCCTCTGATCATCTTCGTGGCCCTACTCTGGACTCTCTCCAGCAGTTCCATGTCCTTCTTGTGCTGGGGGCTCCAGAATTGCACACAGTACTCTAGGTGGGGTCTGACAAGAGCAGAGTAAAGGGGGAGAATCACCTCCCTTGCCCTGCTGGTAATGCCTCTCTTAATGCAGCCCAGGACACGGTTGGCTGTCTGAGCCGCGTGTGTTCAGACATTTCAAAACATTCCTGCACGAAGGAGAAGGAAAAACAGGCCCTGACCCCAGCTGCTCCCTGCTTCCCTAACAGGATCAGGACAATGAGACAAAACACAGATCTGATAGAAATTACCATTGGTATGCATAGCATCAAGAAATTCAGAAATATATTGGGGGGCGGGGGGGCAGAGGAGGAAAAAAGAACATTTTGTTTTCTGGTGTTGAGAACAAAATGGAATACAGGCTAATTGTCTTCAAATGTTCAAAACTTCAAATGTTTTAGAAGGGTCATAATTCTTCCAAATTTTAAGCAAAAAGGACTTCAGTCTGCAAGTAACACAAAAATGACATGTTGCACTTGCCAAAGCTTAGAGAATAGAGAAGCTAAAGTAAAAAGCAAAATGAAATCTCATTAAGTTCAAAAGAACCTATGAGTTTCTACTCTTTTTTTTATTTGTTAGAACTACTTTAACATCAATGTCTATTAGGCACTTTATGGATTAAATTTACTGAGTTGCCTGATGTTCAGTATAATTTTCAGTATTTATTTTACCTGCTCTGATTGTATGTATTCACCATGCTGCTCACATCCAATATCAAAGACATATTTGCCACGACCTACAGGCTGCCCAGAGATATAAAAAAGTGAGCAGAACCATAGAGTTAGTACATTCTAAACATATAAAATACCATTTTCTATGAAATTCATACAACAATTAACAGCAATATAGTTTGAAAGCAACGTTGCAGAGAAATCTGGCATTCTATCCTACAGATTAATTCTGTTTCCTATGTTATGGTTACAGTACAAGAAATACTACAAAAGATCAGGAGCCTAGCTTTTTATTTGAAATGGAAACAGACCATATTAAGGCAATTCCACCCTAACTGCTCAGATTAATAGAAAGATTTTCTGTACACTTACATTTCCTTTCAAAAACATGCCCTTAAATCTATGGTTTAGATGGATAAGCTCTGCTTGTCCTTCCTGGATTCCATTTGCCCAGCCACCAACATACTTAGATCCTGTGTCTTTATAGATGTATGTACCTTGGCCATGCCTAAGGAGGGAATAAAATTTTTTGTTTGTATTATTAATATTAACATTATTATAAGGTATTAAAAATGTATTCTTGAGGCAATTGAAATGACTGAAGTTGCACTGAGTTGCAAAAGTCATCCAGTAGAACACAATTTGCTGCAGTCAGTCATGCTTTGAAAGTGATCTTTGCAATTTAATGCCATTGGGTGACTTGAAACACAACTGTAAGAATGAAACAAACCTATTGTTGTTGGACCATTCTCCAGTATAGGTGTCTCCATTTGCATAAGTATACACTCCATAGCCATGTCTCTGGTCATCCACCCAGTCTCCTTTAATGAAAAGGCAATAAAACCAGTGAGATGTGGTTTCTTTTTACTGTGTGATATACTTATTATATCGTGTGATTCACTTTGTAAAGTTATCATACATTAATTCATCAGAGAAGGAATGAAAGCTATGACACCATTGTGATTCCCTACCATTCCTTACTCTAAGCCCTTGCTCTTTTTTCTTCCATATGTCCCTCTCCCCACGTATTTGTGCAGTAGCTTGACCTCTCTTTCATTTTCTTTATCATAATCTGTCTGTCTTATAATGAACACAAGAAGCCATGTAACAACCTGCTCCTATCTTTACATTTGGTAATGCATTACAGTCGCACCAGATGTGACATCTCCACTCAAATAAAAAGAGGGACTACTGTAGCTTGACTCATCTGCTAAAATTGTCCTGTCAATCATGGGGCATATAGACTCAAAAGAATGCTAGGCTGTGTGCCTTACTTACTTTTCTATTAAAAAATTAACTTTAAAAAATGTCACAGGTGCAGATGCTCCCATAAGGCAGGAGTGGGCTGCTCTTTTAGCTCTCTGCTTCTAGCTCTCACGATGTGAATGTTCTTTCTTGCCTAGCTTAAAAGGGAGGGGTAGAAGAGAAATACTGTCTCTCAAAGCCTGATATTCAGAGTGTTTCAGGTACTCTCCTGGAAGAGGGGAAATGAGTTTAATCTTCTTCAGACCTCAGAGGCATCCCAATCATTGAGTAAGTGTGCTGATCAGTAGATTGTTTTTCAAGGATGAACCTAACAAAGTCCTAAAATACTTTATACTGATCACATGCGGTTCTAATAATAATAATTCATAAATAAATAACCACATTTTCTTCTATCAAGATTGCACTGATTTGTGAAAGATACTTAATATTTCTCAGTACTTGGAACACCTCACACCATGACAAAAGTAAACTTGTCACAATAATCGATATGAATTCCCATAAATGAAGCCTGCACTTCTCGGAGCTCATAGTAAAAACAGGAATAAAAAGAAAACAGTTTGTAGCAAATACACCTTCTTAAAAGGACACATTCTCAAATTCACTGTCTCCTTGGATTCAGAGAGCGAGGGGGGAATGTGGCCTTCAAGTTACAGAAATCTTTGCAACTGTGTTCAGTGTTTTACCTTCATATTTTGATCCATCTGGATAAAAGAAAATGCCCCTGCCATGCTTTTTGTTTTGAAGATATTCTCCAGTGTAGTAAGCACCATTTTTAAACCTGTAGATCCCCTGAAACACATTTGGTATAGACAAAATATTTGTCGGTTCTCAGTCTCGCTTCAATACAGGGCTGTGGTGGTTTAGCAGTTATCTGCACACATCCCATTCCCGCCCCCCTCCCCCCCCCTTTATGAAATAACCCAGGCTAGGACTCAGTCGGCTGGAAGTTAATAAGTGAGGCTTTATATTTACAGCTTTGCACAATATGCAAGCAGATATTTCCAACGCATAACAGATATTTACAGATATATACAGTAAAAAAAAAAATATTGAAACACCACACCCATCCCAGAGATCAGAAATCCCTAAGAGGGGTAACCAACCACCCCTACCACCTTCCCCCCTTCCCCAATCATATCTCACCATCTATTTTATGCAGGAGATAGGTGGAGGTAGATCAGCCAGGGGGATTAGCCGCAGGAAAGAAGTTAGTGAAATTATTCAGATTCAGCTATGAAAGGCAGGGAGAAAGAGCCATGCAAGAGCAGCCACAGCCCAGAGCAGTCTGAAACCGTCTGACTTATCTATATTTGGGTTACAGCTCTTAAACAACTTTTTTTTTTTTTCCTTTCTCAGTAAAGCTTTGAGTGAAGTAGCATCACCAGTGTTTTCCTTTCTCAGCCTACAGTCTAATTTCTCCTTCAAATCCTCCAATTAGTTCAAACTAGCACAAGGGCCCAGAACTGCTGACACGGCAGCGTAACCGCTGCTTCCTTCTGTCACTGTTTTACCTGTCCACTTCTGGCGCCGTGTTGATACTCTCCCTCGTAGGTGTCGCCGTTGGGCAGTCGTGCCTTGCCACGGCCGTGTCGCTCACCTTCCGAATCGCGCTCGCCGTCATACTCCTGAGCAAATGTGCCCGGGAGAAGAAAAAAAAAAAAAAAAGGTAAAAAGGTGTTTAACAGGCTTAGACGTGACCGACTGTAACCTCGTCAGAAAGTAGGTGTTTGCTCAAGGCTGCTCCACTTCTGCTTGAAACAGGCTGCAGAAGCACCTGGCCAACAGATGTGCTGCTTACGCAGACACTTGCAACAGGTCCCGGCACCCACAGGCTTTGCTCACGACGCGGCAGGCTGCTGGAAAGCAGGAATGAGTTGTTTTCATCCCGTGGATAAAGGCAGGCAGGTCCCAATTGAAATGGTACAGCCCTGCTTCCCAAACTCCCTTTGCCCTCAGAAGTGCCTCGGAAGTTCTCCCAGGCTCGGCACGGCCGGCAGACACCGTTTAGGACACCGTGACCGATAAGGGTCCTTTTCCCCTTCCCCGCTGGCCCTCCCCAACCCCTTGCCCGAGTCGTCCCTGGCCGTGAGTCACTTTCCGCCCCTCTTGTCTCCAGCTCCCTCTGCGGCGGAGGAGCCCCTTGCCGCAGCAGGGAACTAGAGACGGGGCAGGGTCGCCCTCGGCCGTGCTGCTAAGCCACCAGCGACACCCCGGCGGACCCCTATATCGGTCTCAGCCTCCTCAGCCTCCTCCGAGCTCAGGTCCGACATGGCCGCGGCGTCGCCGTCGCCAAGGCAACCGAGGCGCGCGGTGGGGGCGGGGCGCGGCGCCGGCCGTTGCTGCCGCGGCAACCAGCGCCGGCGGGGCGCGCGGGG
>VWZI01005785.1:0-11060 GCA_013396835.1 Psilopogon haemacephalus | reverse complement strand
AGAGAGCAGCTAGCGGAGGGCAGCGGGGACGCCCCGCGCCCGGACCTCCCGTGCCCGGACCGCCGCTGAGAAGAAGCACTGGCGGCCAGCGCTGTAATCGCCCGAGAAGAGCTCCGCCTCGCCAGGAGGCCTCCCGGGCTGTCTGGTGGCTCCAGACGCAGCAGTCCTTGGAGGGATGCAGCAACTATCACAGCACTGCCGGGACAATGAACCCTGGGGAGGGGGCGTAGCATTGGTGTGCAGCCTTTCACCAGCACCAAGCTCCCTTCTTGAGCTCGGCTTTTCCCGACCTGTACCTTTCGTGTCGTGAAACAGGCTGGTGACGTTTGAGGTGGCCTCATGAAGGACAGGTTGTGCCTGACAAAGCTTCTCCTTCTGCAACAAGCTGACATGCGGGGTTAGGGAGAGGCTGTGGATGTTGTTTATCTGGACTTCAGAAAGGCCTGCTCCCCACACTGCCCCTCACACCATCCTCCTGGATAAACTGGCTGCTCATGGCTTGGATGTGTGGATGGTTAAAAACTAGCAGGCTCGCCAGGCCCAAAGATTGCCGGTGAATGGAGTGAAATCCAGTTTAAGCCAGTCACTACTGCTCACCAGGACTCAGCACTGCGGCCAGTTCTCTTTCATATCTGTATCGGTGATCCGGACAAGGCAATTGAGGGCACCCTCACTAAGTTTGCAGATGACACCAAATTGGGCAGTAATGTTGATCTGCCTGGAAGTTGGAATGTTTCTCAAAGGGATATGGACAGCCTGGATTGATGGGCTGAGGTCAGTTGTATGAGGTTTAACAAAACCAACTGCACTTGGGTCACAAAAATCCCATGCAATGATACAGGCTCAGGGCAGAGTGGCTGGAAAGCTGCCCAGCACCTGGGTGTGCTGGCTAACAGCCAGCTCAACATGAGCCAACAGGGTGCTCAGGTGCTTAAGAAGGGAAACAGCATCCTGGTCTGTATCAGGAATGGTGTGGCCAGTGAAAACAGTGAAGTGATCATCCCCTTGCACTCAGCACTGGTGAGGCCATACCTTGAACACTGAGTTCAGTTTTGGGCCACTCACTACAAGAAGGATATTGAGCTGCTGGAGCAGGTCCAAAGAAGGGCAATAAAGCTGGTGAACGGGGCTGGAAAACACCTCTTATGAGAAGCAGATGAGATAAGTGGGATTGTTTAGTCTGGAGGAGTATGAGGGGAGACCTTCTTGCTCTCTACAACTCCCTAAAAGCAGGCTGTAGTGAGGTGGATGTCAGTATTTTCTCCTTTGTAGTAAGTGATAGCACAAAAAGAAATGGCCTCAAATTGCACCAGAGGAAGTTTAGCTTGGCTATTAGAAGGAAATTTTTCACTGAAAGGGTTATCAAGCACTGGAATAGGCTCCTCAGTGTTGAATCACCATCCCTGTAGGCATTTAAAAGATACATAGATGTGGTGCTTAGGCTTTAGGTTAGGTTTAGCAACAGACTTGATAGAGTTAGATAATGGTCGGACTTGATGATCTTAAAGATCTTTTCCAGCCTAAACAATTATATGGTTCTACAATTGCCAGTGATCTTAATATGCAGGAAATTGTGTTCTGACTTTTCTCCAGTCAGTTTCAGCAGTGGTCTACACAACTCTGATGACAATTTCAGTCATCTCAGCTAACCAAGAGCCTCCCATACTGATATGATTACAGCTAAATCAATGCAGGGAGGCAAGGGAAGGGCTCTCCTCTCTGAAAAGGCCAAGAAGAGTAGAAAGGAGTAGCTTATAAGGGAAGGGGAGAGGATGATACATCATAACCACCCTCAGCCCACACCAGTAAGTAATCCCAAATGGAAAAGACAGGTTTTTTTATTTTATGTAGCATGTTTTTATGTTTCATGTGTGAGCTGCAATATTCAAAACAAATTACTCTTTTAAAAGTGCTGCTTTCTTATTCTTTACAGAGGAAAACGACCTAAAAATCTGTCTTGGTTAAGCGAGTCGATGACTGCATTATATCTCATGCCCACTTCCTGGAGATGTTGAGGACAGGTTGGCTTACTGAAGGCAAGTGGTATTTCACTCCTCTGCAAAGCAGCAGCTTCACAGTGCCTGCCTTTGGTACAGGAGTCAGGCAAATGGCTGTCACTTTGTACAGCAATTTAGTGGCCAAGGTTTCACAAGTCATGTGAGGATACACATGGTGAAAAGCAGTAAGCTAACCAAACACTGGGCAGCAGAAGTGATGCTTCAAAGTTAGGCAGCAAAGGAGCAGTGAGCGGTTGGGAAGCATGGTGGAGGTCACCTTATACCCTAGGTCAAAGCTTTATCACCCAAATCACAAGAAAAGCAGTCACTTCTCTATACAAAGATGCACCATATATTCAGAACACTTTCTTAGTTTTCATGGGTATGAATCTAAATAAATGCTACTTAAATAAAACATTGTCAGTATCTCCTTATTAAGGATGTGTCATTTACGTGGCATATGTGTTGTCTTGTTTTCAGTTGGGCAAAGATGAAAAAGGAAGAGAACTATTACTCAATACCATCATGTTTTTAGCTGATAGGAAGTGTTTGGGCTTCTCAGTTAACATCGAATTACTAATTTGAGAGTGCTTTCTGTTTGAAACATTTAAGAACACTGAGATCCGATCTTGTCAGTTGGAAGAGCTTTAAGAAGCTATACATTTAATAACTCCAAATTATATGGTCATTTCTCTTGCCAGCTGATCCCCAGCAGTTGACTAGGGAGGCTTAATTTGCATCATGGCCACTCTGTTAATAAGTCCCTACAGTATGTCAAGTACTGCTCTGATTGCTTACTTCCTGCAGAACTGGGTACAGCATGCAGGATCTAAAGCACAGTCTGCATGTTTCCTCCTTTCTCACTGTTGATGTTCTTCTTTCACTGAAGGGTGGTTAAATTATTTTATCTACAATAAGGCAATGTCTCTAATTATAAAACTGGTTAAGTAGTCTGTGAGTGGCATGTTAATTAAGAGCAGACACTGCAGCTCAGGGTTCTAAGGGAAAATATGTTTGGGATGCATACAGAGATGCTCTCTGTTAAAGCTCGATGACAAAAATAACCAGATATGCCTTTTGGCTTTGAGGTTGACCTAGCCTAGGGATGAGCTCTGACACAAACAGAAAGCAGTGGCATGCTGTCAGAAACACTCCCACTAATAGTCACTCACTGATCCTCTCTATGTGTTGCTTCAGAATCCTGAAGGAGGAAAGAGTCTGAAGGAGAAGCAGGTCACTTTTCTTGAGAAGCACTGTTTATTTATAAAATAAACTATTTATAAAATAGAACTATTTGTTTATAAAATTTACACTGTCCTGAACCTTAAAGCAGCAAATACCACAAATGTGTGTATGGCAGGATCACACAAATGAGGGTGGAATCATTTAAAGTTTTCCACACTTAGAAGCTGTCCTGTGAGGACAATTACAGCTTATACAGATGCCTATAATTAACGACAAGGATGATACATTTTGTAGTTTATGGCTTTCCAGTTGGATTTGGGTGTGTTTCAATGTCAGGTTAAAGTTAAGCTTTAAGTATGTTACTATTGAAGGAAAGGTTGCCATCGTCCTTATTTTCTTGTTCTTTTTCATTCCATTAAAGGAGCAACATAACACTGAAAATATTCTTGAGCTGCTGCTGATCTTGTACATAAATTTAATTTGGGAAAAGGCATGAGAGAGTTAGTGAGTGTGCTGATTATCTGTTCTGCTCTTACCGCTGGCTCAACCGGCAGCTGCTGGCACTGACTGCCAGTCACACTGACAGGAGAGGGCAGCAGATGCCAGATCTTCAAGCTGCCATGGAGACGCTCCCGGTTTGCAGTTTGAGCAGAAGCCTCATACGGAGAGAGAGATAACAAAAAGCAGAAGCTGCTGCTGCCAGAGGTGCTTACAAGCCGGGAAAGACAGTGGCATGGCAAAGTAAAAGGCTGCTACGTACAGCATCCTGTAAGGTGCCTCCTGCAGGTGAGGACAGGCCTGGATGTCCTTTTACCCTACACTGCAGGTCCTCACTTTGAATTTAACTAGAATGCTCCTCTGCAGGGAGGAATAGTCAAAAGGGCTATTTAAGAGCTCCTGGCTCTTTTTGGACTTTAACCTGTGTTAGGAGGAGGAAGACTTTTGGTAGTGCAGTTTTTTTTCAGGGAAAATCCTGCTGTGTCAGACCTGACCTCAGAGGCTTCTTTGAGCACTGATCAGGACTTGAAAACATGTGTTGCATAATGAACATTAGAAATTACAGTCCTGTTTGTTCTTCCCTGCACTGCAATTGGTATCTCACTCTAGAGGGGAGATAATAATGCAGGAGGATGCATATGTTACCTCTGATGTGGTGTAAGGGTGACACGCTTCTTAGAGGTCTCTGCTCTTTGCCCTTGTTCTACCATGCATCCTTCTTCCAGGGCCAATGCCTTTGTGCATCAGATTTCTCCATTTGGACAGCCTTGTGCCTTTTCAAATTCTGACATCCAAATTAATAGGAAGAGTGGAGGTAATCTGCCTAACTCTCAGGTGGTTTTCCTCACTACACTTGTGGTTCAATCGTTACTGTCAGAGCTGGCTACTTTGTGAGGTCCAGTCCTTGGGAACTGAAATTGGACTGAGTTTTGCTCTGGGCTATATTAGAGATGCAAATGACCATTTATTGCTTTTGGCTGGGCAGACTTGGGCAAGATTATGTCTTTTGAAAAGAATTTAATGGTTAGAAATCCAGAAATATTCTGTTATGTCTTAGAAGATAGTAATTTACATGTTTCTCTTTATAGAATCATAGAATGGTCAGGGTTGGAAGGGAACTCAAGGAACATCTAGTTCCAGCCACAGGTACCTTGGGCCTGGACACTTCACACTGGATCAGGTGGCTCAGAGCCCCATCCATCCTGGCCTTAAAAACTTCCAGAGATGGGGCTTCTGCCTCCTTCCTGCACACTCTGTTTCAGCGTCTCACTGTTGCAGAATATCTGAGAAGCAGAATTGGGGCAGTGAACAATCCACTGCCGTGAGTGTTAAGTACAGCGGAACACCTGTGAAGTGTAAGTGCAACCGGAACTGGAACGGAAGAGAAACAGATGCAGAGTGGGACAGTTCCTGCTTCTAAAAAAGTTACCTAGAAGTTTCTCGATAACTGTGAAGTCATTTGTTTTTGTACAATAACCAATTATTGTCTTCCACATATGATCCTTTGTGCCAATTACCTTGCTTGCTCTGTAACCACCCCATCTTGGGATATAAGCTTAACGAACTTGTATTAAGTAATAGTAGCTGCTGTTGTATGTAGTAGTCGCAGCTGGAATAAAGGAGGACAAGCGTATAACCATATTGGTAACCAGCCTCGTTGCTTCTGGTGCTCTCACCGTCAGTCATTTACAATTGAACTTTAACAGCTACCGGCATCTCACCACCCTCATGGTGAAGAACTTCTTCCTAACATCCAATCTGAATCTACCCACTTCTGGTTTTGCCTCATTCCCCCTAGTCCTATCTCTACCTGACATCCTAAAAAGTCCCTCACCAGCTTTCCTGCAAGCCTTCTTCAGATATTGGAAGGCCAAGGTCTCCTTGGAGCCTTCTCCAGACTGAACAGCCCCAACTCTCTGTCTGTCTCCATAGGAGAGGTGCTCCAGCCCTCCGATCATCATTTTGTAAAAGCTAAACCCAGTGTCTAGTACAGTGTGTGGTCAGTACCAGATACTGACAAACTATAAACTGGAGTTGTTAGGAGAAAGTTTATGAACTCGGTTCTCTTCTTCCTGAAATTTAAATGCAAACCAGGTTGATTTCATCAGCCTTCTAGAGAAAAACTGTAGGATTATAGAATCAGGTGGCAGTCCCTGTTTGGGAAAACATATTTCACATCTTTTTATTATTCTGCAACACACATTATTGGACACACTTAAAGAATTCAAAATATTTTCTTAGATCATGAGAGCAAACAATGGACAAAGTAGAATTTACTGTGACTAACTTCCATAAACGATTTTTCACCCCAGTTCAGAAAGAAGGCAGATTCTGAAATGTCAAAATCCTTTACAAAATGGGAACTTCTCTCCACATAGGTCTTTTACAGCCCTTTACAGGCAAAATGAAAGCTGCTTAGTATGTTTGTATGCCAAGTAAAGATAGCCTCTTTCTGTGCTCATAACCAAGCCAGAAAAACAAGTAAATGACCTTTCTAGCTACTTAGGTTATGACTGCCTCCAAGTACAATACTGGGATATCCCGAAGGCAGGATGATTAGAAGAAAAGAAGTCTTTATGAAAGCTGTTCTTGAAATATCAGGAGTATTTTTTTGCATCTTGGCTAAATATAACATTTCAGTTCCCTCCTGCAAAACATCCAAGGAACAGCATTTGCTGTATTTATAACCCTGCCTCCTCTTTCTCTGACCTTACTGCTCATTTTGAAGTGCATTCCATTCCTCCAAATGGAACTCGGGAGAATTGTCAAGTTGGTTTCTTTTTGCCTAAGGGATCTTCCTTTCCACTAAAGTACGATAGGGGCATATACAGGTCACTTCTGTTCCCTCTAGGAAATTGTTTCTTATGTCTTGTCTGGAGGGTTTCTGACAGCCAGCATTACTGCTGCTACTATGAAAGCAGTTGGCATTCATGAGCTTTAAAAATATCTTATATGGTCAGTATAGGAATAAAGTAGTGTTACTATTACATTTTGGAGCCTCTATTACAAGAGGGATGTGGACATGCTGGAGTGTGTCCAGAGAAGGGCCACGAGGATGATCAGAGGGCTGCAGCACCTCTGCTATGAGGACAGACTGAAAGAGTTGGGGCTGTTCAGTTTGGAGAAGAGGAGGCTCCGAGGTGACCTTCTTGTGGCCTTCCAGGATCTGAAGGGGGCCTACAAAAAAGCTGGGGAGGGACTTTTTAGGCTATCAGGTAGTGACAGGACTAGGGGGAATGGAGCAAAGCTGGAGGTGGGGAGATTCAGATTGGGTGTGAGGAGGAAGTTCTTCACCATGAGAGTGGTGAGACCCTAGAATGGGTTGCCCAGAGGGGCCACTTCCCTGGAGGTGTTTAAGGCCAGGCTGGATGAGGCTCTGTCCAGGTTGATTTAGGGCAGGGTGTCCCTGCCCATGGCAGGGGGGTTGGAACTAGATGATCCTTGTGGTCCCTTTCAACCCTGATTGATTCTATGATTCTACATTTTATATGGTCAGTATAGGAATAAAGCAGTGTTGCTATTACATATTACATGGTCAGTATAGGAATAAAGCAGTGTTACTATTACATTTTATACAGTCAGTAAAGGAATAAAGCAGCGCTACTATTACATTTTATACAGGCAGTAAAGGAATAAAGCAGTGTCACTATTACATTTTATATGGTCAGTATGGCAATAAAGCAGTGTTATTTTCGCTTTTTATATGGTTAATACAGGAATAAAGTAGTGTTACTATTATGTTTTTCTCCACTTTTCTCTGGGAATGGGTTTTGTTTCATTAAATAAACAAAACCTTAAACCTCAGCTGCCTTATTTAGGCATATATTGTAATGACATAAAGCTAAACCAGCCCAGTCCTTCTGTTCATATCCTCTGAAGTCCTGACCTGGCAACTCAGAATGAATTCAATAGAGAAAAATAAAATAACTGAGGTAGATGGGAATAATTGGCTGCCTCTTCATTCCTGTCAGTTTGAATACCTTCATACTTCATCTTTTTATACATGACTTACAAGGTATTTTCTTTAGTGTGAACTCTGTTCTGGTCTGCTTTCTATTTCAGCACAATATTTGTAAGTGTTCTGGTATTTGATTTCTATTGACATATGCTTCAGTCCTCTCTTCTCCTATAACTACCCTCTGGTGATCAAATGTGCAAGCATGAAGAAACTAAATCTATCAGTAGTCTACCTGTCTATTTCAATCTATTTACTCCTCAGCAATTGTTTCCATAGCCATTTCTTGCACTTCCACTCAGCTCCCCAGGAAATTTAAGAAGAGTAGAAATAAAGGCAAAGTAACATATGTCCACTTCCTGCTGGAAGTAGAACGAAATTCTTTTAAGATATGCTCCTCAAAATGGACGTTCTCTTTTTGTAACTAAAGATGGTATAAATAGATAGAATCATACTTTCATAGAATGGTTTGGGTTGGAAGGGACCTTAAAGATCATCTAGTTCCAACCCTCCTGCCAGATTCCCTTGATTGTGTTTTGTGAGTTTTTGGGTTTTTTTCATTCTGTGTTCTCCATACATTCTTATTCATTTTCCTGTGAGCAGGTTGCTGGAGGTAGGAGAGCTAATGCAGATCTCTAACAAAGGAAACTCCATCCTAGCTAAAGGGGCCACTGATCAGCAGCTCTGCCCAGGCCTCCCCCCAGCAGATGCCACTGTTGCTATGACTACTTTTTTTACAGATATTTCCCTTAGATGACATGAGGTGATTTAACAGTCTCACTCTTCACCTCTCTGGAAAACCTTGGGGAGAATCAGAGTAGCGTACTGTCAGCACCACTGATCTCATTTTCTGGACTGAAACCAGAGAGTGATAGGCAACTTAAGTGTTCACATAAATGCCATTATTCCTAAACATCCCCCACTGTCAATATCGGTATCTGTCTTTACGTAATAGGCCTGAAGGCAGTTTAACTGACGCTCCCTGTCCATGTTCCACAGGCTATACACTTTTTATTGCATTAGTAGCCTTTAGTACTTGGGTACTGTCCTGCTCCAGTTGGGCAAAAGGCTGTGCTGGCATAGTGGTCTCTTCTTAAAGCTGGTCTCTTTTCCTGTAGCTACGCACAGGTGACTCTCACTAGCTTTCTGGCAAGCTAGGTGAGATGAAAATACCAGCCTGGAAACTATGTAGTCATATTAGTGTGGAGCTGTGCCAGCACTAACATTTCTCAACAGGCAAGACATATTCAGCTAGATAGCTTTCAGATCATAGCTGGCTTACCTCCAGACCTTTCTGAGTGTGGACACAGCAGGGATATACCTGTCTTGCTCCTATACATACAGGCACAGCCTCCTTCACAGTCTTTGCTTTTGGATATTTTTTTTTTCCTGTCAAAGCTCAATGGCAGGTTACATCTGGACTGCACCCAGTGTTGATGTGAATTGTTTATACAAGATCCCAGCTGCTCTGTTGGGTAACAAAGCATGTAAAGCAAATAAAAGCAATTAAAAGAAGCAATTATAGCATTCCTGAAAATCCTCAAACTTACGTGGAATGAAGTCTCAGTAAATATTGATTTTTGTATAGTAAAATACTATTTAAGAACCCACTGTTGTGTAAAGAAGTGATGAAATTTTCTTTTATGAACAAAGAGATCCTTCAGTTGCTAAACAGATGAGCCCTTTCCAACTGTGCAATTATCAATCATAAAATACATTCGTGCAACTTACTGGAAAGAAAATAAATACATTAAACAGCTAAAGGAATCAATAATCTGCAGTCAGTCCTCTGTTCAGTCAGCGAAGGAAAGACTGTGCTGGCATCCACTGACTTCAAAGCAGTTTGCTACAGCAGAACTTGAGCAGTTAAGAGCACCAGTTTTGTTTAGTGGAAGCAAAAATTCAACTGTCAGCCAGGAAATTAGATTATCTTTTCTGAGGGAAGCATCAGCAGAAGCACACATAAGCATCTGTCAACTCATACATCTTTACTTCTGTTTGGTTTTGCAGACAATGTCCTTTTCTATTTGCTTTAATATGAAGAGTATCAAAGGCTTAGAGAGCCAAGCTGCTGCCACGTTTGCTGCCCAATACAACTATTTACTGGACCACGTCCTTCATTTGTACTTCCTTCTAGAAAGGAATTCACAAAATGTCCTAATTTTAGAAAAATAAGAGTAGAGGCTCTAGATCACACACAGGGTTTTAAAAAATTATTTTTGTCCTGATTTTAAAACCACTTATTCCTGGTTCTAGGCCACTTTTTATCTCTGATGGACCTCTGGCCCTTCTCTGATACTCTATACCAGCAAGCCATTGTGCAACCAGCAGCACAAACTCACGCTGCTCCTTCTCCCTGCACTCTTATTTGATGGCTTCTGGCAACTCTAGCTGCTGGTGCCCAGCACCGGCATAGCAGAGAGCAGCTGCGCCAGTGATGTTAGAGGAATGGATTATGAGAGACCTTAATGGGAGATGCAGTTTCTGCTTCAAGTACGTAGAATATCAGCAGTTTCTGTGGCTGTTTGGCTCATGTTTTTTACAAGGTCCCTGTAACCGAAACCAGAAAGATACTCAAGCAAGGTTAAACAAGGAACTTTAAAAGGGCCAAGGCAACGTATATGTAAAAAAAAGTGAGGATCCCATGTGATGATGATACTTGTTATAATTTGGGATAGCTAATGGTGCATGCAAACAAATGCACTGTGATAGGCCTGACCTTCTCTCCCATTAAGAGACAAATCTTCATTTCTCTGTGTGTTTGCCAGTCAGAATAGATGGTGCTTGGGCGCCTGTTGGTTCTCAAGTGCACTCACATGAATCATGCCAACCACTGTAGAAAAGCATTCCCTGACTAGTTCTGTCTCTAGTGAATGGTTGCTACCGCAGAAACAACAAACACTGATTCACAGATTCTAGTTCCAATCCCCCACCATGAGCAGGGATATCTTCCACTAGACCAGGTTGCTCAAGGCTTCATCCAAATATACACGTACATAGACACTCTGCTCTGGCTGTCACCATCCCATCTCTATCTGATGTTAGTGTGTGCTCTCCCACCCCAGAGAGCAAATATCCTCTCCATAAGGCAATGGCATTTCCATGACGCCTGCTCAGAAGAATAAAGAGGCCTGAAGTAGTTTCTTCTCCAGACCACGCACCACCATACAGGGGAAAATAAACATGGGGAGCTAAAGCGGCTCTAGGACCTGCCTGTTTACACTTCATCTCCAAGTGTGAAGTCTGCTCTGCGTAGTCCTACTGCCCACAGTATCAGCTGTTTCAGCTGAGCTGGGATGGCTTGGAGCAGGTTAATTTTTATTTTGGATTCACAAGGGGCATGGAACCATACTGTCAAAAAGCAACTGTGCACACTGGATGAAACTGGATAGATGAGGTGAAGCCTCTTTTTTTTTTTTTTTTCC
>VWZI01005784.1:9768-23794 GCA_013396835.1 Psilopogon haemacephalus | reverse complement strand
TTAAAATTCAAGTCCTTGGGGGGGGGAGGAGTGTGTGTGTGTGGGGGGGGGGGGAAGGGAAGTGTAGACATCAATGTTTCATTGCATTCGTGTCTGGTAATTATTAGCTTAAATTATGGCTCACACATGACTTGACAAAGTGGACCGTGCATTTAAAAAAAAGCTGCTCACGAGAGGTGCACCGCTCAATGTGTTCCAAGTTATTGAGATGTCAGTCAGTAATCATAAAGCAAACACCCCTCACTGCAAGAACCCTGTGCTAAGAGGGCTACGAGGCCTGGGGGACTACCTAAAATTCTTCAGAAACGCTGCAAATGGCAGCCCAAACAAATGGCATCAGCAAGAGACCCTGCCCTTAAAAACACGGGCAATTAGCCGTAAGAGAAGAGACAGGAAAACTTGGAACACCCCAGATTACTTAAAAATGTCAGAAATGCTGCAGCCTAGACAAAATGGCATCAGCAAGAGAGGCAGCGTTTAAAAACAATTGCAATTATATAAGACAAGAAAATATGAACCTTGGAACAACCCAGACTACCTAAAGATGTCAGAAATGCTGCAGCCTAGACAAATGGCATCAGCAAGAGACCCTGCACTTAAAAACTCATGGAATTAGATATAAGACAAGAAAACGCAAATCTTGGAAGGCCCCAGACTACCTAAAAATGTCAGAAACACTGCAGCCTAAAAGAATGACATCAGCAAGAGACCCTGTGCTTTAAAACTTGTGCAATTAGCTACAAGACAAGAAAATGCACATCTTGGAACACCCCAGACTACCTAAAAATGTCAGAAACACTGCAGCCTAAAAGAATGACATCAACAAGAGACCCTGTGCTTTAAAACTTGTGGAATTAGCTACAAGACAAGAAAATGCACATCTTGGAACACCCCAGACTACCTAAAAATGTCAGAAACACTGCAGCCTAAAAGAATGACATCAACAAGAGACCCTGTGCTTTAAAACTTGTGGAATTAGCTACAAGACAAGAAAATGCACATCTTGGAAGACCCCAGACTACCTAAAAATGTCAGAAACACTGCAGCCTAAAAGAATGACATCAACAAGAGACCCTGTGCTTAAAAACTTGTGGAATTAGCTACAAGACAAGAAAATGCAGATCTTGGAACACCCCAGACTACCCAAAAATGTCAGAGACGCTGCAGCCTAAATGAATGACATCAGCAAGAGACCCTATGCTTAAAATCTTGTGGAATTAGCTACAAGACAAGAAAATGCAAATCTTGGAAGACTCCAGACTACCTAAAAATGTCAGAAATGCTGCAGCCTAGACGAAATGGGATCAGCAAGAGAGCCAGCACTTAAAAACATTTACAATTATATAAGACAAGAAAATATGAACCTTGGAACATCTCAGACTACCAAAAGATGTCAGAAATGCTGCAAGCTAAAAGAACAACATCAGCAAGAGACCCTGTGCTTAAAACTCATGCAATCAGCTATAAGACAAGAAAATGTAAACTTTGGAAGACCCCAGACTACCAAAAAAGTCAGAAACGCTGCAGCCTAAAAGAATGACATCAGCAAGAGACCCTACGCTTAAACACTCGTGCAATTAGCCACAAGACAAGGAAAAGGAAAACTTGGAACTTCTCAGACTACCTAAAAATGTCAGAAACACTGCAGCCTGAAAGAATGACATCAGAAAGGGACCATGCATTTAAAAACAATTGCAATTAACTAAGAAAAGAATATACAAACCTTGGAACACCCCAGACTACCTAAAAAATGTCAGAAATGTTGAAGCCTAAATGAATGACATCAGCAAGAGACCCTGTGTTTAAAAACTTGTGGAATTAGCTACAAGACAAGAAAATGCAGATCTTGGAACACCCCAGACTACCTAAAAATGTCAGAAACACTGCAGCCTAGACAAATGGCATCAGCAAAACACCCTGCCCTTAAAAACACATGCAATTAGCTGTGAGACAAGAAAATGTAAATCTTGGAACACCCCAGATTACCTAAAAATGTCAGAAATGCTGCAGCCTAAACCAATGGCATCATCAAGAGACCCTGTCTTTAAAAACATGTGAAATTAGGTATAAGACAAGAAAATGCAAATCTTGGAACACCCCAGGCTCAAGGAGCTGTGCCTGAGTAGCAGCATTTAAAACCAAATATCCTGCCCTGGCGAACAAATCATAGACTCATAGAATGGATTAGGTTGGAAGAGACCTCAAATATCATTCAGTTCCAACCCCGCTGTGCAACAGGCAGGGACACCTCCAACTAGAACAGGATGCTCAAGACCTCATCCAAGCTGGCCTTGAATATCTCCAGGGAGGGAGCAGCCACAGAATCCCTGCACACACCTGTGTCAGTGTCTCACCACCCTCACTGTAAAGAACTTTCTCCTAACATCCCATTTAAATCTCTCCTCTGTCAGTTTAAACCCATTCCCCCTCGCCCTGTAATCACAAGACCTTGTGAATAGTCCCTCCCCAGTCTTCCTGTAGGTCCCCTTCAGATACTGGAAGGCTACTATAAGGTCTCCTGGAAGCCTTTTCTTCTCCAGGCTGTAGAACCCCAACTCTCTCAGCCTGTCCTCATAGCAGAGGTGCTCCAGCCCTCTGATCATCTTTGTGGCCCTCCTCTGAAGTGGCTCAAATTGTTCCATGTCCTGTTTGTGTTGGGGGCTCCAGAAGTGCACACAATATTCCAGGTGGGGTCTGAAAAGAGCAGAGTAAAGGGGGAGGAGAAGCACCTCCCTTGCCCTGCTGGCCACGCTTCTCTTAATGCAGCCCAGGACACAGTTGGCTGAAGGAGAAAACCTTAATCTGTATGAATTTTTAAAAATCTGGGAAATGTGGGGAGGAGTTAAAAAAAAAAATAAAATTAAAAAATTAAACCCCACACTGTTGGTATTTTTCCTAGCTGTGCCTCGTGGAAAGAGGTGGAAGAAACGTGTCATATCCTTTATCTGGCTGTGCATAATGAGCTTGCTTATCATCACGGATGTTAAACCACTCCTTGTGTTGCTCCTATCATGCAAAACAAGGTGTACTGTGAATTAATGCGCTGTTTGTAATCTCTCACCTTTTTTAAGAGGCTGACCATAAGTTAATCAGCTTGCCGAGAGATGAGTGCTCCGTACAGTAGTTTAGGAGTATTTGCCTTTGCATTGTAATAATATCCTTACACGGGAGATAACGCCTAACCCCTTCCTGCTGAGGTATAGAGGCTGATGAGAGGCCTGGAGCACAAGCCCCTGTGAGGAGAGGCTGGGGGAGGTGGGGGTGTGCAGCCTGGAGAAGAGAAGGCTCAGGGCAGCCTATACAAAAGCGTATTGTATCCAGTTCTGGAGCCCCTATTACAAGAGGGATGTGGACATGCTGGAGTGTGTCCAGAGAAGGGCCACGAGGATGCTCAGAGGGCTGCAGCACCTCTGCTATGAGGACAGACTGAAAGAGTTGGGGCTGTGCAGGCTGGAGAAGAGGAGGCTCCCAGGGGGCCTTATTGTGGCCTTCCAGGATCTGAAGAGAACCTACAAAAAAGCTAGGGAGGGACATTTTAGGCTCTCAGGGAGTGAGAGGACATGGGGGAATGGAGCAAAGCTGGAGGTGGGGAAATTCAGATTGGATGTGAGGAGGAAGTTGTTCAGCATGAGAGTGGTGAGAGCCTGGAATAGGTTGCCCAGGGAGATGGTTGGGGCCACTTCCCTGGAGGTGTTTGCAGCCAGGCTGGATGAGGCTGTGGGCAGCCAGTTAAAAAATGTGTGGTGCCAGTTAAAAAAAGTTACCTGCCCCCCCCACCTTTTGAAATAAACCTCCGGCTAGGACTCAGAAACACTGGAAGTTGATAAATGAAGCTTTATATTTACAGCTTTGCACAATATACAAGCAGATATTTACAAGGCATAACAGAGATTTACAGACATATACAATGAAAAGGTAATACAGGAATACCACAGCCCTCCCAGAGACCAAAATCCCCAAGAGGGGTAACCAACCACCCCCTACCACCTGTCCCCCCCTTCCCCAATCTTATCTCACCACCTGTTGATGCTGCAGATAAGCTGAGGTAGATCAGCCAGGGGGGTTAGGAGTAGGAAAAAAGTTAGTAGTATTACTGAGAATTAGCTACCAAGGCAGAAAGACAAAAGAACCATGCTAGAGAAGCAGCCACAGCCCAGCAAGGTCTGAAACCATCTGGTATCTAATGTTTGGGTTACAATACTTAAAAACAATTTTTTTTTTCCCTCGTGAAGTGCCATCCTGTGTTTTCCTCTCTCAGCCAATAGTCTAATTTCCCACTCAAATTCTCCAATTAGTTCAAACCAGCACAGGTGTCCCAGGGCATGGCAGGGGGGTTGGAACTGGCTGATCCCTGTGGTGCCTTCCAGCCATGACTGATTCTACGATTCTCTGGTTCTACGATTCTCTGAATGGAAATCAATTAGAGCATTGGCTGCAAAAGAATAATAGTGATAAAGTCTACATCACTCATTGCTTTTAAAAGAATAATAATGTCTGTATCATTCACTGGTTTTAAAAAGAATAATAATTATAAATTCTGTATCTTCCCTTGGCTTTAAAAGAATAATAATTATGAAGTCTATACCATTCACTGGTTTTAAAAGAGTGATAGCTGTAAAGTCTGTATCGCTGATTGGTTTTGAAAGAATAATAATTTTGAAGTCCATACCATTCATTGGTTTTAAAAGAGGGATAGTTGTAAAGTCTATATCACCCATTGGTTTTGAAAGAATAATAATTATGAATTCTGTATCATTCATTGGTTTTAAAAGATAGTTGTAAAGTCTATATTGCCGATTGGTTTTGAAAGAATAATAATTATGAATTCTGTATCATTCATTGGTTTTAAAAGAATGGTAATGGGAAAGTCTGTATCGTTCATTGGTTTGCTAAGAGGGATAAAAGGGCAATATAGAAAGAAAAAAAATCTGATCTCATCTCTTGGGTCTGGGCTCTGCTGCTATTCCTTTGCCTGTGTGACTCCACCACACCATGTATTTGATGTGAGCCTTGCTGCTTTTCTATCTGGGGTGGGAGAGAAGAAGCTGGCATTAGAACTTTCTGGGCTTTCTTTTTCTGAGGGGGTGTGTGTGTGTGTTGGTTTTCTGTGTTATTTCTAAATTGTAAATAATTGTAAATACCTGTAAATCTATTTTGTATTTATGCTTGTCAGTTTAGCTTGCTGTACCACAAGCAAGCTTTATTGGGTGACAGAACACTGGAATAGGCTGCCCAGGTGGAGTCTTCCTCTCTGGAGATATTCAAAAAACCACCTGGGCATGTTCCCATGTGATCTGCTCCAGGTGATCCTGCTGTGGCAGATGGGTTAGACTGGGTGAGGTTTTGAGGTCCCTTACAGCCCCTGACATTCTGTGACATTTAGGGCCACGAGGATGCTCAGAGGGCTGCAGCACCTCTGCTATGAGGACAGACTAAAAGAGTTGGGGCTGTTCAGTCTGGAGAAGAGGAGGTGCCCAGGTGACTTTATTGTGGCCTTCCAGGATCTGACGGGGAATACAAAAAAAAGCTGGAGAGGGATATTTTAGGCTCTCAGGGAGTGAGAGGACTAGGGGGAATGGAACAAAGCTGGAGGTGGGGAGATTCAGACTGGATGTGAGGAGAAAGTTCTTCACCATGAGTATGGTGAGAGCTTGGAATGGGTTGCCCAGGGAGGTGGTTGGGGTCACCTCCCTGGAGATGTTTAAGGCCAAGCTGGCAGAGGCTGTGGGCAGCCTGATCTAGGGTAGGGTGTCCTTGGGCATGGCAGGGGGGTTGGAACTGGATGATCCTTGTGGTCCCTTCCAACCCTGATTGATCCTATGATTCTGTGATTATCTTACCTCACAGAATCTCAGAATCACAGAATTTCTTAGACTGGAAAAGACCTTCAAGATCATTGAGTCCAATCCTTAGTTTCACACTGACAAGTCCTCGACTAAACCAAACCCCTCAGCACAACATCTAATCGCTATGAATTGCTATGGTTGGAAAGGACCACTAGGATCATCCAGTTTATCCCAGCATCCTTAATCACTAAGGTATAGCCTCAAGAACCACATCCAACCTTTTTTTAGACACCTCCAGGGATGGTGATTCCACCACCTCCCTGGACATCCTGTTCCAGTGCCTGACCACCTGCTCGGTAAAGAACTTCTTCTGCACATCCAATCTAAACCTTCCCTGACAGAACTTGAGGCCATTTCCTCTTGTCCTATCATTAGTAATTTGGGAAAAGAGACCAGCATCAGCCTCACTACAACCTTGGTTTAGGTAATTGTAGAGGGCAATGAGGTCCCCTCTCAGCCTCCTCTTCTCCAGGCTAAGCAACCCCAGGTCTCTCAGCTGCTCCTCATGGGTTATGTTTTCCAGACCTCTCACCAGCCTCATTGCTCTTCTCTGCACCTACTCCAGCACTTCCAAACCTTCTGAGCTAATTTGGTGATTTCAGTTTGATTTGGGAGGAGGTATGGGTAATTTCTCAACCCATCATATTGTCTAAACCTGAGCTAGCTTGTATGGTCCTGCTCTGGCAAGGGGGTTGGACTTGATGATCTGAGAGAAGATCCGATCAAGGTATACAAATATCTCAGGGATCACAGGATCACAGGATGTCAGGAGTTGGAAGGGACCCAAAGACAAGTGGAAGAGGCCAATCTTTTTTCCTCTTCTCAGCAGCAATAAGAGAAGGAGCAACAGCTACAAACTGGAACTGAGAAGGTTTCAGCTCAACATGAGGAGAAACTTCTTTACAGTGAGGGTGACAGAACCCTGGCACAGGCTGCCCAGAGAGATTGTGGAGTCTCCTTCTCTGGAGATTTTCCAAACCCACCTGGATGCATTCCTGTGCAATCCTCCTTTGGCAGAAGGAGTTGAACTAGATCGTCTCTGGAGGCCCCTTCTGATCTCTAATGTTTTGTGATCCTGTGATCTATGGAGCTCCCTCCCAACACCTAACATCCTGTGACCCTGTGATCTATGGAGCTCCTTTCCAACCCCTAACATCCTATGATCATTTGACCTATGGAGCTCCCTTCCAAATCCTAACGTCCTGTGATCCTGTGATCCATGGAACTCCCTTCCAACCTCTAACATCCTGCAACCCTGTGACCCTGTGATCCATGGAGCTCCCTCCCAACACCTAACATCCTGCGACCCTGTGATCCTGTGACTTACAGAGCTCCCTTCCAATCCCTAACATCCTGTGATCTATGGAGCTCCCTTCCAACCCCTAACATCCTATGATCTATGGAGCTCCCTTCTGAATCCTAACATCCTGTGATCCTGTGATCCATGGAACTCTCTTCCAACCTCTAACATCCTGCAACCCTGTGATCCTGTGATCTATGGAGCTCCCTTCCAACCCCTAACATGCTGTGATCCTGTTATCTATGGAGCTCCCTTCCAACCTCTAACATCCTGTGATCCTGTTATCTATGGAGCTCCCTTCCAACCTCTAACATGCTGTGACCCTGTGATCCATGGAGCTCCCTTCCAACCCCTAACATCCTGTGATCCTGTTATCTATGGAGGTCACTTCCTGTGATCCATGGAGCTCCCTTCCAACCCCTAACATCCTGTGATCCTGTTATCTATGGAGGTCACGTCCTGTGACCTATGGAGCTCCCTTCCAACCCCTAACATCCTATGATCATTTGACCTATGGAGCTCCCTTTCACCCCCTAACATCCTGTGCTCCTTGTGCACCAGAATCGTTCGAGCACAAAACGTTTGGATGTCTTAGCAGCTATTTGAAGAGCAGGGCCTCATCTTGCTGCAATTTTTTGTAGGTCTCTCCAAAAAGAAAAAAAAAAAAAAATTATTAAAATCACACAAATAGCAGAAAACAAAGCACATAAAGCAGGTGGCAGCGAGCAGAAATGCATACATCTGTGGACAGTTTAAAACTGTCCATCAGCACACCGATCCCCACCTTTACTTTCACACGTCTGCTGTTTACTAAATAACGTTTCAGCAGTTTTCATCTTGCAAGGAAAGTGTTTGAAACTTGGAATAAGTGCACTTAATTAAAGGAAGGCTGTGAAAATGTGCACTAATCTGATATGACTAATAGCAAAGTGCATGAAATTGCTAATTAGAATTTCATTAAAGGTGCTGCTTTATCAGGCTGCGAATATCACAACCTTTAAAAAAATTCTTTCAGGAGAGCTTAATTCCTTTTTTTCAAACAGAGAGGAAAAAAAAAAAATCTTCTTTAAAGACATTTGATTTGTTCTGAAGGGATTCGTAGCTTAGGTTGAAACACAAAATGTTGCCAATGTTCCATGGGAGTAGTATTTGAATAAAAATATGTATCAGNGCTTCCAGGAGTCCTTATAGCAACCTTCCAGTATCTGAAGGGGGCCTACAGGAAGGCTGGGGAGAGACTGTTCACAAGGTCTTGTAATGACAGGATGAGGGGGAATGGGTTTAAATTGACGAAGGGGAGATTTAAACGGTATGTTAGGAGGAAGTTCTTCACAGTGAGGGTGGTGAGACACTGGCACAGGTTGGCCAGGGAGGTTATGGCTGCTCCCTCCCTGGAGGTGTTCAAGGCCAGGCTGGATGAGGTCTTGAGCAATCTGTTCTAGTGGGAGGTGTCCCTGCCTATGGCACAGAGGGGTTGGAACTGGATGATCTTTGAGGTCTCTTCCAACCTAAACCATTCTATGATTCTGTGATTCTATATTGTCCAAATACAATCAGCTAAGAAAATAAAAGTAACTTTAATCTTCAGATTATTTCAAGCATGGCAGAGGGGAGATTTAAATGGGATGTTAGGAGGGAGTTCTTTACAGTGAGGGTGGTGAGACACTGGCACAGGTTGGCCAGGGAGGTTATGGCTGCTCCCTCCCTTGAGTTGTTCAAGGGCAGGTTGGATGAGGCCTTGGGACACTAGGGAGTTGTCCCTGCCTATGGCAGGGGGTTGGAACTGGATGAGCTTTGATGTCTCTTCCAGCCTAAACCATTTGACAATTCTATGTTGGAGAAAAGAGCAGTGTGCAGATGATAGACTGCCTGAGGAGGGTTTGATCCTGGAGTACCAAACTGGTTGTATACACAACACTGGTTTACAGGTTGTTTTTTTTTTCCTAATGCCTATGCTGTAATATTAGAATTTTTTTTTTTCCCCCTTCTTTAAAGGAGGAAAGAAATAAAAAGCTTCAAAAGTGATGTGCAAACAAATACAAAATACAGCTACGGATATGACTTTATAAAAAGACACTGAGTTTGGGCCATCCAGAAAGAAATTAATTGTTTACTATGATTTAAGAACAGAAAAAAATAAGGCATCAAACACCAATATCCTTGATGAAGCACCTTCTGAGATCTAATTAAGAAAAAAATTCAATCTATATCTTCAAGTTCCTGTAGAGAAAACTCCAAACTTTGCACATATGTCTCTGTTCCTAAGCTTAGCTAAAATATTAATGAATTTCACCTCTTTCCCCCCGCCACCCTTTGATGGGCCTTAAACTTTCCTTCTTTTTATTTCTGTTATTGCCTCTTCTATTTATTTTATTGACTCTCTTTTATTTCTTTCCTTGATCCTCTTTAATTTCTTTTATTGATTCTCTTATTTTTTTCACTGCCTGTCCGATGAAGGGAGTTTCTCTCTTCATATTGATGATTAATTTTGGAGACACTCTGCTGTCAGGGATTTTATTTGCAGCTGAAAACTGACTTTTGCCCAGCCACCCTCAGACCTCTGTTCCTATCCTTGCATTCAATGGGGCAGTTCTAGGGAACTTGAAGCTGCAGTTAAGCCTCTGTCATGCTGCTGGGATGCAGCAGTACTAAACCTCACTGCTACTGTGATGCAGTAGTACTAAACCTCACTGCTACTGGGATGCAGCAGTAGTAAAGCTCCTTGCAGCTGGATTGAAGCAGTACTAAACCTGACTGCTGCTGGGATGCAGCAGTAGTAAAGCTCACTGCTGCTGGGATGCAGCAGTAGTAAACGTCACTGCTACTGGGATGCACCAATAGTAAAGCTCATTGCTGCTGGGATGCAGCAGTAGTAAAGCTTATTGCTGCTGGGATGCAGCAGTAGTAAAGCTCATTGCTGCTGGGATGCAGCAGCAGGAAAGGTCATTGCTGCTGCAATGCAGCAGTAGCAAAGCTCATTGCTGCTGGGATGCAGTAGTAGTAAAGCTCACCTTGCTTTCAGGTTCAGTTTGCTGTGGGAAGAGCTACAACCCATCAATTTTTGCCTCCTAAGGAAATGCACTTCTCTGTGTATGGCCTAATCCTTCCTTGGTCAGAGCAGGTTCCCGATGCCAGCAAAAGATTTTCAACTCTCAGGTCGTTGTGGAGCTGTACTCAGTGATTGTGATTTTGACAAAAAAATCTGATCTACTCCAGTGTTCCTTTGTCCTAGCAACGGGCAGCTTTGCGTGCATAAGCACAGCGGGTTAGGGACCCACACAGCTTTGTTCCTTTGCCCCTTGAAATTGAAGTTTACCAACACAGGCTTCAACTAAAGTCGTTGAAGTAGGAGAAGTTTACTTGTGTTGAAAAAAAATCCACCAGGGCTCATAACTTGTGGGCTGAAAAAAAAAAAAAAAAAAAAGATATGTACTTTTGCTGGAATTAAGTATTCAGAGCACATTTTTAGAAACTCAAATTAAAAACTAATCAATGCAAATTTACATGACAAAAAGATTCTTGGAAATGGATAAAGAGTGAACAGAAGAATCTCTACTTAGGAGATAGTATATTATTACTTTGAGCATTTTTTTTTTATTTTATTTTATTTCATTTTAAATCACATGTCAATTACAGTTTGGCATGATTTCAGCTCTTGTTATAGGTTGGTTCTTTTCCTTTTCCTTTTTCTTTTTTTCTTCTCTTTTTCTTTTTCTTTTTCTTTTTCTTTTTCTTTTTCTTTTTCTTTTTCTTTTTCTTTTTCTTTTTCTTTTTCTTTTTCTTTTTCTTTTTCTCTTTCTTTTTCTTTTTCTTTCTTTTTCTCTTTCTTTTTCTTTTTCTTCTTCTCTTTTTCTTTTTCTTCTTCTCTTTCTTTTTCTTCTTCTTTTTCTTCTTTTCATTTTTCTTCTTCTCTTTCGTATTTTTCTTTTTCTTCTTCTTTTTCTCTTTCTTCTTATTTTTCTTTTTCTTTTTCCTTCTCTTTCTCCTTCTCTTTTTCTTCTCTTTCTCTTTCTCCTATTTTTCTTTTTCTTCTTCTTCTCTTTCTTCTTATTTTTTCTTTTTCTTTTTTCTTTCTCTTTTTTCTTTTTCTTCTTTTTCCTTCTCTTTCTCCTTCTCTTTTTATCTTTCTCCATATTTTTCTTTTTCTTCTTCTTTTTCCTTCTCTTTCTCCTCCTCTTTTTCTTCTTCTTCTTCTTTTTCTCTTTCTTCTTAGTTTTTTTCTTCTTCTTTCTTTTCTTTCTCTTTTACTTTATTTTTGTGTGTGTGTGTGTGTATGCGTGATTGCTGGTAGATATTTTATCAGCACCACATAAAAGTCATTTCAGCTTTCTTCATAAATATGCCAGCTGTCCTTTAGGTAAGCTTCCTTTCCACAATAAATACATTGATAATAATAATAACAACAACAATAATAATAATCATCAGTCAGTCTAGACTCAAATAAATGAAAATTATGCTTATTAAACCTAATGCCTGGTGTCGCAAGCGAGGTGCCAATCTTGCCCACCTGACTTCTAAGCAAGGCAAACAAAGCTGCTAATCATCATATTTAAGTTTTAAATATAGAATCATTGTCCCAGTACAGAAAAACAATGGCAGGGTTGTTCCTCAGGGCGGCCATGTGATTAAGGCTACTTACGCCTCATTTTATGCAAAACAAATGACAGATAATTGTGCTCTCACTCACGCCAAGCAAAGGTCTGCAGGGATTTAGGACGCAAAAAGCGGTAACAATCCATACCTTGTTACTTGTCAATAAGTGCATTCAGAAGTATGGGCAGCGGCAGAAAAAGGAAAGGCAGGCAAAGAAAACCCCACACGGATGCAGAAGGAGTAGAGGGCAATTGTTTACCCCACGTTAATCTAAGGCTGCTGCTTGGAATCATAGAGTCACAGAATCTTAGAGTCATAGAATCAAAGAACCACAGAATCATAGAATCAAAGAATCATAGAATCTTAGAATCGTAGAATCAAAGAATCCATACCTTGTTACTTGTCAGTAAGTGCATTCAGGAGAGTACAGCAGGAGAAAAGGAAAGGCAGGCGAAGAAAACCCCATGCGGACACAGAAGGAGTAGAGGGCAATAATTTACCCCATGTTAATCTAAGGCTGCTGCTTGGAACCATAGAATCATAGAATCTTAGAATCAAAGATCCATAGAATCATGGAATATTAGAATCACAGCATCATAGAATCTTAGAATCATAGAATAAAAGAACCATAGAATCGAGGAACCATAGAATCATGGAATCATAGAATCAAAGAATCCATACCTTGTTACTTGTCAGTAAGTGCATTCAGGAGAGTACAGCAGGAGAAAAGGAAAGGCAGGCGAAGAAAACCCCATGCGGACACAGAAGGAGTAGAGGGCAATAATTTACCCCATGTTAATCTAAGGCTGCTGCTTGGAACCATAGAATCATAGAATCTTAGAATCAAAGATCCATAGAATCATGGAATATTAGAATCACAGCATCATAGAATCTTAGAATCATAGAATAAAAGAACCATAGAATCGAGGAACCATAGAATCATGGAATCATAGAATCAAAGAATCCATACCTTGTTACTTGTCAGTAAGTGCATTCAGGAGAGTACAGCAGGAGAAAAGGAAAGGCAGGCGAAGAAAACCCCATGCGGACACAGAAGGAGTAGAGGGCAATCATTTACCCCATGTTAATCTAAGGCTGCTGCTTGGAATCATAGAATCAAAGAATCATAGAATCATAGAATCTTACAATCTTAGAATCACAGAATAAAAGAATCATAGAACCATAGAATCTTAGAATCATAGAATCATAGCATCAAAGAATCATAGAATCTTAGAATCACAGAATCATAGAATCAAGGAATCAGTCAGGATTGGAAGGGACCACAAGCATCATCTAGTTCCAACATCCCTGCCATGCCCTGGGACACCCTATCCAAGATCAGGCTGCCCACACCCTCATCCAGCCTTCCCTTAAACACCTCCAGGGATGGGGCCCCAACCACTCCCTGGGCAACCCCTTCCAGGGCTTCACCACTCTCATGCTGAACAACTTCCTCCTCACATCCAATCTGAATCTCTCTACCTCCAGCTTTGCTCCATTTCCCCTAGTCCTGTCACTACCTGATATCCTCAAAAGTCCCTCCCCAGCTTTTCTGTCACTCCCTTAAGATACTGCAAAGCCACAATAAGGTCACCTCAGAGCCTCCTCTTCTCCAGACTGAACAGCCCCAACTCTTTCAGTCTGTCCTCACAGCAGAGGTGCTGCAGCCCTCTGAGCATCCTCGTGGCCCATCTCTGGACATGCTCCAGCATGTCCACATCCCTCTTGTAATGTGGAATGCTGTTGAATGTTGAAGTTTGCAACACAAGAGAGATGTGGACACGCTGGAGTGGGTCCAGGAGAGGGCAAGGAAGCTGGTGAAAGGCCTGGAGATTGAGGGAGGTGGAGATGGTTAGTTCGAGGAAGAGGAGGTTGAGGAGAGACCTTATTGCTGTCTACAGCAACAGTTTGCCTCACGATAATCTAAGGATGCTGGTAGGATGCTGTTGAGTGTTGCAACTTGCAACACAAGTGAGATGTGGAGGTGTTGAAGCAGGTCCAGAGGAGGGCAAGGAAGCTGGGGAAGGACCTAGAAAATAAATCTTATGAGGACTGACTGAAGGAACGGGGGATGGTTAGTTTGAAGAAGAGGAGGCTAAAGAGAGACCCCATTGCTGTCTACAGCTACCTGAAGGGACATTGTGGAGACAACTGCATGAGAGATTCCAGCACAGAGTCACAAAGATGATGAAAGCAGTGGAACATCCTGCTATGGCAAGAGCACCAATTTAGAATAGAATAGCATAGAATAGAATAGAATAGAATAGAATAGAATAGAATAGAATAG
>VWZI01005779.1:24306-34557 GCA_013396835.1 Psilopogon haemacephalus | reverse complement strand
GCAGCAGTGTGCACTTGCAGGGCAGAAAGGCAAGCAGAGGCTGGGCTGCAGCAGGAGCAGTGTGGGCAGCAGGGCCAGGGAGGGGATTCTGCCCCTCTGCTGTGCTCTGCTGAGAGCCCACCTGGAGTAGTGCATCCAGTGCTGGAGCCCCTGGGACAAGAGGGATGTGGAGATGCTGGAGGTGTGCAGAGGGACACCCTCAACTAGATCAGAGGGCTGCAGCAGCTCTGCTGTGAGCACAGCCTGAAAGAGTTGGGGCTGTGCAGGCTGCAGAAGAGGAGGCTCCCAGGGGACCTTCTTGTGGCCTTCCAGGATCTGAAGTGGGCTACAGAAAAGCTGGGGAGGGGCTTTTGAGGCTATCANGAGGTGTTTGGGGCCAGATCCCTGGAGGTGTTTTTGGCCAGGCTGGCAGAGGCTGTGGGCAGCCTGCTCTAGGGTAGGGTGTCCCTGGGCTTGGCAGGGGGGTTGGAACTGCCTGATCCTTGTGGTCCCTTCCAACCCTGCCTGATTCTATGATTCTATGATCAGGTTGCCCACAGCCCTGTCCAGCCTCACCTTGAATATTTCCAGGGATGAGCCCCAGCCACCAGCCTGGGCAATCTGTTGCAGTGTTCCACCACCCTCATGGTGCAGAACCTGTTCCTGACATCCAATCTCAATCTGCTCTGCTCTAGTATGAAGCCATTGCCTTCATCCTGTTACAGAATCATAGAATCAGCCAGGTTGGAAGTGACCTCCAAGCTCATCCAGTCCAACCTAGCACCCAGCCCTAGCCAATGGCACGCAGTGCCCATCCAGGCTTTGCTTCAACACCTCCAGGGATGGGGACTCCACCACCTCCCTGGGCAGCCCATTCCAATGCCAATCACTCTTTCTGCCAACAACTTCCTCCTAACATCCAGCCTATACCTTCTCCAGCACAACTTGAGACTTTGTCCCCTCATTCTGTCCCTGGTTGCCTGGGAGAAGAGCCCAACCCCAGCTGGCTACAACTTCCCTTCAGGTAGTTGTATACAGCAATGAGGTCTGCCCTGGGCCTCCTCTTCTGCAGGCTGCACACCTCCAGCTCCCTCAGCCTCTCCTCAAAGGGCTGTGCTCCAGGACCCTCACCAGCTTCATAGTCCTGTTCCTGCAGCCCTTTGCAAACAGTCTCTCTGCTGCCTTCTTCTAGCCCCCTTCAGGTTCTAGCAGATTGCTATGAGGTGTCCCCAGAGCCTCCTCTTCTCCAGGCTGCACACCCCCAGCTCCCTCAGCCTGGCTTTGTAGCAGAGCTGCTCCAACTCCTGAGCATTTTCGTGGCCTCCTCTAGACCTGCTTCATCAGCTCCATGTCCTGCCTATATGGAGGGCCCCTGAGCTGGCTGCAGCACTGCAGGTGAGGTCTCAGCAGAGCAAAGGGGCAGAATCCCCTCTCTGGATCTGCTGCCAAGACAGCTCCCTGCAGCCTCCTCTTCTCCAGGCTGCACACTCCCAGCTCCCTCAGCCTGTCCTCATAGCAGAGGATGAGCTGAGGGGTGGGTGTCAGGTGGAAGGGGCCAAGCTATTTTGGGTGGTGCACAGCCATAGGGTGTATTGCAGGGCAGCATTGCAGGTGTGGTCTCACCAGGACCATGTCCTTCCTGCATTGAGGGCTCCAGAGCTGGCTGCAGCACTGCAGGTGAGGTCTGAGCAGAGCCAAGTGGCAGAATCCCCTCTCTGGATCTGCTGCCAATGGAACTCCTCAGAGCCTCCTCTTCTCCAGGCTGCACACCCCCAGCCTGTCCTCATAGCAGAGCTGCTACAATCCCCCTGAGCATTTTCATGGCCTGCTGTGGACTTGCTCCATCAGCTCCGTGTCCTTCCTATATGGAGGGTTCCCAAACTGGCTGCAGCACTGCAGGTGTGGTCTCAGCAGAGCAAAGCAGCAGAATCCCCTCTCTGGATCTGCTGCCAATGGAACTCCTCAGAGCCTCCTCTTCTCCAGGCTGCACACCCCCAGCTCCCTCAGCCTGCCTTTGTAGCAGAGCTGTTCCAACCCCCTGAGCATTTTCGTGGCCCTCCTCTGGACTTGCTCCATCAGCTCCATGTTCTTCTAGTATGGAGGTCTCCCAAACTGGCTGCAGCACTGCAGGTGTGGTCTCAGCAGAGCAAAGCAGCAGAATCCCCTCTCTGATCTGCTGCCAAGGCAGCTCCCTGCAGCCTCCTCTTCTCCAGGCTGCACACCCCCAGCCTGTCCTCATAGCAGAGCTGCTACAATCCCCCTGAGCATTTTCATGGCCTGCTGTGGACTTGCTCCATCAGCTCCGTGTCCTTCCTATATGGAGGGTTCCCAAACTGGCTGCAGCACTGCAGGTGTGGTCTCAGCAGAGCAAAGCAGCAGAATCCCCTCTCTGGATCTGCTGCCAAGGCAGCTCCTCGCAGCCTCCTCTTCTCCAGGCTGCACAGCCCCAGCTCCCTCAGCCTGTCCCCATAGCAGAGGTGCCCCAGGAAGCCCTCCCCACCGAAGGATGGCAGTACCTGCTCCTACCACATGGTCCATGGTGGGGAACCTTTTGTAGACAGCTGTGCTGACGGAGCGGAAGATGAGGAGGGAGGTGAGGTTGACGTAGCGCATCAGCGTCCTCCGCAGCAGCCGCCCGTACTCGTCTCTGCCCTGCACGCAGCTGGAGATAAGCAGCATCAATCGGTCTGGCCACGGCAGGTTCACAAACTGGTTCCACCACCGGTTCACCACCAAGGTCACGTAGAAACCTGAGGGTGGGAAGGCGACAGAAAAAAAGAAAAAAAGGAAAAGGAAGGAAGGAAGAAAACAGAAGGAAAAAAAGGAATAAGAAAGAAGGAAGAAAGGAAAAAAGGAAAAGGAAGGAAGGAAGAAGGAAGGAAGAAAACAGAAGGAAAAAAAAAGGAATAAGAAAGAAGGAAGAAAGGAAAAAAGGAAAAGGAAGGAAGGAAGGAGGAAGGAAGAAAACAGAAGGAAAAAAAAGGAATAAGAAAGAAGGAAGAAAGGAAAAAAGGAAAAGGAAGGAAGGAAGGAGGAAGGAAGAAACAGAAGGAAAAAAGGAATAAGAAAGAAGGAAGAAAGAAAAAAAGGAAAAGTAAGGAAGGAAGAAGGAAGGAAGAAAACAGAAGGAAAAAAAGGAATAAGAAAGAAGGAAGAAAGGAAAAACAAACAAAGAAGGAGGAAGAAAGAAAAAAGATGGAAAAAAGGAAGAAGAAAAAAGAAAGAAGGAAGGAAGAAAAAATGGAAAAAGAAAGGGTGGAGAGAGGAAAAAAGAAAAAAATAAAGAAAAAGGAAAAATAAAAGGGAAGAAAGGAAAAAGGAAGGGAAAAAAAAGGAAAAAGAAATGAAAAGGAAGAAAGAAAAAAGAAGAAAGAAACAAGAAAAAGAAAGAAGAAAAAAGGAAAAAGGAAGAAAGGAAAAGGAAGAAAAAGGAAGAAGGAAGGAAGAAAAAAGAAAAGGAAGGAAGAAAGAAAAAGAAAGAAGGAAGGAAGAAAAAGGAAAAGGAAAGAAGAAAGAAAAAAGAAAAGGAAGGAAGAAAGAAAAAAGGAAGGAAGGAAGAAAAAAAAAGAAAGAAGGAAGAAAAAAGATGGAAGAAAAAAAGAAAAGAAAGAAGAAAAAGAAAGAAAGAAGAAAGAAAAAAAAAAGAAAGAAAAAGGAAGAAGGAAGAAAGGAAAAAGAAGGAAGAAAGATAATAGAAAGGGAAAAGGAAGGAAAAAGAAGGAAAAGAAAAGAAGTCCAATTATCTGTCAGGATTTGTGTTTACGTTACTGTGATTTCATTTGCAGAGGCTAAGCTGCTGTGTTGCCCAGATAAATGCAGTTAAGTCTTCTTCTAATCATAATAGTAATGATAACAATGGCAATAATGATAAGAATAATCATCATTATTATTATAATCATATCACAGGCTCGTAGGATATCAGGGAGAGCTCCCAAAGAGCTCATCCAGTCCAACCCCCCTGCCACAGAAGGACCATGCAAGATAGCTCAGGGCACACAGCAACGCATCCAGACAGAGTCTGCAAAGGCTCCCAAGAAGGAGGCTCCACAACCTCTCTGGGCAGCCTGTGCCACTGCTCTGGGACCCACACAGGCAAGAAGTTTCCCCTTGTGTTGAGCTGCAACCTCCTGTGCTGCAGCTTCCATCCATTGCTCCTTGGCCTATGGCAGGGAGCAGTGAGCAGAGCCTGTGCCTCTTCTCCTCACCCCCAGCCCTCAGAGATTTATAAGCATTTATTAGATCCCCTCTCAGGCTTCTCCTCTGCAGACTAAGCAGCCCCAAGTCCCTCAGCCTCTCTTCATCAGGCAGTGCTGCAGTCCCCTCAGCATCTTTGTAGCCCTCCATTGGACCCTCTCCAGTAGATCCCTGTCCCTCATAAATTGAGGAGCCTAAAGCTGAACACATCACCCCCCAGGATGCAATCAATGCTAATTGTGTAATAGACACTGCAACTTAAAGGCCCAATAACTTTAGTGCTTCCTCTTCTCTGGTAGACCTTGAGTGGATTTAGGGCTTTGAAAGATCAGGCATGATACATTACTGCTAGTGGACACTATATGATATATATATATGCATATATATTTCTATAATACATGTATTTATATATATACATAGAGAGATGAAGAGAGAGAGATGATGAAGCGAGAGAGAGATGATGTAGGGACAGAGAAGATGGGGAGAGAGATGGCAAGAGAGAGATGAGGGAGAGAGAGATGATGGGGAGAGAGACATGGTGGAGAGAGTGAGAGATGTCAGGGAGAGAGATGGGGATATATATATAGAGAGAGATAATGGAGGGAGAGAATGATGGAGAGAGAGAAAAATGATGGAGAGAATGATGGAGAGAGATGATGGAGAGAATGATGAAGAGAATGATGGGGAGATGGAGAGATATATATATATAGAGAGAATGGAGGGGGAGATTGATGGAGAGAGAGAGAAATGATGGAGAGAGATGATAAAGAGAGAATGATGGTGAGAAAGAGATGATGGAGAGAGAGATGATGGAGGGAGAGAGAAATGATGGGGAGAGAGAGACAATGGAGAAAGAGATGATGGGGAGAGAGATGATGGAGGGAGAGAGAGATGGGGAGAGAGATGATGGAGGGAGAGAGAGATGGAGAGAGAGACAATGAAGAGATGGAGATTATATATATATAGAGAGAGATAATGGAGGGAGAGAATGATGGTGAGAGAAAAATGATGGAGAGAGATGATGAGGAGAGAGAATGATGGTGAGAGAGAAATGATGGAGAGAGATGATGAAGAGAGAGAATGATGGTGAGAGAGAAATGATGAAGAGTGATGATGAAGAGAGAGAATGGTGGTGAGAGAGAAATGATGGAGAGAGAGAATGATGGTGAGAGAGAAATGATGGAGAGAGATGATGAAGAGAGAGAATCATGGGGAGAGAGAGAGATGATGAAGAGAGAGAATGGTGGTGAGAGAGAAATGATGAAGAATGATGATGAAGAGAGAGAATGGTGGTGAGAGAGATGATGAAGAGAGAGAATGGTGGTGAGAGAGAAATGATGAAGAATGATGATGAAGAGAGAGAATGGTGGTGAGAGAGAAATGATGGTAAGAGAGAGATGATGTGGAGAGATATATACAAACTTTCCTTTTCGTTGGTGCCTTAAGAACACGAGCACAAATGTTCATGCATCTCAAATGTTAAAGCAACTCAAACTTAAGGGGGGACCTGTTTGAAGCAGAGAATTTTAATGCCAGCCTCTAATCTCCCCTAGGCCCCTCAAGCTCTGAAAGGGCTCCCAGGCACAGGCATTATTCACAGAGAGAGTGCTGGAGAAGGATGCCACATGTAGCTGGAGCTGGTACTCACCAAGCACAAAAGTGACTGGGATTTGTTCAGCATATCTGTCACAGTAAATGGAGAGCTTCTCAAAGAAGCGCTTTTGGCTACCTGTGAGGAAGAATCTGCAGCACAAAATAAAATGTTTATCTGTCCTTTCACATCACCCTGGCACTAGCTGCAAATAATCAAGTACGTGCAACAGGGAGCGCCTCAGGTAACGTCTTCCAGAGAGCTCTTAAAGGGCTGAATGCTTCTGGTGCTGCAGCGTGGCACAAAGCTGGAGGAGAAGGCAATATTAGATAGGATCATGGAATAAGTCAGGGTTGGAAGTGTTGCTCACATGGCTGTAGCCACATCAAGCAGCAGATAAAATTAAATATGCACAAATTTGGTTGTATTTCATATTAAAAAAAAAATTAATAAGGTAGGAGATTTGATCATAAAATCATAGAACCATAGAATCACAGAATCAGTCAGGGTTGGAAGTGTCGCTTGCATGGCTGTAGCCACATCAAGCAGCAGATAAAATTAAATATGCACAAATTTGGTTGTATTTCATATTAAAAAAAAAATTAATAAGGTAGGAGATTTGATCATAAAATCATAGAACCATAGAATCACAGAATCAGTCAGGGTTGGAAGTGTCGCTTGCATGGCTGTAGCCACATCAAGCAGCAGATAAAATTAAATAGACACAAATTTGGTTGTATTTCATTAAAATAATAAATAAATAAGGTAGGAGATTTGCTCATAGAATCATTCAGGGTTGGAAGTGTTGCTCCCATGGCTGTAGCCACATCGAGCAGCAAATAAAATTAAATATGCACAAATTTGGTTGTATTTCATAATAATAATAAAAAAAAGGTAGGAGATTTGCTCATAGAATCATAGAATCATTCAGGGTTGGAAGTGTTGCTCACATGGCTGTGGCCACATCGAGCAGCAGATAAAATTAAATGGACACAAATTTGGTTGTATTTCATTTTAAAAAGTAATAAATTAATAAGGTAGGAGATTTGCTCATAGAATCATGGAATCAGTCAGGGTTGGAAGTGTTGCTCGCATGGCTGTAGCCACATCAAGCAGCAGATAAAATTAAATAGACACAAATTTGGTTGTATTTAATTTAAAAAAATAATAAATTAGTAAGGTAGGAGATTTGCTCATAGAATCATAGGATCATAGAACCATAGAATCATAGAATCAGTCAGGGTTGGAAGTGTTGCTCGCATGGCTGTAGCCACATCGAGCAGCAAATAAAATTAAATGGACACAAATCTGGTTGTATTTCGTTAAAATGATAGATAGATAAATAAATAAGGTAGGAGATTTGCTCATAGAATCATAGAATCATTCAGGGTTGGAAGTGTTGCTCCCATGGCTGTGGCTACATTGAGCAGCAAATAAAATCAAATAGACACAAATTTGGTCATATTTAATAAAAAAAATAATTAATAAGGTAGGAGATTTGCTCATAGAATCATAGGATCATAAAATCATAGAACCATAGAATCATGGAATCAGTCAGGGTTGGAAGTGTTGCTCCCATGGCTGTAGCTACATTGAGCCCCAACTCTCTCAGCCTGTTCTCAGAGCAGAGCTGCTGCAGCTTCTTCAACTTCTTACTCCCATTTTCCTAACTCCTTAGCTCCTCCAGTTTCCAGGAGATTAAAAACTACAACTGTATTGATTTTTACAGTGAGGAAAAACATAGAATGATAAATGGTTTAGGCTGAAAGGGAGCTCAAAGCACAGCCAGTTCCAGCCTCCCTGTGCCATAGGCAGGGACACCTCCCATTAGAACAGGTTGCTCAAGACCTCATCCAACCTGGCCTTCAGCACCTCCAGGGAGGTTGTGGAGCACAGAAGCACAGAATGGGATCTAAGATCCCATCCTGTGCTTCTGTGCTCCACAACCTCCCTGGGCAACCTGTGCCAGAGTCTCACCACCCTCACTGCAAAAAATTTCCTCCTAACATCCAGTTTCAATCTCCCTTCTGCCACTTCAAACCCATTCCCTCTCGTCCTGTCGTTACAGGACCTTGTCAATAGTCCCTCCCCAGCCTTCCTGTAGCCCCCTTCAGATATTGGAAGGCTACTCCAAGGTCTCCTGGCAGCCTTCTCTACTGCAGGCTGCAGAGCCCCAACTCTCTCAGCCTGTCCTCAGGGTAGAGCGGCTGCAGCCCTCTCAGCTGCATCTTGGTGGCCTCCTCTGCACTGGCTCCAACAGTTCCATGTCCTTCTTATGTTGTCCATTTGTTGTCTTGAGCTGCCTCAGCTGTTTCACTAAAACCAAATGAATTTAAATTAATGTGTGGCTCTGCTGTCTATTAAATGTTGTGATCTTCTTCCCAGGTTTGCAGGTATGGATTACTGAACCCTTTGGAATTAATCACAGGCAAACTGAAGCTCATTTTGCCCTTGCTTCACATGAAAAAAAAAACAACCTCCAACCACTGAGGTCTAATTACAGATCAAGGTAAGAGCTGAATCACCATTTTGATCCTTCTGTCTACATCATAGAAGCATAGAATGGTTTAGGTTGGAAGGGACCTCAAAGGTCATCCAGTTCCAATCCCCCTGTGCCATAGGCAGGGACACCTCCCACTAGAACAAGTCATAGAACGGTTTAGGTTGGAAGGGACCTCGAAGATATCCAGTTCCAACCCCCCTGTGCCATAGGCAGGGACACCTCCATCCATTACAAGTTCCACTGCACGCCTTGAGGCATTGCATCTGCCACAGAGGTGTCTCATTCACACCTTGCTGGATTAAGCAACTCTCCTTGAGAGCCACAAAAATAGTTAAGGAGGTTGAACATCTTCCTTTTGGCCTGAGGGAGCTGGGGCTGTGCTGCTTGGAGAGGAGGAAACTAAGAACCACAGAAGGTTCTGGGTTGGAAGGGACCTCTGGAGATCATAGAATCATAGAACCAGCCAGGTTAGAAGAGAACTCCAAGCTCATCCAGTCCAACCTAGCACCCAGCCCTATCCAATGGCACTCAGTGCCCATCCAGGCTTTGCTTCAACACCTCCAGGGATGGGGACTCCACCACCTCCCTGGGCAGCCCATTCCAATGCCAATCACTCTCTCTGCCAATAATTTCCTCCTAACATCCAGCCTGAACCTGCCCTGGCACAGCTTGAGCCTGTGTGCCCTCATTCTGTTGCTGGTTGCCTGGCAGCAGAGCCCAAGCCCACCTGGCTACAACCTCCCTTCAGGGAGCTGCAGAGAGCAATGAGCTCTGCCCTGAGGCTCCTCTTCTGCAGGCTGCACACCCCCAGCTCCCTCAGCCTCTCCTCTTGGGGCTGTGCTCCAGGCCCCTCCCCAGCCTTGCTGCCCTTCTCTCAACACCTTCCAGCACCTCAACATCTCTCTTGAATTGAGTGGACCAGAACTGGACACAGCACTCAAGGTGTGGCCTGAGCAGTGCCAAGTCCAGGGGCAGAATAACCTCCCTTGTCCTGCTGGCCACACTGTTCCTGCTCCAGCCCAGGATGCCATTGGCTCTGCTGCCCACCTGGGCACACTGCTGCCTCATCTTCAGCTCCTATCTCCCAGCACCCCCAGCTCCCTCTCTGCCTGCCTGCTCTCAGCTACTCTGTCCCCAGCCTGTAGCACTGCCTGGGGTTGTTGTGGCCAAAGTGTAGAACCCTGCACTTAGCCTTGTTCAATCTCATCCCATTGGCCTCTGCCAGTGAGGTTGAGGAGTGACCTCATTCATGTTTGTCAATATGTGCTGGTGAGTGGCAGGAGGCTGGAGCCAGGCTCTGCTGGGTGGTGCCCAGTGCCAGGCCAAGGGGCAATGGGTGGGAGTTGAGGCAGAGGAGGTTCCATGTGAACCTGATGAGGATTTTTTGCCTTGTGAAGATGACAGAATCCTGTCACAGGCTGCCCATGGGGCTGTTGGAGTCTCCCTCTCTGGAGATATTCCAGAGCTGCCTGGATGTGTTCCTGTGTAATCTGCTCTAAGTGATGCTGCTCTGGCATGGGGGTTGGACTGGCTGAGCTTTGGAGGTCCCTTCCAGCCCCTGACATTCTGTGCTTCTAACATGACTCTCCCATGTGCTGAGTGACACACAGGACATACCCATGTCTGGTTTCCATGCAGTTTTCCTTGGCTCCCTGCAAGCTTAAAAAGAAAGTTTGCCATGATGCCCTACCTTTAAGCAAAGCTTTGCCTTCATAAACCCACGGAATGGCTCAGGTTGGAAGAGACCTTCCAGATCATCCACTCCAACCTCCCCACCATGGGCAGGAACACCTCTTAACTAGACTTAGCTGCTCAAAGCCTCATCCACAATCTCCATGGACAACCTATTGCAGAGTCTCACCACCCTCTTGGTGAAGACCTTCTTCCTGTGACCCAGTCTATATCCAGATCCTGACTATATGACCTGCCTCTCTAACTATATGTATATAAATACATGTATATACACACACACACACATACATAC
>VWZI01005779.1:0-24269 GCA_013396835.1 Psilopogon haemacephalus | reverse complement strand
CAGCCCAGACAGCAACTGTGTGCTGGGCTGCAGCAAGAGCAGCTGTGGGCAGCAGGGCAAGGGAGGGGATTGTGCCCCTTGGCTCTGCTCTCCTCACACCCCACCTGCAGCACTGTCTGCAGCTCTGCAGCCCCCAGCACAAGCAGCACATGCAAGTGATGGAGCCAGTGCAGAGGAAGCCACCAAGATGCAGCTGAGAGGGCTGCAGCAGCTCTGCTGTGAGGACAGGCTGAGATAGTTTGGGCTCTGCAGCCTGGAGAAGAGAAGGCTGCCAGGAGACCTTACAGTAGCCTTGCAGGATCTGAAGGGGGCTCCAGGAGGGCTGAGGATGGACTATTGACAAGGTCTGGTAATGAGAGGATGAGGAGGAATGGGTTTAAACTAGCAGAGGTGAGATTTAGATGGGATGTTAGGAGGAAGTTCTTGACAGTGAGGGTGGTGAGACACTGGCACAGGTTGCCCAGGGAGGTTGTGGCTGCTCCCTGCCTGGAGGTGTTGAAGGCCAGGCTGGATGAGGCCTTGAGCATCCTGTTCTAGTGGGAGGTGTCCCTGCCTATGGCACAGGGGGGTTGGAACTGGCTGAGATTTGAGGTCTCTTCCAACCTAAACCATTCTATGATTCTGTGATCCTTGTGGTCCCTTCCAACCCTGACTGATTCTGTGAGTCTGAGTCCATGATTCCATGGGTCTATGATTCTGAGTCTATGACTATGATTCTATAAGTCTATGTTTCTGAGTCTATGATTCTATGAGTCTATGATTCTATGAGTCTATGATTCTATGAGTCTATGGATCTATGATTCTGAGTCTGTGATTCTGAGCCTATGATTCTACGAGTCTATGAATCTATGATTCTATGAATCTATGAGTCTATGAGTCTGAGTCTATGACTATGATTCCATAAGTCTATGATTCTATGAGTTTATGAGTCTATGATTCTGAGTCTATGATTCTGAGTCTGATTCTGAGTCTATGACTCTATGATTCTATTACTTTATGATTCTATGGTTCTATGAGTCTATTACTCTATGAGTCTATGAATTTATGATTCTATGAGTCTATGACTCTATGAGTCTATGAATTTATGATTCTATGAGTCTATGACTGTATGAGTCTATGATTCTATGAGTCCATGATTCTATGACTCTATAGGAGCATAGACAAGCCCTGGGTGCTCCTGTAGCCTAACTTCAGCAGGATGGTTGCTCAATGCTGGGCTGAAAGCAGAACCATCTGAATATCACAGGCAGTGTTATGTTTATACCCTGCATGCCTTCTCTGGAACATTCAGGAACACTCAGGCCCAAGGAGAAGACAATAATCATGTTGTAGCCAACCCACCCACCCTTCCCTCATCAGGCTGGAGCACAAGAAGAGGTGAACTGGAAAGAGTGTACCTGTACAACACACTTATGGCTGTGTAGAGGGTAGCAAAAACGATGAACTCCCTGTACAGCAGTTTGTAGATGCTGCCTTTCCACCTCAGGAGCAGTCTGTGGAATCCAAAGAAAGTGGCATTGGCTACCTTGCTGGAGTAAGTGACTGTCATCCTCTTGGCAGGCGGTGCCTAGAGACGGTGGTGGGGGGAAACAGCAAGAAAGCAACACTTCAGGAGAGGAAAGCAGAAGCTTCTGTTCACCAGCAGAATCGGGGCTTCAGAAATGGGAGGAGGCTGTGGCTGGGCTAGAGGAGAGGAAAGAATCATAGAATCAGTCAGGGTTGGAAGGGACCACAAGGATCAGCCAGTTCCAACTCCTCTGCCATGCCCAGGGACACCCTACCCTAGAGCAGGCTGCCCACAGCCTCTGCCAGCCTGGCCAAAAACACCTCCAGGGATCTGGCCCCAAACACCTCCCTGCAGGGGCAACCCATTCCAGCCTCTCACCACTCTCATGCTCAACAACTTCCTCTCCACCTCCAGCTTTGCTCCATTCCCCCTAGTCCTGGCACTCTCTGATAGCCTAAAAAGTCCCTGATTCTATGATTCTAAGTGTCTTAGATTAACTCTAAATGTGGCTCGGAGCAGTTCTGTGTACAGTGTGGAAGAATGGGACTGGTTAAGCAAGCATAAAGCTTCAAGGTAGTTATTGTGGTGTCATGATTCTTCTCTGAGATTCTATGTGGATGCAAACTTGAACATGGAAGGTTTCACCTCAACTCGAAGAGAAGCTGCCTTATAGTGACTTGAGCATCTCCCCAATGGAGAGAGACTGAGAGCCCTGGGGCTGCTTGGTCTGGAGAAGACTGAGAGGGGATTCAATCAGTGTTTATAAATCTCTGAGGGCTGGGGGTCAGGAGGAGGAGTATGCCAGGTGGGCTCTCAGCAGAACACAGCAGAGGGGCAGAATCACCTCCCTGGCCCTGCTGCCCACACTGCTCCTGCTGCAGCCCAGCCTCTGCTTGCCTTTCTGCCCTGCAAGTGCACACTGCTGCCTTTTCAGCTGCTCAGAGTGCCACTTTTAAGTCACCAAGGCATTCAGCAGGGAAAAGACACCACAAGCCTTTTACTGCTGCTGACAGATTGTCTCTTCTCTGCAGAGAGGCTGCTTGAAGTTTGCCAGCTTGGGCTTGGAGGTTACCTTTGCTCTGCTCTCCTCACATCCCACCTGCAGCACTGTCTGCAGCTCTGCAGCCCCCAGCACAAGCAGCACATGCAAGTGGTGGAGCCAGTGCAGAGGAGGCCACCAAGATGCAGCTGAGAGGGCTGCAGCAGCTCTGCTGTGAGGACAGGCTGAGAGAGTTGGGGCTCTGCAGCGTGGAGAAGAGAAGGAGACCTTGGAGTGGCCTTCCAGGATCTGAAGGGGGCTACAGAAGGGCCGAGGAGGGACTATTGACAAGGTTTGGTAATGCCAGGATGAGGAGAAATGGATTTAAAGTGGGAGAGGGGAGATTGAAAGTGGATGTGAGGAGGAAGTTGTTTGCAGTGAGGGTGGTGAGACACTGGCACAGGTTGCCTGGGGAGGTTGTGGAGCACACAATCTTTGATCCCATTCTGTCATTCTAGGGTCCACCACCTCCCTGGAGGTGTTCAGGATGAGGTTGGATGAGTCCTTGAGTGACCTGTTCTAGTGGGAGGTGTCCCTGCCTATGGCACAGGGGGGTTGGAACTGGCTGAGCTTTGAGCTCCCTTCTACCCTAAACCATTCTATGATTCTATGATTATTTTTCTTCTGTGTGCTATTGGCTTCTTTCTGTTGTGGTTTTCCTTTTTGAGATGCATGGCTTTCATTCCTCAGCATCCAAATGAATTTTTTTTTTTTTTTCTTCTTTCCCTCTCTCTCTCTCTGAGCTTTGGCACAGGCCTTGACATTTTTGGATGTGGTCGTTGAGCTCCAGAAAGCTCAATTCAGGAGCCAAGCTGGCCTAAGTTTCAGGCAGGAATGCAGTCCTGCCCTGCCTGCCTCAAAGCTGTGTGTGTCAGGAGGAAACACTTCAGGAAAGGAGAGCAGGGATTTCAGTTCTCCAGCAGAAATGGGGCTTCAGAAATGGGAGAAGGCTGTGGCTGGGCTAGAGGGGAGGAATAGGGGTGAAAAAAATACTCTTAGCAATACACTGAGTTTCTCTAGGATTGCTGTAGAAGGCTTTAGTCTTTGCCTGCTAATGCTGAGGTGTGCTGTGTTCAAGCCACACAGTGCTAGAGGTTGGAAGGGACCTCCAGAGGTCATCCAGTCCAACCCCCCTGGCAAAGCAGCATCACCCCAGGGGAGTCCACACAGGAATGCATCCAAGTGGGTTTGGAAAGGACCTCCAGGGATCATTCAGTCCAACTCCCCTGGCAAAGCAGCATCACCCCAGGGCAGTCCACACAGGAACGCTGAGCTTATAAAGTCTCCAGAGAAGGAGACTCCACAACCTCTCTGGGCGGCCTATTCCAGGGCTCTGACACCCTCACTCTAAAGAAGTTTCTCCTCCTGTGGAGCTGAAACCTTCTCTGTTCCAGTTTGCATCCATTGCTCCTTGGCTTATTGCTGTGCACCACCCAAAGCAGAGAGATGATGGAGGGGAGAGGGAGATGATGGAGAGAGAAAGGAGCAGCGTTTTCAGACAGCTGAATGCACCCTTGTACAGGCAGGTAAGTAGGTGCACATGCACAAATATATTTATATATATAAAAGTATTTATAAAAGTTATATATATGTAAGTTTCTCGTCACGTGGAGCTGAAACCTTCTCTCTTCCAGTTTGTATAAGGTCTCCTGGCAGCCTTCTCTTCTCTAGACTGCAGAGCCCCAACTCTCTCAGCCTGTCCTCATAGCAGAGCTGCTGCAGCCCTCTGAGCATCTTTGTGGCCCTCCTCTGGACTCNCCCTCTGAGCATCTTTGTGGCCCCCCTCTGGACTCTCTCCAACACTTCCATGTCCTTCTTGTGCTGGGGGCTCCAGAACTTCACAGAGTGCTGCAGGTGGGGTCTGACAAGAGCAGAGTAAAGGGGCAGAATCACCTTCCTTGCCCTGCTGGCAACACTTCTCTTAATGCATCCAAGTGGGTTTGGAAAAGTCTCCAGAGAAGGAGACTCCACAACCTCTCTGGGCAGCCTGTGCCAGGGCTCTGGCACCCTCACTCTAAAGTATTTTCTTCTCATGTGGAGCCGAAACCTTTTCTGCTCCAGCTTGTATCCATTGCTCCTTGGCTTATTGCTGCGCACCACCCAAAAGTGCTTGGCCCCATTCACTTGATCCCCACCCCTTAGCTCTTGATAGACATTGCTCAGATCCCCTCTCAGCCTTCTCTTCTCCAGACTAACCAGCCCCAGGGCTCTCAGTCTCTCTCCAGAGGGGAGATGCTCAAGTCCCCTACTCATCCTTGTGGCTCTCTGCTGGACTATCTCCAGCAGGTCCCTGTCTCTCCTGAACTGGGGACAGTATTGCAGGTGTGGTCTCAGCAGGGCAGAGCAGAGCAGAGGTGAGTAAGAACCTCCCTAGCCCTGCTGGACACACCTTTCTTCATGCACCCCAGGATGCCATTGGCTCTCTTGGCCACCAGGGCACGTTGCTGGCCCATGCAGAACTTGCTGCCCACCAGCACTCCAAGCTCCTTCTCCATGGAGCTGCTTTCAGCAGGGCAGCCCCAACCTGTACTGGTGCCTAATGTTATTCCTCCTGATCTAGTGGGAGGTGTCCCTGCCTATGGCACAGGGAGGATGGAACTGGATGAGCTTTGAGGTCTCTTCCAACCTAAACCATTCTATGATTCTATGAGAAGCAGGACCCTGTGTTGACTCGATGAGAGGTTAAATTTCCACTGATGTTTTTCAGTTGGTATCTAAGTCTCAAACTAGATTCTTGAAAACTCTCTCTGGGTTAACATTTCCAAAAATCTTACGTAAAATAAGGGGTCTGTTTCCAACTTAAACAGCAACTGATCAGAAGCATGAAAAAAAATAACCAGTTCTGTGCATGGGGGCTGTCTGAAAGCCAAGCAGTTTAGAGCACTCCTCCTTATGAAGCTGTGCTCAGAAAAATCAGCACAAATTAGCCCAGTACATGGAAACGAGTCCAGAGAAGGGCCATAAGGATGATCAGAGGGCTGGAGATGCTCTCTCTCCTATGAGGACAAGCTGACAGAGTTGAGGCTGCTCAGTCTGGAGAAGAGAAGGCTCTTGAGGAGACCTTATTGTGGCTTTCCAGTATCTGATGGGGGCTACAAGAAAGCTGGGAAGGGTGTCAGGTAGTGAAAGGACTTGGGGGAATGGATCCAAGCTAGAGGAGGGGAGATTTAGATTAGACATTAAGAAGAAATTCTTCAGCATATGGGTGGTAAGAGACTGGAAAAGGTAGCCCAGGGAGGTGTTGGAAGCCTCATCCCTGGATGTTTTTAAGGGCAGGCTGGATGTGGCTCTGAGCAACCTGACCTAGTGTGAGGTGTCCCTGCCCATGTCATAGAAACATAGAATGGTTTAGGCAGCTCTGGAATATCTCCAGAGAGGGAGATGTTTGGTAGTATCACATTGAATCACAGAATAATAGAATGATATAGGTTGGAAGAGACCTCAAAGCTCAGCCAGTTCCAACTCCCCTGTGCCATAGGCAGGGACACCTCCCACTAGAACAGGTCACTCAAGGTCTCATCCAACCTGGCCTTCAAAACCTCCAGGGAAGGAGCAGACACAGCTTCCCTGGGTGACCTGTGCCAGTGTCTCACCACCTTCACTGCAAACAACTTCCTCCTAACATCCACTTTCAATTTCCCCTCTGCCACTTTAAACCCATTCCTCCTCATCCTCTCATTACAAGACCTTGTCAACAGTCCCTCCCTGGCAGTCCTGTAGCCCCCTTCAGATACTGGAAGGACACTCCAAGGTCACTTGGAAGCCTTCTCTTCTCCAGGCTGCAGAGCAGGCAGGGACACCTCCCACTAGAACAGGTTGCTCAAGGCCTCAAGAGAAGACACAAGCAGCTTTCTTTTTCCTTCCTTGCTTCAGCCACAGCTCTCTGTACATTTTACTATAACCCCTTTGCTCTTCCTCGCAGAGGATTTAATATCTGCCAATTCTGATGGTCTTCAAAGAAAGGAGAAAATAGATTTCCACCATTCCATTCACAAGTCTCCATCTCAGAACTAAAGAGAGCCTAAGACTCAGCCAGGAGACTAATTAATCCTGACAAGAACAGTGATAACATCTGAGTTGGCAGAAGATGCTTCATATCCTTCCAGTTGGAAAGCAGAATATTGCTTCAGTATGACTGAGTGCAAAATTGCTCCAGACTTGATGAAACTGAGGTTGCCACACTGAGTATGCCCTTGTGGAGAATGAGCAGAGCAAGTTTCTCTTCCCTCAGGAAGTGATCTGGCTTCAATCTGAGCACACATTCACTGATCTAGCTCTGAAAAAAGTAAATGCTCTCATCTCTTCTATAGAATTTAGGCCACACTTTGAGTCCTGTGTCCAGTTCTGTGCCTCTCAATTCAAGAGAGATGTTGAGGTGGTTGAACGTGTCCAGAGAAGGGCAGCAAGGTTGGGGAAGGGGCTGGAGGAGAGGCTGAGGGAGCTAGGGGTGTGCAGCCTGCAGAAGAGGAGGCTCAGGGCAGAGCTTGTTGCTGTCTACAACTACCCGAAGGGAGATTGTAGCCAGGTGGGGTTGGGTTCTTTTCCCAGGCACCCAGCAACAGAACAAGGGCACACATTCCCAGGTTGTGCTGGTGGAGTTATAGGCTGGATGTTAGGAAGATGTTCTTGCTAGAGAGAGTAATTGGCATTGGAATGGGCTGCCCAGGGAGGTGGTGGAGTCCCCATCCTTGCTCTCTACAACTACCTGAAGGGAGGTTGTAGCCAGGTGGGGTTTGGCTCTGCTGTCAAACACCCAAGGACACAACAACAGGACACAGCCTCAATATGTGCCAGTGCAGGTTCAGGCTGGGTGTTAGGAAGAAGTTCTTAAGTTTGTCTGCTTAACACCTTTGCTGCTGACAGCTCTGGGCCCCTCAATTCAAGAAAGATGTTGAGGTGCTGGAAGGTGTCCAGAGAAGGGCAGCAAGGCTGGGGAGGGGCCTGGAGCACAGCCCCAAGAGGAGAGGCTGAGGGAGCTGGGGGTGTGCAGCCTGCAGAAGAGGAGGCTCAGGGCAGAGCTCATTGCTCTCTGCAGCTATCTGAAAGGAGGTTGTAGCCAGGTGGGGTTGGGCTCTTCTTCCAGGCACCCAGCAACAGAACAAGGAGACACAGGCTCAAGTTGTGCCAGGGGAGGTATAGGCTGGATGTTAGGAGGAAGTTGTTGGAAGAGAGAGTGATTGGCATTGGAATGGGCTGCCCAGGGAGGTGGTGGAGTCCCCATCCCTGAAGGTGTTAAAAAACAGAGTGGCTGAGGCACTGAGTGCCATTGGCTAGGGCTGGGTGCTAGGTTGGACTGGATGAGCTTGGAGGTCTCTTCCAACCTGGTTCATTCTATGTCTCTAGCAAGGTAGACTCCATAGCCTCTTTGGGCAGCCTGTTCCAGTGCTCCATTACCCTCAAAGAAGACTTTCCTTAATTACAGGTGAAACCTTCTGTTTTCCAGTTTGTTCCTTTTGCCCTTTCTCTTATCACTGGCCACCACTAAAAGGAGGTTGTAGCCAGGTGGGGGTTGGGCTCTTCTCCCAGGCACTCAGTGACAGAACGAGGAGACACAGCCTCAAGCTGCACCAGGGCAGGTGCATGCTGGATGTTCAAATCACAGAATCACAGGATGGTTTAGGTTGGAAGTGACCTCAAGGATCATCTAGTTCTATCCTCCCACCAAAGGCAGGGACACCTCCCATTAGAAGTTCTTCCCAGCAAGAGTGATTGGCATGGGAATGGGCTGCCCAGGGAGGTGGTGGACTCACCATCCCTGGAGGTGTTTAGAAGACTGCATGAGGTACTTAGTGCCATGGTTTAATTAATTAGAAGGTGCTGGGTGCTAGGTTGCACTCGATGATCCCAAAGGTCTCTTCCAGCCCGGTTAATTCTGCGATTCTGTGAACTAACCAAGATCTCACAGCTGTGCTAAGCCCCTGCCCAGCATTCAGTTCTGTCCCACAGCCCCACAGGAACAAGCAGGAACGATGACCTTACCCAGCAAGATCTAGTGCTCTGATGTTGCTGCTGATGCCCTCTTCAGAACTGGAACTTGAAGACACATCCCACAGGCTGTTGTTGTCCGAAAGGATCTGGTTGAGGTGATGCCGAGAGAAGTGTGTCCCCTCCACTCGCTGCCTGTAAGCCTTTGCTCTTTCTCGAAGCTCTTTCACCTGCACACCAACAAAGCAGGCTGCCTCAGCACCCTGCCTGTTTGCAGCTCACTAGCAGGCTACTGTGACCTGTTTGCACAAGCTGCTGGCAGCTGAAGGAGGAGTGCAAGGGACACGCAGCCGCCCGTTGCACAAGCATTGCATGCCGCAGGAAAAGCAACACAGGAAAAGCAAAAGCAGCAGAAGTGTGCACTTGAGCAGCATGCCTGAGCCACCAAGCTAAAGCAAATCTGTCAGATACTCCTTCAACGAGCACCAGAAGGGCCACAAGGATGCTCAGAGGGCTGCAGCACCTCTGCTGTGAGGACGGACTGAAAGAGTTGGGGCTGTGCAGCCTGGAGAAGAGGAGGCTCCCAGGTGACCTTCTTGTGGCCTTCCAGGATCTGAAGGGGGCCCACAAAAAAGCTGGGGAGGGACTTTTTAGGCTATCAGGTAGTGACAGGAGTAGGGGGAATGGAGCAAAGCTGGAGGTGGGGAGATTCAGATTGGATGTGAGGAGGAAGTTGTTGAGCATGAGAGTGGTGAGAGGCTGGAATGGGTTGCCCCTGAAGGGAGGTGTTTGGAGCCAGATCCCTGGAGGTGTTTTTGGCCAGGCTGGCAGAGGCTGTGGGCAGCCTGCTCTAGGGTAGGGTGTCAGAGAATCACAGAATGGTTTAGGTTGGAAGAGACCTCATAGCTCATCCAGCTCCAACCTCCTGCCACAGGCAGGGACACCTCCCTCTAGAACAGGTCGCTCAAGGCCTCATCCAACCTGGCCTTCAAGACCTCCAGGGAGGTTTTGGACATGATCTTGGATCACATTCTGTGCTTCTGTGCTCCACAACCTCCCTGGGGAACTTGTGCCAGTGTCTCACCACCCTCCCTGTCAAGAACTTCCTCCTAACATCCTGCCTAAATCTCTCCTCTGCCAGTTTAAACCCATTACCCCTCATCCTGTCATTACAAGACCTGCTCATGGAAGGGGCTTGGAACTAGATGATCCTTGTGGTCCCTTCCACCCATGATTCTATGATTCCAATCTAGGGTAGGGTGTCCCTGCCCATGGCAGGGGGGGTTGGAACTAGATGATCCTTGTGGTCCCTTCCAACCCTGATTCTATGGTTCTAAGTTATGCAGCAGCAATAAGTTTAGTGCTGGATACTCATTCTCTCATCAGCACCTCACACCCAGTGCCCCAAGCAACTGAAAGAGGAACAGAGATGGGACCAACCTCCATATACCACATGGAATTTAGGGTGTTTTGAGATGCCTGGGGAGAGGAACACAGAATAAATGGGTTTAAAGTGTCTTTCCCTTTTCTCTCAACACTGCACTGCTATTATCCCTCCTGTAGCTGTGGTTCAGCTACAACCAAGCTCAGCTTCTGACCAAGAAGCTTCTTGGGTCAAAGCTTCTGAGCTGTAGCTCAGCTTCTAACCAAGAAATCAAGCACCAGAAAGGTGCCAGCGCAGCTCTATGCTGCCTCCCTGAGATCCAGTGAAAAGCTGTAGCACAAATACACCAGCACCACCTACTTCCCCACTTTTTGCTAGCCTGGAGGAGGTTAATTTAGATGTCAAAGCCTTAACACACAAAAGTGCATCCAGCACACTCTCATTCGTGGCTCTTTCAAGTCAGGAAGTCTCTGTGCAGGTCTAAGACTGGCCAAGAAGGCCAATGGGATGCTGGGGTGCATTAGGAAGAGTGTGTCCAGCAGATCAAGGGAGGTTCTCCTCCTCCTCTACTCTGCCCTGCTGAGACCCCATCTTGAGTACTGCCTTCAGTTTTGGCCTCCCCAGCTGAAGAGGGACAGGGATCTGCTGGAGAGGATCCAGGGGAGGACTACAAGGATGATGAGGGGATTGGAGCACTGCCTGGTGAGGAGAGGCTGAGGGACCTGAGAGTACTTAGTCTGGAGAAGACTGAGAGTGGATATGATAAATGTTTTTAAATCATAGAATGGTTCAGGTTGGAAGGGAAGTCAAAGCTCAGCCAGTTCCAGCCCCCCTGTGCCATAGGCAGGGACACCTCCCACTAGAACAGGTCACTCAAGGCCTCATCCAACCTGGCCTTCAACACCTCCAGGGAGGGAGCAGCCACAGCCTCCCCAGGCAACCTGTGCCAGTGTCTCACCACCCTCACTGCAAACAACTTCCTCCTAACATCCATTTTAAATCTCCCCTCTGCCACTTTAAACCCATTCCTCCTCATCCTGTCATTACAGGACCTTGTCAATAGTCCCTCTCCAGTCTTCTTGTAGGCCCCTTTCAGATATTGAAAGACCACTCCAAGGTCTCCTGGAAGCCTTCTCTTCTCCAGGCTGCAGAGCCCCAACTCTCTCAGCCTGTCCTCACTGCAGAGCTGCTGCAGCCCTCTGATCACTTTTGTGGCCCTCCTCTGGACTCTCTCCAGCAGTTCCATGTCCTTGTTGTGCTGGGGGCTGCAGAGCTGCAGACAGTGCTGCAGGTGGGGTGTGAGGAGAGCAGAGTAAAGGGGCAGAATCCCCTCCCTTGCCCTGCTGCCCACAGCTGCTCTTGCTGCAGCCCAGCACACAGTTGCTGTCTGGGCTGCACTCACACTGCAGCCTCATCTTCAGCTTTTCATCAGCTAATCCAGTCCCAAACAGCTTCCTCCTAACATCCAGTTTCAATCTCCCCTCTGCCAGTTTAAACCCATTCCTCCTCATCCTGTCATTACAAGACCTTGTCAGTAGTCCCTCCCCAGCCTTCCTGTAGACCCCTTTCAGATATTGAAAGGCCACTCCAAGGTCTCCTGGAAGCCTCTTCTCCAGGCTGCAGAGCCCCAGCTCTCTCAGCCTGTCCTCACAGCAGAGCTGCTGCAGCCCTCTTGGTGGCCTCCTCACAGCAGCAGATGGAAACCCACTTAGCCCCCAGCAGCTAAGGTCCCACAATTTGACCCACTAACCTTCCAGAGAATAGCTCATTAAAAACCATGTACTTGTCATTCTAAGAGGAGAGCTGGAAGTCTTGAGGTGCAAGTGACCTACTGGATTATTCACTCCAAATACAATAATGCAAAATTCATTAACAATAGCCACCACACAAAGGATATAAACCCAGAGCAGCAGGACACTGCAAGGGGAAAGGGAAAAAAAACCACAACAGCCTTCAGTGAACCGTGAAGAAGCACAAAGGGAAACCTTCTCCTTCGGTTGAGTCAGCAGGCAGCATTATCTCAGCAGGAGACAGGCCCCAGAGAGTCCTGCTGTGATTGGGAATTGCTCAAAGTTCAATTTGTCAAAAGCAAAAACCCAAAGAGCTTCTTTTTTTTTTTTTTCATTCAGCCTGCTGAAAAGCAAATCCTTCATAATACAGACTAGAGCAGAGGTCTAGCAAGAAGTACTCCAGCACAGGTCACACCAGGATTCTGTGGCAGTCTTTTGCCTGATGGCTGTCAGAAGTGCTGTAAAGTCTGCTTGGGACTCACATGGGGCACGCCCAACTGTGCTGGTTTGAGCTAATTGGAGGATTTGAATGAGAAACTGAATTAGAAATTAGGATTCTGTGGCAGTCTTTGCCTGATGGCTGTCAGAAGCTTCTATTCACAAGGTCTTGTAATGACAGGACAAGGGGGAATGGGTTCAAATTGGCAGAGGGGAGATTTAAATGGGATGTTAGGAGGAAGTTCTTCACAGTGAGGGTGGTGAGACACTGGCACGGGTTGTCCAGGGAGGCTGTGGCTGCTCCCTCCCTGGATGTGTTCAAAGCCAGGCTGGATGAGGTCTTGAGCAACCTGTTCTAGTGTGAGGTGTCCCTGCCTATGGCACAGGGGAGGTTGGAACTGGATGATCTTTAAGGTCTCTTCCAACCTAAACCATTCTGTAATTCCGTGAATATAGTCTTTGAGTTACATCACCTCTTATTTTTCCTCTGATTTGTAAGGACCTAATTCTCTTTGTATATTCACCTCTGGGAGCTGAAGTCATCAGTGTTAGGATCTCACAACTGTATCTCATAAACACCATGAGGTTTTGTGCATCCCAAAATCAAAATGCCAAGCATATTCAGGCTTCAGATGTTCTTAAGACCACTCACCTGGTTACTCCTAATACGAGACCAAGCTCCATCTTTGTACAAATACTGGGCCGGAGACAAAAATTTTGACCTATATTCAGTGTTTACCTTCCTAAGAAGTCAAAAAGGAGGAAAGGAAAAAAAAGAGAAGAGAAAAAAAAAAAAAAAAGNNNAAAAAAAAAAAAAAAAAAAAAAAAAAGAAAAAAAAAAAAGAAAAAGCACTTTTAAAAGTTGTATCAAGAGTACTAAGGATGCTTGTAGCTAAGCATCAGGGCTGAGATGTGGAAAATGTCTAGAATAGGATTATGGAATCAGCCAGCTTGGACGTGACCTCCAAGCTCATCCAGTCCAAGCTATCACCCAGTCCTAGCCAATCAACTAGACCATGGCACTAAGTGCCCCATCCAGTCCTTTCTTCAACATCTCCAGGGATGGGGACTCCACCACCTCCCTGGGCAGCCCATTCCAATGCCAATCACTCTCTCTGCCAACAACTTCCTCCTAACATCCAGCCTGAACCTCCCCTGGCACAACTTGAGGCTGTGTCCCCCCTCGTTCTGTTGCTGGTTGCCTGGGAGAAGAGCCCAACCCCACCTGGCTACAACCTCCCTTCAGGGAGCTGTAGACAGCAATCAGGTCACCCCTGAGTGTCCTCCTCTCCCAGCTGCACACCCTCAGCTCCCTCAGCCTCTCCTCACAGGGCTGTGCTCCAAGCCCCTCACCAGCCTTGCTGCCCACCTGCACACCAGGCTGGGTTATCCTATTTTATACGTACCCATGACTTCTACGTAAAGAGAGGGGCTTTGGCCTGCTCTGTTGCTTGTTTTTGTGGTTAGGATGCTTTTCTCCTGTTTTCCCTTGTTTTGCTGCATCTTCTGCTGGCTTTTGCAATGGTTCTTCCCTCTTGCTCTAAGGTAAAGATAATTTTGAATACACCACGTTAGCTGACAATCTGAAAGCCTCCCTAAATGAATAAGAATAGATAGGAATAGGAATAGGAATAGGAATAGGAATAGGAATAGGAATAGGAATAGGAATAGGAATAGGAATAGGAATAGGAATAGGAATAGGAATAGGAATAGAAGTGGAATGGAATGGAATGGAATAGAATAGAATACAATACAACACAATACAATACAATAGCTGCAGGGCAGCTGACTATACTTCAGGTAGAAGGATCATCTTCAGAATCACAGAATTGTCAGGGATGAGGGTTGGAAGGGACCTAAAAGAATTAGAATAGAATAGAATAGAATAGAATAGAATAGAATAGAATAGAATAGAATAGAATAGAATAGAATAGAATAGAATAGAATAGAATAGAATAGAATAGCTGCAGGTTAGTTGACTATACTTCAGGTAGAAGGATCATCTACAGAACTGTCAGGGTTGGAAGGGACCTAAAAGAATAGGATGGAATGGAATGGAATGGAATGGAATGGAATGGAATGGAATGGAATGGAATGGAATGGAATGGAATGGAATGGAATGGCTGCAGGTTAGCTGACTATACTTCAGGTAGAAGGATCATCTACAGAATCACAGAATTGTCAGAGTTGGAAGGCACCTCAAGGATCATCCAGCTCCAACCCACCTGCCATGAGCAGGAACACCTCACACTAGGTCAGGTTGCCCAGAGCCGCATCCAGTCTGGCCTTAATAGCATCTAGGGATGAGGCTTGCACCACCTCCCCGGGCAACCTGTTCCAGTGTTTCACCACCTTCATGGTGAAGAACTAATCATGGTGAAGAACCTAAATCTCAACTCCTACAGCTTGGATCCATTCCCATCACTACCTGACATCCCAATTCAGGAATGGTCACTAGACTAAAAACCTCCCCAGGATAGGCATGTGGAAGGGTGAGTCTGTGTATCATCCTCTTGGCTCTTTTACATGGGAAGTAACTGGATGTTCTTCTTCCTAACTGGATGTTAGGAAGAAGTTCTTCAAAATGTGGGCGGTGAGATACTGGAACAGGTTGCCCAGGGAGGTGGTGGAAGCCTCATCCCTGTAGGTTTTTAAGGCCAGGCTGGATGTGGCTCTGGGCAAGGTGACCTAATGAAAAGTGTCTCTGCCCATGGCAGGGGAGTCGGAACTGGCTAATCCTTGAGGTCCCTTCCAACTCTGAGAATTCTGTGATCCTGTAGATGATCTTTCTGGCTGAAGTATAGTCAGCTAACCTGCAGGCATTTAGACAACAGTACACTTAGCAGCTTGCTACAAAAACAGACATCTGGTTATTGCTCTCACCTATTTTCAGAAGGTCTCAGTCTGAAGCAGCTCCTTTTCATTAAATGTAACTGCTAAAAGAGCCACAGCCATGTTGCCTAAAAATTCACCTGAGTATGTCCAAGCTAACAGCAAGACAAGGAAATGCAAGGCCTCAGACAGCCAAATTGCTTCCACAAAAGACATTTTCTTCTTTTGAACTGAGTAACAGATCCTACGGAGGCTACACAAGGTCTTGTTACAGCCCTGTGCTAAATACAAATACTTTACCTTTGCCTTGATAGATTGAAAGGTAGAGTAAGTGTAACCCTTCCTTATGTGTTTCTTCAAATTACAACCATTGAATGAAAATCAGTTCCAACTGTGGCATCTTCCATGCATCAAAGTATTTTTTCATTTCTGATTTATGAAATGCAAGAAGTTCTCTCTCCTCCATCCAACCCTCCAGCATATCAAGACACTACACTGGTACCAATGAGAGCATAAACCAGGGATTTGTATTGCAGAAACTGTTCCAATAGCTAAAACTAGCCCTTCAATTTAAAGGAAGAAAAAAAGATAAATTTTTTTTTAAAAGAAAAAAAATAAGGGAAAAAAAAGAAAAAATAAACAAAAGGAAAAAAGAGGAGAAAAGGAGAGAAAAAAAAGGAAAAAAGGAACAGGAAAAGGAAAAAGAAAGGGAAAAGGAAAAAAATAAAGAGAAAAGAAAAAAAAAGGGAAAAGGGGAAAAAGAAAGGAGAAAGGGAAAAAGAAAGGAGAAAGGGAAAAAAGAAAAAAGGGAAAAGGAAAAAAGAAAGGAAAAAGGAAAAAGTCAAAAGTCAAAAGGGAAAAAGGAAAAAGAAAAAAGAAAGGAAAAAGGAAAAAAGAAAGGGAAAAGGAAAAAAGGAAAATAAAAAAGAAAAAGGGAAAAGAAAAAAAAAGAAAAAAAAAGAAAAAAGGAAAAAAGAAAAAAGAAAAAAGAAAAAAGGAAAAAGGAAAAAGGAAAAAGGAAAAAGAAAGGGAAAAAGGAAAAAAAAAAGGAAAAATAAAAAAGTCAAAAGGGAAACAAGAAAAAGGAAAAAGGGAAAAGGAAAAATAAAAAAGTCAAAAGGGAAAAAGGAAAACAGAAAAAGACAAAGGAAAAAGAAAAAAGAAAGGGAAAAATAGAAGAAAAAAAGAAAAAAGTAATTAAAAAATTTTTAAAAGGAAAAAAAGAAAGAAAAAGAAAATAAAAAGAAAAATAAAAAAAAAGAAAAAAGAGAAAGAAAAAAGGGGAAACACAGAAGAAAAAAGCAGAATCTACTTGAAATATCATAAATTAAGGGGATAATAAACACACACTTAAAATGCCATTGTAAAGTGAACACCTTCACTACAGAAACCACTACAGGCCCCCCTGCTAAGAGCAAACAGAGCAGTTTAATGTTTTATTTCCAGCCTTTTACAGCAAACCTGCTACCAAGTGTCACCAGCAACAGCTCTGAAATGTAACTGAAAAGATTTCAAACTGAACCCACAGTTACAGAAATTAACAACAAAAAAAAATGTTTACCTGTTCACGAAGTTCCTTCCCTTCTGAACCACCTCCCTCTTCTGGATCCTTTACAGGAGGAGGCCCCTGGTAATTCCTCTCCCGTGCAGTGTCAGAAGGAATTGCAGGTGTTTTAGATGGAGGTATGGATTTATTCATGTTGCTAATAGCCTGGATAGGAAAGAAAACAAAAAAAAATAAATCCAGAGTGCAATTTGCTTACTTTAAAAGTAATTTTTCACCACCAGCCGATCGATTCCTGCGAACAGACTCACATCTGAGCTGAAGAAATTCCATCTCAACGTGGGGGTCTGGGTGGATGAGAAGCTCAACATGAGCCCACAGCATGCACACACAGCCTAGACAGCAACTGTGTGCTGGGCTGCAGCAAGAGCAGCTGTGGGCAGCAGGGCAAGGGAGGGGATTCTGCTCTCCTCACGCCCCACCTGGAGTACTGTGTGCAGCTCTGCAGCCTCCAGCACAAGAAGGACATGGAACTGCTGGAGAGGGTCCAGAGGAGGGCCACGAAGATGATCAGAGAGGCTGAGGGAGCTTGGGGTGTGCAGCCTGCAGAAGAGGAGGCTCATGGCAGACCTCATTGCTGTCTACAGCTACCTAAAAGGAGGTTGTAGCCAGGGGGGGTTGGGCTCTTCTCCCAGGCAACCAGCAACAGAATGAGGGGGGGCAGTCTCGAGTTGTGGCAGGGCAGGTTCAGGCTGGATATCAGGTAGAAGGTCTTGACAGAGAGAGTGATTGGTATTGGAATAGGTTGCCCAGAGGCGGGGGGGCAGTCACCATCCCTGGAGGTGTTGAAGAAAGAACTGGATGGGGCACTTAGTGCCATGGTCTAGTTGATTGGCTAGGACTGGGTGATAGTTTGGACTGGATGAGTTTGGAAGTCTCTTCCAACCCGGCTGATTCTATTGTATTCCATTATGTTCTATTCTGTTGTAATCTATTTTGTTCTATTCTGTTCTACTCAAATACAGCATGTGCAGACTAATGAAATTCTAGGACAAACTGAAAAGAACTTTAGTCTGATAAAAACGCATTTAAAAGTGACTGAGTCAGGCAAAGCAAAACCTGTGGCCAAGCACTGCTCTTACTGCAGCTCACTAACAGATTTACTTCATACTGCACTGTACATGAGAGGAAAAATTTTAAAATCATAGAAATCATAGAATGGAATCATAGAATGGTTTAGGGTGGAAGGGACCTCAGAGCTCAGCCAATTCCAACCCTCCTGTGCCATAGGCAGGGACACCTCCTACTAGATCAGGTCCCTCAAGGACTCATCCAACCTGGTCCTCAACACCTCCAGGGAGGGAGCAGCCACAACCTCTCTGATTTCACAAAAAATCCTGCAACAGCATTCAAGTTCTTTGTTCTCTTTGCCAGAAAAGGAAGAAAAGGAATCTTGGAAGGTAAGAAACTTTGCTGACACATTAAAAAAAAAAAAACAATCCAGAAAGTAAATTAATACTTTAAGCTACCTGTTCAGCTGCAAGTATTGGTGATTTTTCATGAGGACTCCTCCAAACAAATTGGCTTTGGTATTCAGAGTTTCTGGGGAAAGGGCTTAAGCGTGGAATATTCATGTCTGCTTTTCTCTGAAGGACTCCGTGAAGCTGTGGCAACATTAAAAAAAAAAAAAAAAAGACATTTTTTAACATTGAAAACATTTCAGGAAAGGGAGAAGTCAAAGAGAGCTATTTTCCAGTGCAAAATTTCCAAAAAATGGGTGCAGAAACAGGTCTGGAGAAGAGCAATGAAGCTGGTGACGGGTCGAGAGCACTTGTGAGGAGTGGCTGAGGGACCTGTGATTGTTCAGATTGGGGAAAAGGAGGCCGAGAGACTCTCTACAACTGCCTAAAAGGAGGATGTAGCCAGGTGGGGGTCAGCCTCTTCTCCCAAGGAACAAGTGATAGGACAAGAGGAAAGACCCTCAAGTTGCCCCAAGGGAGGTTTAGGTTGGACATGAGGCTGGAGAGTAGCCCTGAGGAGAGGGACTTGGGGGTGCTGGTGGAGGAGAAGCTGAAGATGAGGCAGCAGTGTGCACTTGCAGGGCAGAAAGGCAAGCAGAGGCTGGGCTGCAGCAGGAGCAGTGTGGGCAGCAGGGCCAGGGAGGTGATTCTGCCCCTCTGCTGTGCTCTGCTGTGAGTGCACCTGGAGTAGTGCATCCAGTGCTGGAGCCCCTGGGACAAGAGGGATGTGGAGATGCTGGAGGTGTGCAAAGAAGGGCACCGAGGATGCTCAGAGGGCTGCAGCACCTCTGCTGTGAGCACAGCCTGAAAGAGTTGGGGCTGTGCAGGCTGCAGAAGAGGAGGCTCCCAGGGGACCTTCTTGTGGCCTTCCAGGATCTGAAGGGGGCTACAGAAAAGCTGAGGAGGGACTTTTGAGGGTGTCAGGGAGTGCCAGGACTAGGGGGAATGGAGCAAAGCTGGAGGTGAGGAGATTCAGGTGTTTGGGGCCACTTCCCTGGAGGTGTTTGCAGCCAGGCTGGCAGAGGCTGTGGGCAGCCTGATCCAGGGTAGGGTGTCCCTGGGCATGGCAGGGGGGTTGGAACTAGATGATCCTTGGGATCCCTTCCAACCCTGACTGATTCTATGATTCTAATATAATTTCTTCCCTCTGAGAGCTGTCAGGGGGAAGAAACTGAATCTGTGATTCCGTGAATTAAATGCATGCAAAGCACATTTTTAGCACTGTAACCCACAACCTCAGAAAGCCTACACATTGTTGTCTAAGACCTTGTGTAATCCATTGAATCACAGAATCAACCAGGTTGGAAGAGACCTCCAAGCACATCCAGTCCAATCAACCAGGTTGGAAGAGACCTCCAAGCTCATCCAGTCCAACCTAGCACCCAGCCCTAGACCATGGCACTAAATGCTCCATCCAGTCCTTTCTTGAACACCTCCAGGGATGGGGACTCCACCACCTCCCTGGGAAGCCCATTCCAATGCCAATCACTCTCTCTGCCAACAACTTCCTCCTAACATTCAGGCTAGACCTCCCCTGGCACAACTTGAGGCTGTATCCCCTTGTTCTGTTGCTGGTTGCCTGGCAGCAGAGCCCAACCCCACCTGGCTACAACCTCCCTTCAGGTAGCTGCAGAGAGCAATGAGCTCTGCCCTGAGCCTCCTCTTCTGCAGGCTGCACACCCCCAGCTCCCTCAGCCTCTCCTCACAGGGCTGTGCTCCAGGCACAACAGAAAAGAAGAGTGATGGCAAAGGAAGGGCAAATTCCTATTGATCTAAATGGAACAAAAATCTGGTCTCAAGAGAACTGTTCTCCCAACAGAGAAGCTACAGAATTAAGGATAGAGTCAGGCAACTGTGGCCAGTCTATGTGCATTAAATTGCTGTACCAAGCCAGTAATCTTTATACTCCTCAATTTTAAACACCAATAACTCACTTCCCTTAGCCCATTAGCCATCTTTCCCAGTTCCTTTTTTTGGCAGTGAAAAAGCTTCATTTTGATTTAAGGGAGCTACAAGAGGTGACCTCTTCATGACACTTTCTGCAAGGGCAGGAGCTGTGCTCCAGGCACAAATGAAAAGAGGAGAGATGCCACATGAAGGGCCAATTCCTATTGATCTAAGTGGAACAAAAATCTGAAGAGAACTGTTCTCCCAACAGAGAAGCTGCAGAATTAAGGCATCAGCCAACGTTGAACTGCTGGAGAGAGTCCAGGGGAGAGCCACAAAGATGATGACAGAACAGGATGATCTTTGAGGTCTCTTCCAACCTAGACCATTCTATGATTCTATGATTCTATGACGGGGCTGGAGCAGCTCTGCTATGAGGACAGGCTGAGAGAGTTGGGGCTTTTCAGCCTGGAGAAGAGAAGGCTCCCAGAAGACCTTGGAGTGGCTCTCCAATATCTGAAGGGGGCCTATAGGAGGGCTGGGGAGGGACTATTGACAAGGACTTGTAATGCCAGGACGAAGAGGAATGGGTTTAAATTGTCAGAGGGGAGATTTAAACAGGATGTTAGGAGGAAGTTGTTTGCAGTGAGGGTGGTAAGACCCTGGCACAGGTTGCCCAGGGAGGTTGTGGCAGCTCCCTCCCTGGAGGTGTTCAAGACCAGGATGGATGAGGCATTGAATGACCTGTTCCAGTGGGAGGTGTCCCTGCCTATGGCACAGGGGATGAGCTTTGAGCTCTCTTCCAACCTAAACCAGTCTATGATTCTCTGATAATTGTCAGGGTTGGAAGGGACCTCAGGGATCATCCTTGATCTCTGAGGTCCCTTCCAACCTAAACCATTCTAACATTCTATGATTCTATGAAAACAGAGAATAGAGAAATGCTTCATTCAAGCACTTAGAATCATTGAATCATAGAATCAGTCAGGATTGGAAGGGACCAGAAGGATCATCTAATTCCAACCATTCTAGGATTCTATGAACTGTGGCCAGTATATCTGCATTAAATTGCTGTATCAAGTCAGTACCAATCTTTAGACTCTCCCAATTTTGAACACCAATAATTCACTTCCCTTACCCCATTACTCATCTTTCCCAGTTCCTTTTTTGGCGATGAAAAAGCTTCACTTTGATTTAATGGAGCTGCAGGAGGTGATCTCTTCATGTCACTTTCTGCAAGGGCAGGAGCTGTCTCTCCTCTAGAATCCACTGAAGGTGACCGAACTTTTGGGGGGAGCCTGGGTCCTTCCACCAGTTCAGTGGGCTCCTGATTCACATCACCCCTGCTGTGGTCTGTGTGCAGCTCAGCAGGCCTGGCAGCTTCAGTTTCCAGAGGGTCATTCAAATCACAGTCTTCTGTCCATTCAAAGGACTTGGAAATCTGTGGGTTGTGGTAAGGTACCCTTCTCTTGGAAATGAACTTTGGTTCTCTTGTGATTCCTGAAAGAGACACACTTGGGTTGAACGAGCACATTCCTTTGGGGACACTGCACCACTGCACCACAAGAGCTGATTGCCAGGGAAAAAAAAGCATTTCACAGAATCACTGAATTGTCAGGGTGGGAAGGGACCTCAAGGATCATCTAATTCCAACACCCCTGCCATGGGCAGGAACACCTCACACTAGATCAGGTTGCCCAGAGCCACATCCAACCTGGCTGTTAAAATGAAGTTGATGTGTTTGGATGTTCAGGTTGTTTCTGAACAGGCTGCAGAGGTGGGCACAAGCCAACCTCAGGAGCTTCAACAAGGCCAAGGGCAAGGTCCTGCAGCTGGGTAGAGGCAATGGCAAGCACAAATGCAGGCTGGGAAGGGAGTGGCTGGAGAGCAGCCCTGAGGAGAGGGACTTGGGGGTGCTGGTGGAGGAGAAGCTGAAGATGAGGCAGCAGTGTGCACTTGCAGGGCAGAAAGNAGAGGGCTGCAGCAGCTCTGCTGTGAGCACAGCCTGAAAGAGTTGGGGCTGTGCAGGCTGCAGAAGAGGAGGCTCCCAGGGGACCTTCTTGTGGCCTTCCACGATCTACACGGAGCTACAAAAAAAGCTGGGGAGGGACCTTTGAGGCTGTCAGGGAGTGACAGGACTAGGGGGAATGAAGTTGTTGAGCATGAGAGTGGTGAGAGCCTGGAATGGGTTGCCCAGGGAGGCGTTTGGGACCAGATCCCTGGAGGTGTTTTTGGCCAGGCTGGCAGAGGCTGTGGGCAGCCTGCTCTAGGGTAGGGTGTCCCTGGGCATGGCAGGGGGGTTGGAACTGGCTCATCCTTGTGCTCCCTTCCAACCCTGACTGATTCTTTGATTCTATGACACACAGAGCCATGTGCTATGTGAATAATATACATTTTTTTTTTTTAGTAATAGAAGAAAGCAGTAATAAAGTAGTAACATCTTTAGCAAGATTAAGTTAGTCACTGACATGTCTAGCATCCCTAAAGCAAACCCCATTCCCTGTCGTTCATTCTAGGTTATAATTTATCATACTGATTTCATATATTGGACTCTAAGGACACAGACTGCATAGCATGAAGCTTGCACTGAATTGCACAATTCTGTTAATCTGTCTCATGCTAATTCATATTTTTTTAATGCATCTTCTCAAAGCACTGCAGTTGTCATTGCTCTCCAGCTTACTATTATGTCTCAACTCCCTAGGGGCTTTTTCAGTCCAAGTACCATTTCCTTTGGCTTCTACTTTCCAGCTCCACAATTTCTTGCCATGATTCTGCCTACAACCCCTAAGTCTTTGGCTACAGCATCACAAGGTTTTCAGTTTAATGTTTATTTCTTTTCCTTTTAGTTATCTGTCTCTGATAGTCATAGAATGATAGAATGGTTTAGGTTGGAAGGGAGCTCAAAGCTCAGCCAGATCCAGCCCCCCTGTGCCAAAGGCAGGGACACCTCCTACTAGAGCAGGTCACTCAAGGTCCCATCCAATCTGGACTTGAATGTCTCCAAGGAGGGAGCAGCCACAACCTCCCTGGGCAACCTGTGCCAGTGTCTCACCACCCTCACTGCTAACAACTTCCTCCTAACATCCACTTTCAATCTCCTCTCTGCCACTTTAAACCCATTCCTCCTCGTCCTGTCATAACAAGACCTTGTCCATAGTCCCTCCCCAGCCCTCCTCTAGCCTCCTTTCAGATACTGGAAGGGGTAACAGGTTTAAACTGGCAGAAGGAAGACTTAAACGGGATGTTAGGAGGAAGTTCTTTACAGTGAGAGTGGTGAGACACTGGCACAGGTTGCCCAGGGAGGTTGTGGCTGCTCCCTCCTTGGAGACATTCAAGTCCAGATTGGATGGGACCTTGAGTGACCTGCTCTAGTAGGAGGTGTCCCTGCCTTTGGCACAGGGGGGCTGGATCTGGCTGAGCTTTGAGCTCCCTTCCAACCTAAACCATTCTATGATTCTAAACAGAGCTAGCATTAAAAGAAAGCTTCAGCCTAGCCACCTAGCATCTAGCACTTGAAAATATCTTCTAAATGCTGACCAGGAACACACTGGCCCCTGCCTATGGCGGGGGGTTGGAACTAGATGATCCTTGAGGTCCCTTCCAACATAAACCATTCTATGATGACCTGTTCTAGTGGGACATGTCCCTGCCTATGGCACAGGGGGGTTGGATCTGGCTGAGCTTTGAGGTCCCTTCCAACCTAAACCATTCTATGATTCTAAATAGAGCTAGCATTAAAAGAAAGCTTCAGCCTAGCCACAAAGCATCCAGCACTTGAAAATGTCTTTTAAATGAAGACCTAGGAACTAGGTGATCCTTGAGGTCCCTTCCAACATAAACCATTCTGTGATTCTATACAAGAGTGCACAAACTGCCAACACTACCACTTCACTGTGCCCCTGCACTCAGCCAAGGAAAACCTCCCCAAGGTCTGCTGCTGCTCAGCCTCATTCTTTCCAAACCAAGCACCCTGCTTACCGAACTGATCCGACCGAAGTCCTGCCCACAAGGATTTCTGCTGTTGGCACGGGCTACAAATCTCTGGGGGCTGCCATTTGAAGCTCCTCTTATACTCGCTCAGTCCCTGCAGCAAACAGAGAGGGTGGCTGTCAAGCAAGAGGTGCATTATCCTGCTTCTCTGCTGGCTCCTGGCAACAGATCTCCACGGGGGAAAATAAAAACAACAAAAAAAAAAACACCAAAACACCAACAAGGCCGTGGCAGAATTCAGCTAAGCTGGCAGGTTGCTCTGCCTCTTCCAAACACTGCCCCATGGAGGAGCAAAGGCTACTGAACCGAGCTGCACAAAATAGAGCTGGTAGCCAGGGGTGGTTTGGGCTCTTCTCCCAGGCAACCAGCAACAGAATGAGAGGACACAGCCACAAGTTGTGCCAAGGCAGGTTCGGGCTGGATGTTAGGAGGAAGTTGTTGGCAGAGAGA
>VWZI01005778.1:951-14510 GCA_013396835.1 Psilopogon haemacephalus | reverse complement strand
CAGGTGTGTTTTTTGTGGTTTTGGCGGGGTTTTAAAAGGGGGGGGGGGGGGCAGGTCACTGCAAATCCACTACATTGGCCAAGCTGTTTCTTGTGAGGCATAGCTGTCATCACTTATCCCAGCCACTTGGGATGGTAGATCTTATGGAAAAAGAAAGACGGCAGGGAGAAAAGCTCTAGCAAATCTCTTACCGAGTCCTCAGCAAGTGTCAGCAGAAACATCTCCCTGTACAATTGTTTTGATCCTGAAAGGGATTAGGTGCAAAAAGCTGGGGGGAAAAAAGAGCAAAGCTTCCACTTTTCATTGCTTTTTGACAAGAGTAGCAGCAGCACCACCAAGCAATGGTGAAATCAGTCGCACATTTAGTCCCTGGCAAGAATGGATTGTGCAAGCAAATGGGCTGTAGTATGGCCACTGGCAATTAGCTGTGCTTCTGCATCTCAAGAGGTCCTAGATGTTGTGCAACACAGAGCATCAGCCCTTCTCAGGCCCTCTGGGTACTGAGCAGCTCATAGCCATTTCCAAGGATTTTATACCCCTGGCCTTGCTCCAAATTACAGCAGAAGTGGAACATTCCCAACAGTCCTGGAAGGAAAATTCCACTGTTTGCTTCTGCATTATTTACACTTATTGCTAAAGAAATCCAAGTAGATTAAAAAAAACCCAACAAAACAAAAATCAAAATTCCACAAGAAGTATGTGGAACTGTTGGAGTGAGTGCAGAGGAAGGCCAAGAAGATGATGAGGCTGGCAGAGGCTCTGTCCAGCCTGATCTAGGGTAGGGTGTCCCTAGGCATGGCAGAGGGGTTGGAACTGGATGATCCTTGTGGACCCTTCCAACCCTGACTGATTCTGTGATCAAAGGGCTGCAGCAGCTCTGCTCTGAGCACAGGCTGAGAGAGTTGGGGCTCTGCAGCCTGCAGAAGAGAAGGCTGCCAGGAGACCTTGGAGTGGCCTTGCAGGTCTTGTAATGGCAGAATGAGGAGGAATGGGTTTAAAGTGGCAGAGGGGAGATTGAAAGTGGATGTTAGGAGGAAGCTGTTTGCAGTGACGATGGTGAGACACTGGCACAGGTTGCACAGAACCACCCAATGCGGTCAAAGATCTTTCATCACGTTGGGTGATTCTGTGCTCCACAACCTCCGTGGAGGTGTTCAGGACCAGGCTGGATGAGGCCTTGAGCGATCTGTTCTAGTGGGAGGTGTCCCTGCCTATGGCACAGGGGGATTGGAACTGGATGAGCTTTGAGATCCCTTCCAAGCTAAACCATTCGATGATTCTATGAAAATAATTAGTTCCAAACAAAGAATAATTAAAAAATACATATAAAATATTCTAAAGCACTAAAATATGTTCTGGCAGTCTTCTTTTTTTTTCTTTTTGGAACAAATGTCTACTGCAGTTGACCTGCTTTTGTGAAATATGTTTATTTCAACAGAGCTGCATCTTCCAGGAGAGCTTTCACACGCCCAAAAGTTGTGGACTTCTTCCATCTGTCTCTCACTTAGCCAAAATATGCATTTAATTTTTAATTTTTTATTTTTTACCTTCATTTCATAAAACATTCCCAAACTGATTCTCATTTTCCCACTTTGCCCATCGCCAACCTGCTTATCTCCTGCCATGTGCAAGTGCATGGCTACAGAGTCCACCAGAGGCAACTTCAGTGTGATACCACAACTTGGCCCAAGAAATCCAGCAAGACTCTTATCACATTTACAGCTCTGCACACATATAGAATCACAGACTCATGCTGGCATGACTGCATCAGTGTCTTGCACATAACAACCGTGATACAAAAAAAAGTTCTGTCTGGCATTCCATCTTCCTCCAAACTCTATGGCAAATGTTTCTGGAAATAAAATTAACTCTCTGCCTTTGTATCTCAATCCACAGAGATTGATCCATCTGGGAGAAGGGAAGGCAGAATTACTACATTCTTAGAAGCACAAAGACTGTAGATATAAGCCAGATTTCAAGCAGTGTTGGTAGTCTTTATATAGCCATAGAGTCATAGAATAGTTTAGGTTGGAAGCTCAAAGCTTCCAACCCCCCTGTGCCATAGGCAGGGACACCTCCCACTAGAACAGGTCACTCAAGGCCTCATCCAACCTGGATTTGAATGTCTCCAGGCAGAGAGCAGCCACAACCTCCCTGGGCAACCTGTGCCAGTGTCTCACCACCCTCACTCCAAACAACTTCCTCCCAACATCCACTTTCAGTCTCCCCTCTCACACTTCAAACCCATTCCTCCTTGTCCTGTCATTACAAGACTTTGTCAGTAATCCCTCCCCAGCCTTTCTATAGCCCCTTCAGATCCTGCAAGGCCACTCCAAGGTCTCCTGGCAGCCTTCTCCTCTGCAGGCTGCAGAGCCCCAACTCTCTGTGCCTGTGCTCAGAGCAGAGCTGCTGCAGCCCTCTCAGCATCTCGCGAGGTCTCCTCTGCACAGGCTCCAACGGTTCCACATCCTTTCTGTGTAGGGAGCTCCAGAACTACACACATAATTTCTTTGTAAGAAAATATTAAGGGTCCAGATCATGCCTAGCAGTCTCACATAACTCCTTTCCTTTGTCAGCATTGTAGCTAGCACAGCACAGGAGAAAACCCTGTGAATGAAGTCCTATGTGCATTGCCCACTGCTACCCACTTCTTTCCTGTGAGGTAATTTCTTTTCTCCCTCTCTGCTGTTTTTTCCATCTGATCCAACTCTGCCCTTGCAGATCCATGCACAAAATGTGATGTTTTTCAGTCGACTCTTGAAATGGATCTGGAGACAGAATTTCCCAGGGCTCCCCCACCACTGTGAGCATGCAAGGATTCTTTTTTCCCCTTGGCACCAACTACAGAAGCACTCTGATTTTTACTAACAGCATGAGAAAGAGGCAATCTGTGCCAGTAGCAGGAACCTGTGTCTCTTGAGCATCTCAGCCTGCTGTTAAGTGGCATAAAATGGCTTTTCCCACCAGCAGCAGCTTGTTAAGAAGTCACAGAAAGCACATGAAGTTGCAGACCATCGTGGTAGACCTGAAAGGTCAAAATAGGTCTGTACATGTGCAGGCTTGCCCAGACATGATTTTCTGCCTTCCCTCTGTTTTTGAGGAAGAAGCAACTGGTGGGAAAAGGGACAAAAGAAATGGAGCCATGGAGTCTGAGCACTCTGGCTTATATAACTTGATTTTCTCCTGCTTGCAACCCCTGGTAAACAAGATGAATGAGCTAGCCTCATGCTATACCTGTGCTGGGCCTGTGCTCTCCCCCCTTATGGTATAAGCAAACCTATGCTTTCACCCAAATAAGGTAAGACTTGGCTTACTGCCACTCTGATTGGATATGCTAATGTCCAAAAGGGTCCAACCAATCTCAGGCATTGATACTAAAAGCAGACAAGCAGATAACACAGCTGTGCCTTCGCCATGCTTATGCTTCTGCCATGATTTTGCTATTATTCTGTGTTCTGCATCCATGCCTGGAATGCCTTATTATTGTTATATAGCTACATAAGCTATAGCCCACCCTGGGACCGTTGAGTCTTTCCAGGAGCAACTTGAATTGCCCTCACACAATTAGCAGTGTGAGATACACATCTGCTGAGACACATTGCAAAACGTCTGCCTGCACCTGCCACAGCAGCCTGCATCTCCTGTAGACGGCCAAGCCTAGATGCACACAGATCATTGAAAGCCAGGAACAGGTCAGGAAACTGTCTGCAGTCTCTCTTCTTCACCCAGGAGCCTGTTAAGCCTGGGGTGAATCGGTCTCAGCCACAGCTGCAGCCAGCAGCAGCAGACAGACCAGCCAGAAACCCTGCAAGTGTTCTAGGTACTTCCAATTTGGTGATAGCCCTGCAAGATGGAAGAAGTTGTGAGCAACTATTACCTTTGCATATTACCTAAATTCTGCCCTAAGCAGAAAGGGGACCTGAATTCCATCTAGTGGCCATGCAGCACTGTTGACCACAAGAGATCTTCCACTGTTAATTAAGTTACAATTGATTGTTTATGCATATTAATAGATACTTCTAGATCTAGATATTACTTATGTAATTGTTCCATAAATGCTACCATCTAACCTGTTTGACATTAAATATAAATGATATAGAGTTGAAAAGTTTGGATATCAAAAATTAATAAACAATATTAACTTCAGGAAATCATATCGCATTAATTAGCCATAACCCCTTCCATAACACAGACACCTTTGATGCACATAAAATAATTAATACATGGTGAAATGATAGAAATGAGAGTTGTAGGAAAAACCTCTAGAGGTCATCTGGTCCAACCCTCCACTCAAAGCAAGGACTAGTGCTAATGCAAGGTGATAGCAGCTGTGCCTGTGTTTAGCTAACTAAAAAAACACCAGAAATAAGTACTTAGGGGGGAAAAAAAAAAAAAAAGTAAGACCATGAGACAACTCAGATTTTAAAAAGGACAAAATATCAAACTGTAAAGGGTTAAGCCTACCTGGAGCCTTATCCTGACTCCTCCCTGGGGGTGGTCTGACCTGCCCCAGGTGTTGTGTTTAGCCCCCTCCCACTTCATGCTGAGACTGTTATAAAAGGAGTGGACATTTTGTCTCCTCTCTCTTTTGGGTTCTCTTCTCCTGGCTGCCCAGCATCTTGCTATCCTGCTGCTGATCACCACATGCTCTCCAGCAAACAGGGATGGGGAGACCATCCTTTTTTTTTTTAACTCTGCATTTCACCATCAAAATCCTGCATCCTGCTTCATCCACCATTAAATCATCAATTCCAGCATCTGGATCCAACTCCCATCCACGGGTTTGTTGCAGTCAGGGTCTGGCGTTCTGAAGAATCTCGCGTTGTAACGGAAAGATAGGAGCCCCTCCCTTTAGCCAATAGCCTTGAGTTAGGACGTAGAAAGATGGATGTGACGTTTTGTACACTATAAAAAGCACTGCCACGTTTTAATAAATGCCATTTTGCCATTTTGCCTTTTGCTATCCATCACATTGATGTTTGTAGCTGATGGTCCAAGCAGCTGGGTTTGGCTGTTCGTGTTGCCCTTGAACCAGGTCATCACGCCTTTCAGAGAAAGGCAACACGGGTTGTATTCTATTATTGTATATTTTGCTCCCTTTTCCCCCTTTATTCTATGTAATCCCCCTCATTTTCCACACCCTGTATTTTGGTTCCCTTTTTTCCCCATCCTCTGTAACTCCCCTTACCTTCTATTTATTGTTAAAGTTTATCTCTTTATACTTCCAAATCAAATTAAGTGTTTTTTAGCTTTTGAGCTCCGAAGGGATAGCCTAAACCAAATACACAAACATACATTCATAGTAAGTACCACACAAATATATTTGAAACAACATTGCCAGCATTTAAATGAGGCTAATGATCGTCAGCACGCACGACACCCTGACGTGCTAAAGACAACATGCCTCCACTGTGTCTAAGACTAGATGTCACCAAGGAGGTGGAAAATACTCAAGAAAACAAAAGCAAGAAGGAAATTGTGTGCCTTGAGCATTGCAAAGCAGCTGCATACTTCTTTTGGCCTGGCTCACCAGTTTAAATCTATGTGAGCAAAGAGCACATCCCTCATCGTGGAACAAAGATGTGACAGAAAAGCCCTGATACAGCAGCAGCAGATTTCCCTCTCTTTCTGCCTGTCTTCAGAAATAATCCCACCTCATGGAACTCATGCTGGCATCACTACATCAGTATCTTGCATGTAACAATCAGGATACCAAAAAAAGTTCAGTCTGGCATTCCATCTTCCTCCAACCTGTATGGCAAAATATTTCTGGAAATGAAATGAACTCTCTGCCTTTGTATCTCAATCCACAGAAATTGATTCAGCTGGGAGAAGGGAAGGAAGCATTGAGGAGGACTTCTCTCTTGTCATACATAGAATCATAGAATGGTTTAGGTTGGAAGGGAGCTCAAAGCTCAGCCAATTCCAACACCCCTGTGCCATAGGCAGGGACACCTCCCACTAGAACAGGTCACTCAATGCCACATCCAACCTGACCTTGAACACCTCCAGGAAGGAGAAGCCACAACCTCCCTGGGCAACCTGTGCCAGTCTCTCACCACCCTCACTGCAAACAACTTCCTCCTCACATCCACTTTCAATCTCCCCTCTCACACTTCAAACCCATTCCTCCTCCTCATCATCTCATCACTAGACCTTGTCAATAGTCCCTCCCCAGCCCTCCTGCAGCCCCCTTCACATCCTGCAAGGCCATTCCAAGGTCTCCTGGCAGCCTTCTCTTCTGCAGGCTGCAGAGCCCCAACTCTCTGTGCCTGTGCTCAGAGCAGAGCTGCTGCAGCCCTCTCAGCTGCATCTTGGTGGCCTCCTCTGCACTGGCTCCAAGCCTTGCATGTGCTGGGGGCTGCAGAGCTGCAGACAGTGCTGCAGGTGGGGTGTGAGGAGAGCAGAGCCAAGGGGCACAATCCCCTCCCTTGCCCTGCTGCCCACAGCTGCTCTTGCTGCAGCCCAGCACACAGTTGCTGTCTGGGCTGCACTCACACTGCAGCCTCATCTTCAGCTTTGCACCAGCCCAGACCCCCAGGTCCTGTTCCTCAGGGTGGGGAATTCCTAACCCACCACATTAGTGGAGATCCATTTGACACTAAATGGTAGATCCAACACACAAAATCACGTAAAGAAGAGTTTCATAAAGGAGGTGTTAAGATAAAAATAAACAAATAAATAAAATTTTAAATGTTCCTCATAACTCCTTGTGTTTATAGAAGGATCTAAGTGTTGGATCTTGCAAAAGAAGAGGTAAACCAGGTCTATATGTAAGGATGAGGAGGCTGGAGGACCTCTGAGCACCCAGCAGCCAATGAGAATGGCAGTAGACACTGTAGTTTGCAGGATATTCTCTGTTCTGAAGCCTTCATAATTATTTCCTTTCTGTTCCTCCTGTGTAGTTCACATGGCTGCTGAGAAACACTTAGATCTTCACATCAGCCTTTCTCCTACAATTTCAACTCATCAGCCGTAATGAAAAAAACAAAACCTGGTAGCCATGGAGCAAGCAGGCATCTCTCTCTCTTGGCTTGGGATTAGAATCATAGAGTCATAGAATCATAGAATCATGGAATCATAGAACCGTAGAATCATAGAATCCTAGAGTCATAGAACTGTAAAATCATAGAATCACAGATTCATGGAATCATAGAGTCATAGACTCATAGAATCATGGAATCATAGAATCATATAACCACAGAATCATGAAGTTGTAGAGTCATAGAATCATAGAGTCATTGATTCATATAATCATAATCATAGAGTCATAGAATCATGGAGTCATAGCATTGTAGAATCATGGAATCATAAATTCATAGAATCACAGAATCGTAGAATCATAGAAACATAGAATCATGGAATTGTAGAATCATGGAATCATAGAATCATGGAATTGTAGAATCGTAGAATCATAGGTTCAGCCAGGTTGGAAGAGACCTCCAAGCTCATCCAGTCCAACCTAGCACCCAGCCCTAGCCAATCAACCAGACCACGGCACTAAGTGCCCCATCCATTGTCATTATGTGGCCTTTAGGCTTAAAGACTTGTTCAGAGGACAAGACCTGTGAAGCAGTGACACAACATTAAGTTGCAAGGACAATTTCTTTCAGCTAGGGCCATGAAGCATCAGCAAGGCACGACTGGCTGAAAGCTTGTTAGGTGGATGGTAATCCTGTCCTTAGCAATAGATCAAAAGATCTCTGCCACCATGGAGAAAAGAGAACAAAACACCAACCCAACAAGCAAAAGCAATCAACCAAACCAAACAAAACCAAATCGAAATGGAGTCTTTTAAAGAGAGGATGCAGAATAAACTTTCAGATAACAAAACAGGACCTAGTATTACCATTAGCAATTTTCTGGACTGCGTTAGCATCCAGGGCATTCTGTTCATTTCCACAGCATTAAAAAAAAAAAATGCATTCTGTTTTTTTTCTTGTTGGATCAGAAAGCTTAATTACTGCAAAACTGCAGCCAGGCTTTTCTGTTTTAGAATTATAAAAAAACTAAAACAATAAAAATTGAAATATATAATAAATCATCCTTAAGAAATGCTGCTCTTAGCCAGCATAAATGAAGAACTGTCCTGAAGACACTGGATTGCAGTGACATTTAATTTCCATCTACAAGTGGAATGCTTTCCTCCTTTCTAAGCTTAAGTGTTATTACTCCTAATTACATTTTCACATCTTCTCCCCCCTCTTTTGTTCCCCTCTTGGGCCGCCTGTTTCACAAAAGAGTTTCAAGCCAAAGCAGTTAACATTTCCATCACATGGACACTCTCCTCACTTAGTCATGCGGAGTTCAAACTGTCCTGGGATGACTAAAATGTCTGTGGCTTTGTTTAGCAATGCAAACCTCCTTGATCTGCTTGCCCACAAGTATGAGGTGCAGCAGTGGTTTTGTTCTGTGCTTTTTAATGAAGAGGGAAAAAAAATTAGACAGATTTAGGTCAAAAGGGGGAAAAAAAAAGAGGATGCTAAAATGCTGTAGAGCTAAAATTCAGCTGCAACAGTAGCAACACAGCCTAATTAATTATAAACTTCATGAATGCTAACTCAAAAATAATGCCAATTATCTCAGCTTCTGCTGTTTAAAAACATCACCTCACTATTCTTGGTGCCTAACGCTGTACCAAGTTCCTTATCTTATTTCCTCATATTTTTTTCCTTTCCTCTTTCACAGAATCACAGGATTACAGAATTACAGAATTAACCAGCTTGGAAAACACCTCCAGGATCTTTGAGTCCAACCTATCACTTAACTCTTCTCATTGACTAACCCATGGCACTGAATGCCTCATGCAGCCTCCTCTTCAACACCTCCAGGGATGGGGACTCCACCACCTCCCTGGGCAGCCCATTCCAATGCCAATCTCTCTCTCTGACAACAACTTCCTCCTAACATCCAGCCTGAACCTGCCCTAACACAGCTTCAGCCTCTGTCCCCTCCTTCTGGCCCTGGCTGCCTGGCAGCAGAGCCCAACCCCAGCTGGCCACAACCTCCCTGCAGGGAGCTGCAGAGAGCAATGAGCTCTGCCCTGAGCCTCCTCTTCTGCAGGCTGCACACCCCCAGCTCCCTCAGCCTCTCCTCTTGGGGCTGTGCTCCAGGCCCCTCCCCAGCCTTGCTGCCCTTCTCTCAACACCTTCCAGCACCTCAACATCTCCCTTCAATTGAGGGCACCACAACTGGACACAGCACTCAAGGTGTGTGCTGAGCAGTGCTGAGCACAGGGGCAGAAGAACCTCCCTGCTCCTGCTGCCCACACTGCTCCTGCTCCAGCCCAGGATGCCATTGGCTCTGCTGCCCACCTGGGCACACTGCTGCCTCCTCTTCAGCTCCTCTCTCCCAGCACCCCCAGCTCCCTCTCTGCCTGCCTGCTCTCAGCCACTCTGTCCCCAGCCTGTAGCACTGCCTGGGGTTGTTGTGGCCAAAGTGCAGAATCTGGCACTTAGATTTCTATCTGTCCATCCTGCCCAGGTCCCTCTGCAGAGCCCTCCTGCCCTACAACAGCTCCATGCTTGCTCCCAACTTGGTGTCATCTGCACACTCACTGCTGGAGGACTCAATTCCCTCATCCAGATCATCAGTGAAGATATTAAACAGGACTGTGCCCAGCACTGATCCCTGGGGCACACCACTAGTGCTAGGTGCCAGCTGGATGTGGCTGCATTCACCACCACTCTTTGTTACATTGAGAAGTGAAATTCCCATCTCTGTGCTGTGCAGGTGCCTTGTGTGCTGACAGTGACAGTGCTTCACACATGTGTTGGTTTGAGCTAACTGGAGAATTTGAGTGAGAAATTAGACTATTGGCTGAGAGAGAGTTAAACAACACAGTGTCACTTCACCAAGTTTCACTGAGAGAAGAAAAAAAAATGTTTTAAGAAATGTTCCCAAAACAAAGGAGATTAGCAGAGGGCCAGTCTGGCTTGGGTCTATGCTGGCTCCAGCAGCTTTTTTCCTTTGTCTCTCGGTCTTGCTGGCTAAATTCAGAGTTAAATCACTAAAACGACTAATTTCTGCTCCTATTACTAATCTCCCTGATCTTCAGCTTATCTGCANCTTTTTCCTTTGTCTCTTGGTCTTGCTGGCTGAATTCAGACTTAAATCACTAAAACGACTAATTTCTGCTCCTATTACTAATCTCACCGATCTTCAGCTTATCTGCAGCATCATCAAGTGGTGAGATAAGGCTGGGGAAGGGGGGAAAGGTAGTAGGGGAGTTTGGTTACCCTCTTCTGGGGATTTTTCTCGCCAGGAGGGGTGTGGTGTCTGTATTCCTTTTTTACTGTATATTTCTATAAATATCTGTTATATCTTGTAAATATTTGCTTGTATATTTGCATTGCTGTAAATATAAAGCTTCATTTATTAACTTCCAGTGTGTTTTTCTGAGTTTTAGCTGGGGTTTAAAAAGGTGGGGGGGCAGGTCACACATCAGAGACTCCACAGTGAAAATATTTGCCCACTTTGTGTTCCATTACTTCACATGTAGTTATTTTCCAATGCATTTTAACAACAAAGAACCAACTGCACATGTTCGACTTCTATGCTGCATCTCCCACAGAACATTTTCCTATGGAAAAATTAGTTACGAACAAGCCCTCACTTTCCATCATATAAACTTTTGTAACATGCAACCATATAAATGATGGCAACAAAGAGAGTAGTAAAGATTTTTTTTCTGATTTTAAATTTTTTTTATTTATTTGCGAGGGAAGGGAAATAGATTATTAAAAAAAAAAAAAATCTAAGGAAAATGAAAGAGGAGTTGAAGAACATTGGTTTCTGATGGTGTTCAGATTTGTTTTTTTCTGAATCATACCAAAGTGGAGGAAACTTATTTATTCAGAAGGTTTTGGTTGGTTTTTTTTTTCATGGAAGATACCAGCAATTGTTGTTTTCAAAGAGAAAAGGCAAAAGTCATTATAGGAAATGAAAAAGGGCTTCATGCTCTGTGTGAATGCTCTAAACTGTACATCCTCTAGACATACAGGTTTGCCAGCAAGTGGCACATGAAACAGAGGATTTAGCAAACTGTGTGGCTTAACACAGCCAGGCTGGGTTTATTGCCCTGTTGTGGCCATGGGCTGGCTGCTGGTGAGGCAGAGCACACCCAAGCAAAAGAAGCCAATGGCAAGTCTACTGTCCAAGGAAAACTGCTGGAGGGGGAAGCTGTTGGGATGGTACTGCCTTGACGAGGGCGATGATGACTGTGCTAGAGAGCGAACCCTTTCTCTCTGCTCCTTTTAAGATGGTGCATACTGCAAAGCCAAGCATGCTGCCCTCCTTACCCAGATAGAATAGAGTAGAATGGAATGGAATAGAGTAGAGCAGAATAGCACAGAACAGAATAGAATGGAATAGAGTAGAATAGAATAGAGTAGAAGAGAAGAGGAGTAGAATAGAATAGAGTAGAAGAGAAGAGGAGTAGAATAGAATAGAATAGAAGTAAAATAGAAGGGAAGGGAAGGGAAGGGAAGGGAAGGGAAGGGAAGGGAAGGGAAGAGAAGAGAAGAGAAGAGAAGAGAAGAGAAGAGAAGAGAAGAGAAGAGAAGAGAAGAGAAGAGAAGAGAAGAGAAGAGAAGAGAAGAGAAGAGAAGAGAAGAGAAGAGAAGGGAAGTAAAATAGAATGGAATGGAATGGAATGGAATGGAATGGAATGGAATAGAATCATAGAATCATAGAATGGTTTAGGTTGGAAGTGACCTCAAACATCATACAGTTCCAAACCCCCGCCATAGGTAGGGACACCTCCCACTAGAATAGAATAGATGCAAAATAGAATAGAATAGGAGTAGGAAAGAACAGAATGGAAGAGAGTAGAATAGAACAGGATAGGTGTAAAATAGCATAGAATAGAGTAGAGTAGTATGGAATGGAATAGAGCAGAATAGAATAGTAGTAGAACAGAAAGTAACAGAATCATATAATGGTTTAGGTTGGAAGGGTCATCCAGTTCCAACACCCCACCACAGGCAGGGACACCTTAGAATAGAATAGAATAGAATAGAATAGAATAGAATAGAATAGAATAGAATAGAATAGAATAGAATAGAATAGAATAGAATAGAATAGAATAGAATAGAATAGAATAGAATAGAATAGAATAGAATAGAATAGAATAGGTTGGAAAAGCCAGCATGCTCCTAATCCATTCAATGTGCACTGGTCATTTCAGGACAAGGCGAACAGCAGCTAGATTTCATGTCACGCTATACACCTGGCAAATTATGTTGCTAGTGGTGACAATAAAAGTACAAAATCCAGGAGACAGGAAGGTGTTGTTATTAACTGTACTGCACTGTGAGTTTCAAATGTGTCACTGATGAGCTAAGAACTCCCCAGAATGACAGATGAAGAAGAGCTCTGAATAAGAGTAAAAAGCATCAGCAAGCAGAGAGGATAGGTGGTGGATTAAAAGGCGAGGTGGGGGGGTTGCATTTAACAATTTAACATTGATTCATTCTTTTCAGTGGATTGCTAAGGTTTCAGAGAGAGGAAGGGACTGAAGCAGCGTGCCTGACAAAGGCTTCCTTCCAGAAAAGGCTGTGCTTTATATGTCATTTAAAGCACAGGACATTAGTCGCGACTTGAGCCCAGCTGGCAGGACAATGAGTTTGACAAAGCTCGAGTCAGAGGCTCACACAACTATTTAACAGCTCACTTTTGCAGTCTTGACAAGCAGAATTATCAACTCCTTGCAAGTCTTAGCTCCAGCATATAATTTTCGAGTGTTCCTCACAGGAAAATGAAAAAGGTAAGAAGAAAATCAAACTGGGAATCCATGAAAGTCACAACACTACCTGTGAGCTGGCTGCATTTGCCAGGGGAGCCAGGGCAGACCAGCACAGAGGTACTGTTAGCTAGCCCCATGAACTAGGTTAAGGAATCAGCTCACCTATCATTACACTGGTACTGCCTCTGCCTCACTCAAAATGCTGTTTTGCAGGGTGAATCTCTCAACCTAAAGTACTACTTCACAGTACTCAGAAGGATCATCACTCTGCACTGCAGCGAGAGCAACAAACCCACCCTTGGAAACTGATACTGTCACTACACCAAAACAACAACAACAACAACGAAACAGTCAGAGTTGGAAGGGACCACAAGGATCAGCCAGTTCCAGCCCCCCTGACATGGATAGGGCCAACCTACCCTAGATCATAGAAACATAGAATCATAGAATGATGGAATCAGTCAGGGTTGGAAGGGACCACAAGGATCAGGCAGTCCCAACCCCCCTGCCATGCCCAGGGACACCCTACCCTAGAGCAGGCTGCCCACAGCCTCTGCCAGCCTGGCCAAAAACACCTCCAGGGATCTGGCCCCAAACACCTCCCTGCAGGGGCAACCCATTCCAGCCTCTCACCACTCTCATGCTCAACAACTTCCTCTTCACCTCCAGCCTCAACCTCCTCACCTCCAGCTTTGCTCCATTCCCCCCACTCCTGGCACTCCCTAACACCCTCAAAAGTCCCTCCCCAGCTTTTTTGTAGCCTCCTTCAGATCCTGGAAGGCCACCAGAAGGTCCCCTGGGAGCCTCCTCTTCT
>VWZI01005777.1:20765-32421 GCA_013396835.1 Psilopogon haemacephalus | reverse complement strand
AAAGCATTATTTACTTTATTACCTACTTTAACCCAATTAGGTGACACACTAATGAGTAGGCTGCTCCTAGCAGGACACTGAGCAATTCTCCAATAACAAGGCAGCACCAGCACCACTGCATCTTCCTGGGAGGGCTTTTAGGGTACTTCATGTTGCTTGACCAGAGCCTCCTCCTCTTTCATAGTACAGCAGCCCACTAAGGGCATGGGGAGGGTTGGAAGGGACCTCTGGAGAGCATCCAGACCAGCCTTGCCTTGCTCAAGCAGGGCACCCCCAGCAGCTTGCCCAGCAGCACAGTGCCCAGCTGGGCTTGGAAGCTCTGCACACAAGGAGACTCCACAACCTCTCTGGGCAGCCTGCTCCAGGCCTCCAGCACCCTCATAACAAAGAACTTTCTCCTCCTGCTCACATGGAACCTCCTGGGGTCCAGTTTGTGCCCATTGCCCCTTGGGCACCACTGAGCAGAGTCTGGCCCCTGCCTCTTGCCCCCCACAGCTCCTTTATCTCTTGCTGAGCATTGCTCAGCTGCCCTCTGGGGCTGCTCTTGTGCAGGCTCTCAGCCCCAGGGCTCTCAGCCTTTGCTCCTCACAGAGCTGCTCCAGGGCCCTCCTCTCCTCTCTTCCACCCCTCGCACTCTGACAGCAGCGATCGCGGCCACCTTGCAAGCCCAACAGGCACACATAGCTGCAGGCAGCACAGGGCTGGGCACACAGGGGACAATATTAAGTTACGTTTCACCCTGAGGCAGAAGTCCAGAACAAGGAGAAGGCCTGGACAGCGCGGCAGCACCCACTGCTCCTCCTCCGCCCCACAAACCCACCCTAAACCACAAACCGGGCAGCCCCAGCCCGCCATCCTCACCAGCTTGGTGGCTCGGTAGGGCCCGGGGGCTAGCGGCTGCCCCTCCATGTCCCCTGAAGCGCAGCCCCAGCGGGGCGGGAGGGCCCTGAGGGGCGCTCAGCTCCGCCCGGCGCAGCACAACGGCTGCGGCCCCGCGACGCCGTTTAAATTCGCTGCGCGAGCGGCCCCTGCCAGCCGATTGGCCCAGCGGGGGGGCACGTGACGCGTGACGTCAGGCGGCGCGGTTGCGGCGGCTGAGGGGAGCCTGAGGGGAACGGAATGGGGCGCGGAGGGGAGGCGGAGGTCTGGGGCTGAGTGCGCTGCGCGGAGAGCAAAGTTGAGGTTTCTTGAGCAGCCGTAGAGATGTTGAACTAATCTACACTCGGTATGAGACTGTGTTTGCCTTCCACTATCTGCAAGGGGCCTACAGGAAGGCTGGGGAGGGGCTGTTGACAAGGGCTTGGAATGAGGAGGAGGAGGAATGGGTTTGAAGTGGCAGAGGGGAGATTAGAAGAGAAAGATGTTTGCAGTGAGGGTGGTGAGACGCTGGCACAGGTTGCCCAGGGAGGTTGTGGAGCACAGAAGCACAGAATGGGATCAAATATCAAAGATCCCATTCTGTGGGGTTGGAAGGGAGCCACAGAGCTCATCCAGCCCAACCCCCTGCCAGAGCAGGAGCAGCCAATCTAGCTCAGGGCACACAGCAACACATCCAGACAGAGTCTGCAAAGGCTCCAGGGATGGGCAATCNTGTGCTGCAGCTTCCATCCATTGCTCCTTGGCCTATGGCAGGGAGCAGTGAGCAGAGCCTGTCCCCCCCCTCCTCACCCCCAGCCCTCACACACTGACAAACATTGATCCAATCCCCTCTCAGGCTTCTCTTCTGCAGCCTAAGCAGCCCCACGTCCCTCAGCCTCTCCTCCCCAGGCAGTGCTGCAGTCCCCTCAGCATCCTCACAGCCCTCCCCTGGACCCTCTCCAGCAGCTCCCTGTCCCTCTGCACCTGGGGAGCCCCAAACTGAAGGCAGTGCTCAAGAGGAGGTCTGAGCAGGGCAGAGATCGCTCTGGAACATGTGCAGGACCTCGAACTTGGCTTTGTTGAACCTCACGAGGTTCTTTCACTCCCACCTCTCCAGGTCCCCTCCGGGTGTCTCCCACCCCTCCAGCACTGCTGGCAGCACGGTGCCATCCCCAGAGCTGCTGGTGACGCTTTGCTGCAGGCTCCATGCTGCCAACAGGAGAAGCACTGCCCTCAAAACTTCACCCCTGAGGAAGGGCACTTGGTGCTGGGCTCTGCTTGACCATCGCCCCATCTGAGTGTGACTGTGCAGCCAGCTCCTCACCTGCTGCACTGTCCCACCTGCCACATCCCTGCCGTGATATGGGGAGATGAAAGAATAGAGGAGCACATAGAATAGAATATTACAATTAGTTGTATACCTACACTGAGAACACAGAAACAGAATAGATGACTACGAAAGCATGGAGATAGATGACTAACAGGATACGCTGTACTCTTGCAAGGAACAGCACAAAAGCACTCCAAAGTTATCTTAAAGAACAGAGCAAGGATTATAGTGTCGTCTAGGAGAAGAAACAGTGACTGGCACCCATCATCAGTGAGGGAGGGTAGATGTCCACCAAGGATACACGTAGGCTTAGGCTGATAAGGATGTTGCAAGCTGCACGATTACCAAAATTCTAGGCAGAAGGTGAGAAGGACGTGATGCTGAAGACTACAGCCTTCCTCCCGAAGACCATGTGGTAAAAAGCATTCATTCGTGTCAATATAAAATTAGCAAAGAGCTAGGGAAAATGCCTAAGTGGATTTGGGGCACTCACCGGAATGTGCTGTGGCTGTACCATTCCCCAAGAAGAACAAACAAAGCCAAGAAGGAAGCTAACTGATAACGGACACCCTGCCTGAGCATAGATTAAGGGATCCTGCAAATTCCTCTACCAAGGATGCTACAGTTGCGCAACGAGGACCAATTGTGTGGGACTTCACGAACTCCTTAGCACAGTTCACCGAAAGGACACTTGGAGGATGACTCCTTACTTCATCCAGGAGACCACCAGAGGGGTACGGAGGGCCCCCCAGAACCAATACGCATGAGTAAGACAACCCTCATGAGGACCACCCACAAGTTTAAACACTGTTTGAATAGGCATTAGAAATCATTTGCGTATGTATTAGGAACATGTAATAAAAATGTGTGTAGCTTTGTTTCTGTGTGCAGTGTGGAGAGTTCACTCCCCTGCACCCAGCGCAGTTTCGCGCTGTCTCGCTTGCTATCCGATAAAGGAAATGAGCTTGTGGAATAAAATCTCTGGCTCATTTATAACAACCACCTCCCACATTTTGAGGACCCCTGCCCCACGATTCCTGAGGAGCACTCCGCAGGCGCAGAGGACTGACAAGCTAAGTAGCACATGAAGCAAGAGTAGAAGGGTATCAGTGATAAGAATGTATAGGCGTCTTATGAATATGCATGGCTTCAGCGTATAAATCCAGATGGCTTGCTCCCTTAGCTATGCACGCTTTGGAGGAAGGACCCCCCGTGCATCTTGCGCAATAGACATACCTACTTTATAACTTTCGAGTTACAGACTCCTTTTTCCGTACGTCGGCCGCTCCGATGCAGTGACCAGGACGCCACGCCGGACACTGGCCAGGAGGAGCAAGACGAACTCTCAGGCTCTTTCGTTTTGCAGCAGCTGGCAGCCAAACCCCTCCCGTCGGGGAAATGCCAACCCTGGGGGTAGACGATGCTGGGAGCCCCGCGGCGCTGGGGTGACCCTCTCCGGTATGGGGGGGGGACAGGGTTCGCCGGCCGCCTCCGCTCCCCTTTCTGGGCACCATTTGGGCGTCCTGGCTGCCACCCTGCAGCGGCGGGCGGCAAATGGCGGCTCCGGGAGCCGGGGAAGGAGTTGCCAGAGCCTGGGCTCCCACCAGCCCGAGGGGCCGCGCCAGGCTCCGCCTGCTGGGCTGGCGGCGGGGCGGGAGCGGGAGCGGGAGCCGGGCAGGGATGGCGGCGGCGCGGAGAGCGCGGCCCGGGGATCCCCGCGCTGGCTTCAGGCAACCGGCGGCGGAGCTGGGCCCTGCCGTGCCGCAGGGGCTCATCCGGGCGGCTCGGAAGAGCGGGCAGTTAAACCTGGCCGGACGGAACCTGACCGAGGGTGAGGCACCGGGAACCGGCCCCGGGGCTGGGTGGGGAACGATCGTACTGCCCCGGGAGCGGGGGCCGCGCTGCCCTCTGCGCTTCCATCCCGCGCTCCAACACCACCTTCCTGTTCCGAGGCCTGAGCACTCTTGCAGGAAAGAAAAAAATACTTGTTCCTAACCTTCAACGGGAACCGACCCCGGGGTGGGGTTAAGGATCTTGCTGCCCCGAGAGCTGAGGCCGCGCTGCTCTCTGCGCTTCCACCCCGCGCTCCAGCACCGCCTCCCTGCGCAGCCTGTTCCGAGGCCTGAGCACTCTTGCAGGGAAAAAAAAAAGAATTGTTCCTAACCTTCAACGGGAACCGACCCCGGGGTGGGGTTAAGGATCCTGCTGCCCCAAGAGCTGAGGCCGCGCTGCTCTCCGCGCTTCTACCCCGCGCTCCAGCACAGCCTGTTCCGAGGCCTGAGCACTCTTGCAGGAAAAAAAAGAATTGTTCCTAACCTTCAACCTAAACCTCCCCTGGCTTGTAGCTGATTACACCCCGCGTCCCCCGCATCAGCCGGGACTGGGAGCGGCGCCGCTGCCGCCGAGGGCTGGGAGAGGCTGTGCCGGAGCCCTTCTCCGGCGGGGAGCCAACCGGCTCGGCAAGAGCAGGAACGCACAGCGATGCTGGGAGGGTTGGAAACCCTCCGCTGAGAGAGCTGCGGTTGCTCAGCCTGGAGAATGATAGAATGGTTTAGGTTGGAAGAGACCTTAAAGCTCAGCCAGTTCCAACCCCCCTGTGCCATAGGCAGGGGCACCTCTCGCTAGATCAGGTCACAAGAAGGCTTCAGCGAGATCATCTGGTGGCTTTTCGGTGCTCCAAGAGGCCGGTCAGAAAGCTGGGGACAGGTTCCGAGCAGGGCACAGAAGGGGTGATGGTGTGAATTGAAAGGGGAAGGTTCAGACTGAAGAGGAGGCAGAAAGTGTTTATCCACAGTTTGATCCCGAGCAGGGCACGAAAGGGGCAATGGTCTGAATTAAAAAGGGAAGATTCAGACTGGAGAGGAGGCAGAAAATGTTTGTCCAGTTTGATCCCGAGCAGGGCACAGAAGGGGTGATGGTTTGAATTGAAAAGGGAAGGTTCAGACTGAAGAGGAGGCAGAAAGTGTTTATCCACAGTTTGATTCTGAGCAGGGCACAAGAGGGGCAATGGTTTGAATTGGGAAGATTCAGCCTGGAGAGGAGGCAGAAAATGTTTGTCCACAGTTTGATCCCGAGCAGGGCACAAAAGGGGCAGTGGTCTGAATTAAAAAGGGAAGATTCAGACTGGGGAGGAGGCAGAAAATGTTTGGCACCGAAGGTGGTGAGAGCCTGTCCTAGGTAGCTGCCCCATCCCTGGAACTGTTCCTTCTCAGGCAGTTCGGGGCCCTGAGCATCCTGCTCTAGCTGCAGCCCTTGCTGCTGACTGGATGGCCCTTGAGAGGTCCATTCTCACTCAGACCACAATTCAGGGGCTGTGTTTGCAGGTGGTTGCTGACCCATTTAATGGACTTGGTGTTTTTCATGTGCCTTGGAGTTTAGTCTTGGCACTGCCATCCTGGCAGAACAGGAACAGCACAGATCAAAGCCACAACAACGAGTGCTCCCTGCTCTCTGTTTGCAGATCAACCTGCTTTTGGCTGTGGCTGGCAGATTTGTATCTGCTTGTTGTTGCCAGCCCTGGAAAAATGCCTCTAGAAATACAGCTGACTCTGTGTGTGTGTGTGAAAAGCACTTTGGGATGTGCTTTAATGGCTGTATTGATGTTGGGTTGATGGCTGGATCACAGAATTCAGCCATCAACCCAACATCACCAGAATCACAGAATTAAGCAGCTTGGAAAAGACCAACCTAGTCCCATCGAGTCCAATCTAGCTCCCAACACCTTCTCATCAATTAACCCCGGCACTCAGTGCCCATCCAGGCTGTGCTTGGACACCTCCAGGGATGGGGACTCCACCACCTCCCCGGGCAGCCCATTCCAATGCCAATCCCTCTCTCTGCCAGGACCTTCCTCCTCACACCCAGCCTCAACCTGCCCCGACACAGCTTCAGCCTCTGTCCCCTCCTTCTGGCCCTGCCTGCCTGGCAGCAGAGCCCAAGCCCAGCTGGCCACAACCTCCCTGCAGGGAGCTGCAGAGAGCAATGAGCTCTGCCCTCAGCCTCCTCTTCTGCAGGCTGCACACCCCCAGCTCCCTCAGCCTCTCCTCTTGGGGCTGTGCTCCAGGCCCCTCCCCAGCCTTGCTGCCCTTCTCTCAGCACCTTCCAGCACCTCAACATCTCTCTGCAATTGAGAGCCCCAGAACTCAGCACTCAAGGAACTCAATGATCTCACAGAGATCTTTTCAAGCCCAAACCATTTTTTGATTCCCTGACAGTGGAAGTTTGAGAGTAAGAACCTGAGGGATTCAGCTGACACTGGTGTGTTTGTGTCTGTAGTGCCTCAGCATGTGTGGAGGATAAATTTGGATACTCCAGAGGAAGCTCATCAGAACCTCTCCTTTGGGGCTGCGGATCGTTGGTGGGAGCAAACAGACCTGACCAAGCTGATACTTGCCTCCAACAAACTGCAGTGCCTCTCAGAGGATGTCAAGCTCCTGCCTGCACTCACTGTTCTGGATGTAAGTAAGGATCCACTTAAAGTGGTTCTGCACTTTCCTCTGCAGCAGGTGGGGAAAACAGGGAATTACAGAGGTGTTTGGGTTGGAAAAAGACCTCCAAAACCATCAGGTCCAACCATCAACCCAACTATCAACTATCAAGTGCATGGCCACAGGCTTCTTGAATACCTCCAGGCATAGTGACTGCAGCCTGTGCCAATGCCTGACCACTCTTGCAGGAAGGGAGTTGTTCCTAATCTTCAACCTAAACCTCCCCTGCCACCATTTCAGGCCATTCCCTCTCATTTTGTCACGAGAAGAGACCAAGTTGCAGCTGGAGCTCTCAGTTCATCCTCCTCTGCTGCAGGCTAAACCACCCCAGTGCCTCCAGGTGCTCCATATAACACTTGCTCTTCACACTCCTCACCAGCTTTGCTGCCCTTCCCTGGGCACACTTCCAGCATTACCTTCCTATCTAAATTAGGAGATACCTCAGGAAGCAACACCCCCTCTGGCAGGGATAAAAGGGCCCTTGAATGCTCTGGCAGGTGCTGCCAGCACCAGAGACCCAAGGAGTAGTCAGGAAAGCCATCACTGGAAGCCTGGGTGGTGATCTGGCTCTTCACCTGTTCTTTATTCTCTTTTTCTCTCTCTCCCTTTTCTGATAGGCACACCCACAGACACTTCAGCAAGGCAGTAAGCAGTTAAATCCCTCCTTGTGTGGCCTTATAGCATCAATCTCCTTAAACAGACCCAAGCAAATCACCACATCTGAGCCACTCTCTTTTTCTATCCTCCCTCTGGTCAAGTGTGATAGCTCCACCTGTTTGGGGAGGTCAGCATTTATTTCTGGGGTAGGGAAAGAGAACCTCCAAGGTGCAAATTAGTGACTGCATTTAAATTGCAGCTTGCAGCCATGGTGGTGTGAAACGAGGCTGCTTAGTCCACATGGAAATTTGGACAGTCTGAAGCAGAAACACACCTGGTTGGAGGTAATCTGTAAAAGCCTCTGGCTGCTAAGGCAGCTTAACAGAGTCCTGAACCACATCATAGCCATCTCCTACCCTGGCAGGGCTTAGCATAGTCAGGATCTCACCTCAGACTGACTAAAGCCAGTTTTAACTTAGTTACAAAAGAGAGGTAGAGTTTTAGCTACTGACTTAAAAGAACATCAATGAGATTTGAGGTTTACTCTGTGTTCTTTGTTAGGCATTCTCAGACATTCCCTCTATGCTCAAAACATTTCATGGATTTCCTCCTGTCCTTCTTTACAGTTTAAAGAGTGAGTAAAATGCAGCAGCTAAAGATAGAGGAGCTCAGCCTAAGCAAGGAGGTCCAACCAGCACCCATGGGTGATGTTAGAGTGAGCATTAAGTCTCTACCCTGCCTAGCTGGGGGGCCACCAGGCCCCCCAGCCTTTAAGATCCCCTCCACCAGTCACCCAGTGATGCACCAGGGGTACTCACCAGTGATGCCAGGAGGAGGATCCCTCTGCCCAGTTGGGCAAGCTTAGGGCTTCTGCCTCTCCTGGGGCAGATTATAAAGGGGAGTGGGCAGAGAGGGCAAAGTGCTGACACCTGGGGTGGGAGGAGACTCCAGCAGAGCACAGGTGCTGTGGGTTTGGGGGATAAAAGGGGAAAACGAGGGTGTGGGTGGAGAAGGGGTACATAGGGTGGAGAAGGGGAAGTGGTGCTGAAAGTAGGGACATGGAGAAGAAGGAGGTGAAGAGAGGAAGGTGAGGGAAAAAGAAGGAGATGGGGAGAAGAGGAAGTGGAGAGGAGAGGGGGGAGGTGGAAAGAAGGAGATGGAGAGGAGAGGGAGGAGGTGGGAAGAAGAAGATGGAGAGGAGAGGGAGGAGGTGGGAAGAAGAAGATGGAGAGGAGAGGGAGGAGGTGGGAAGAAGAGGATGAAGATGGAGAGGAAGGAGACAGAAAAGGAAGATGGGGAAAGAGGAAGGTGGAGAAGAAAGGAAGGAGGTGGAAAGGAGAGGAAGAAAGTGGAAAGAAGGGAGATAAAATAATAATGAAAATGAAACCCAGCCTGTAGTGTTAGCATTGAAGCCAGCCTTTCCATGACCAACCCTTTGTCATTTCTGCTTGGAGTGGTCCCCAGATATCTTCATTGGCTTACTATGTTAGCTGAAGAAGAACTTAACACTTGTCTAAGAGGGAAAAAATGAGGAAATAGAGAGGAAAACTAAGAAATAAAACCAAATGGAAATTATATATATATATGTGTGTATTCACAAAGTGTGAGGGCTTTCAGTAAGTTCTCAGTATGCCCTTGTGGCCAAGAGGGCCACTGGCATCCTGGGGTGCATCAAGAAGAGTGTGGCCAGTGGCTCTAGGGAGGTTCTCCTCCTTCTCTGCTCTGCCCTGCTGAGACCACAGCTGCAATGCTGTGTCCAGTTCTGGGTTCCCCAGTTCAAGACAGAGAGAGACCTGTTGGAGAGAGTCTGATGGAGAGCCACAAAGATGTTTAGGGATCTTGAGCATCTTCCCTGTGGAGAGAGACTGAGAGCCCTGGGGCTGGGTAGTCTGGAGGAGAGAATGCTGAGAGGGGATTTGATCAGTGTCTGCCAATAGCTGAGGGGTGGGGATCAAGTGGTTGTGGCTAAGTTCTTCTTGGTGGTCAGCAGCAATAAGCCAAGGAGCTAGGGATACAACCTGGAACACAGAAGGCTTCAGCTCAACGTGAGAAGAAACTTCTTTACAGTGAGGGGGACGGAGCCTTGGAGCAGGCATCTCAGAGATGTTGTGCAGTCTCCTTCTCTGGTGAGCTTCCAAACCAATCCTGGGTGCATTCCTGTGCAGACTGCCCCAGGTGATCCTGCTTTGGCAGGGAAGTTGGACTGGCTGATCTTTGGAGGTCCTTTCCAACCTCTCATGATCTGTGATTCTGTAACTCTTTTATTTCCCAGGTGCATGATAATCAGCTGAGTTCGCTTCCCTCTGCTTTGGGACAGTTAGAAAACCTACAGAAACTTGACCTCAGGTGAGTGCATGTCACAAAGCAGAAACAGAAAAAAATCCTCTGCTGACTCCCATGATGTGCATAAGAGATTGCAGAAGTCTTCTCTACCAGAAGAGCCATTTTCATTTTTCATTTTAGGATAGTGAGAACCAGAAGTTTGGGATCAAAACTGAGGAGTTTGGTTTGGTTAAAATTTCTGTCACTGGCACTCAAAAGTCACAGTGTTGGAAGGTGAAAACACTGATGTTTGGAGTCCTCATGTGAAGGGAATCTCTGCAATTGCTTCAGGATGGCAGCTTGAAGTAGAAAGATGCTTTCTGTCAGGAGTAATTACATTGGAAATGTCTACTCTGCTCTAATGAGGCCACAGCTGGAGGACTGGCTCCAGTTCTGAGCTTCTCAGTTCAAGAGAGGCAGAGAATTGCTGGAGAGAGTCCAGGGGAGGCTGCAGAGATGCTGAGGGGCCTGGAGCAGCTCTGCTGAGGAGCAAAGACTGAGAGCCCTGGGGCTGAGAGCCTGCACAAGAGCAGCCCCAGAGGGCAGCTGAGCAATGCTCAGCAAGAGCTAAAGGAGCTGTGGGGGGCAAGAGGCTGGGGCCAGACTCTGCTCAGTGGTGCCCAGGGACAGGCCAAGGGGTAATGGGCACAAACTGGACCCCAGGAGGTTCCATGTGAGCAGGAGGAGAAACTTCTTTGTTGTGAGGGTGCTGGAGGCCTGGAGCAGGCTGCCCAGAGAGGCTGTGGAGTCTCCTTGTGTGCAGAGCTTCCAAGCTCAGCTGGGCACTGTGCTGCTGGGCAAGCTGTTGGGGGTGCCCTGCTTTAGCAAGGCAAGGTTGGCCTGGATGCTCTCCAGAGGTCCCTCCCAACCCCAGCCATGCTGGGATGCTGTGATAAGAGGGCTCAGCTTTGATGCCCAGGAACTGGAGCTCATTTTCTGAGTCACTGTGAACTCACAGTCTGGAGAAGGCATTAACCCTTTGAGACTTTGCTTTGCCAGGCAGTGTAGTGTGTCCCTGCACCCCAGAACTGGCTGCTTCATAGCACTGAATCAGCTGAGCAAACTCATTTACTTTTCATGGTGCTGATGTCTGCAAGCAGGTTCTTGAGCAGCCTGGAGAAGAGAAGGCTGCCAGGAGACCTTGGAGTGGCCTTCCAGTATCTGAAGGGGGCCTGCAGGAAGGCTGGGGAGGGACTATTGACAAGGTCTGGTGATGAGAGGAGGAGGAAGAGGAGGAATGGGTTTGAAGTGTGAGAGGGGAGGTTGAAAGTGGATGTTAGGAGGAAGTTGTTTGCAGTGAGGGTGGTGAGACACTGGCACAGGTTGCCCAGGGAGGTTGTGGAGCACAGAAGCACCCAATGTGATCTTTGGTGCTTCTGTGCTCCACAACCTCCCTGGAGGTGATGAGGACCAGGCTGGATGAGGCCTTGAGGGACCTGTTCCAGTGGGAGGTGTCCCTGCCTATGGCACAGGGGGGTTGGATCTGGCTGAGCTTTGAGTTCCCTTCCAACCTAAACCACTCTCTGATTCTATGAAGTGTTCTGTGTGCAGTTGTGTGCTTAAACCAGCTCAGTAATTTGCCTTTCTCTTTATTTTTTTCCCCCCTCCCCTTTGTGTTCCATGCTTTCTACCAGCCACAACAAGCTGGAAAGCATCCCAGAGGAGCTGCTGCAGTTGTCACGTTTGAAGAGCCTTCTGCTTCAGCACAATGAGCTGAGCTGCTTGCCTGATGGGTTTGGGCAGCTTGTCAGTTTGGAGGAATTGGTAAACTGCAACTCTTTGGAATGATTTTATTTGTGCAGGAAAGGGAGGATTTGTCCATGTTTTGCTACTGCTAATGAAAACAGACTCACTCTAGAATCATAGAACTGCTTGGCTTGGGAAAGATCCCTAAGATCAGCGAGTCCAACAGCAGCCTGCCATTAAATCATGTCCCAGAGTGCCAGGTCTGCCCATTTCTTGAGCACCTCCAGAAGCTGAGAGGCAGAGCTGACATTCTGATGACTCCTGTAGGTTGGCAGCTGTCACCTGGTGGGGTCTGGGGGGGGGGGCGGGGTTTTTT
>VWZI01005777.1:1980-13088 GCA_013396835.1 Psilopogon haemacephalus | reverse complement strand
CCCAGACCCCCAGGTCCTGTTCCTCAGGGCTGCTCTCAGCCATTTCCCACCCAGCCTGGAGTTGTTCTTTGGATTGCACCCACCCAGGTGCAGGACCTTACACTTGGCCTTGGCCTTCTCCACCCTCTTGCTTGCCTTTCATGACATCTTGCTAATGAGTAGGCAATGATCAACTGGTTCCTTTCACCCCAGCTAAACACTTTCCCTTTGCTCAGTGAGAAGCAGGCAGCTGCCATCCCTGATGAGATGTTCAGCGTGGTCCAGAGCCATCCTGTCACCGCTGTCAACTTCAGCAAGAATCAGCTGATGGAAATTCCTCCAAGGTACTTGTAACAACCAGAGAATGACCTTTACACTTCTGGTTTGGGTTTTTTTTTTTGTGTTGTTTCTAAGCCACTCTGTTTGCACACAGGCAGAGGTCTGTGTGTGTGTGGCCACAACTGAAGGTGCAGCTGAGAAGCTGAGTAAGGGGCTTGGGTTTCCAGCATGAGCAGCATGCAGGTGGCTCATGGAATCACAGAATGGTGAAAACTTCTCAGATGTGGTGCTGAGGGACGTGGTGTGGTGGTGTCCTGCCACAGCATGTTTGGTGGAGGGCAGAGAATCACTGAATCACAGAAGGAACCAGGTTGGAAAAGGCCTCTAGGATCATGGAGTCCAACCTAGCACCCAGCACCTTCTCTTTAACTAACCCCTGGCACCAAGTGCCCCATCCAGGCTTGGCTTGAACACCTCCAGGGATGGGGACTCCACCACCTCCCCGGGCAGCCCATTCCAATGCCAATCACTCTCTCTGCCAACAACTTCCTCCTCACATCCAGCCTCAACCTGCCCTGACACAGCTTCAGCCTCTGTCCCCTCCTTCTGGCCCTGCCTGCCTGGCAGCAGAGCCCAAGCCCAGCTGGCCACAACCTCCCTGCAGGGAGCTGCAGAGAGCAATGAGCTCTGCCCTCAGCCTCCTCTTCTGCAGGCTGCACACCCCCAGCTCCCTCAGCCTCTCCTCTTGGGGCTGTGCTCCAGGCCCCTCCCCAGCCTTGCTGCCCTTCTCTCAGCACCTTCCAGCACCTCACCATGAGGTTGAGTTGAGTTGGGAGGGACCTTATGATCATCTAGTTCCAACCCTTTGTCTAGACACCTTTGTCTAGACCAAGATCCCATTCTGTGCTTCTGTGATCCACAATCTCCCTGGATGTGTTCAGGACCAGGTTGAATGAGTGGGAGGTGTCCCTGCCCCATGATGGGGGGGTTGGAACTAGATGATCTTTAAAGTCCATTCCAACCCAAGCCATTCTAAGATCTCATCTCTCTTCAGTCCAATTTCTGGCAAACCTCTGCATGCAGACAGTGCTGGGACCTGCCAGAGGAAGCTGCATTCCCTAGGGGATAGCTGTGGGTGTGCAGCTGGTAGGTGCCAGAGAATTCTCTGGCAGTCCAGATGGGCATTTTCTCATTTAATTACCTTTTGTTTGCCAGCTTAGAGCAGAGATTTTTAATACAGAGAAGGGGAAATTCAATAAAGAAACTCTTTGACCTGGTAACTCTTTGACACCAAACCCTCATTAAGATAATTCCCTTCTCCCAGGAGCAGCAGCTGCTCTGCCTTCCTGGCATTTGTTAAGAGCCAGAACAGTGGAATCAAAACAAAAGATGGCAAGAAAATAACAAGCAGGGTTTGTTTGTTCCATTGATGATGAAGGTGGATTGAGTCTTCTAGTTAAAACATGTGATGGACCTCCCTGGAGGTGGCCAAGGCCAGGCTGGATGAGGCCTTGAGCAACCTGCTCTAGTGGGAGCTGATATCTTGGCAGGGGGCTTGGAGCTTGATGATCCTCAGGGCCTCTGCCACCCTAAACTGTTTTGTAAATCTATCATCTGTGTTGTAGCTTCAGACTTGATGTGGCTCTGGCCAGCCTGGTCTAGTTGGAGGTGTCCAAGCTGATTGCAGGGAGGTTGGACAAGATGACCTCTGAGGGTCCTTCCCAACCTGAGTGCAGTCTGTGCATGCCTCTGAGCTGCTTTAATGTGAGGAGGAAACTTCCTACTCAGTGAGGGAGAATTTCTGGCTCCTCTCAGCTTGGGATAAGTCATCCTGACAGTTTTTTCTTCACCTCAAGTGTGAGAGTGCAGGACAGGAGCTGTCAGAGGTGAGCTTTTCATTACCTTCACAAAATTGCTTCTGCCATGCCCAAGGAACACAGGAGTGTCCTCCACCTGTAGAGTGCAGCAGGTTTGTTTCAGTAACTGGTAGAATGCAAACAGGAGCTTCAGCAGCACAACAGCCTCCTGCAAAGCTCAGGCTTGGGGCAGAGTGGCTGCAAGCTGCTTGGTAGAAAAGAACCTGAGGGTGCTGGCTGACAGTGGCTGAAGATGAAGCAGTGTGTGCCCAGCTGGCCAAGAAGGCCACCAGCATCCTGGCCTGGATCAGCAATAGTGTGGCCAGCAGGAGCAGGGCAGGGATTGTGCCTCTGTATTTGGCACTGCTGAGGCCAGAGGTTGAATCCTGGCTGCAGCTTTGGGCCGCTCATTCCAAGAAAGACATGGAGGGCCTGGGGCAGGTCCAGAGAAGGGCAATGAAGGTGATGAAGAGTCTGGAGAACAGGGCTGGGGAGGAGCAGCTGAGGGACCTCAGCTGAGGGTGTTTAGTTTGGAAGAGACTGAGGGGAGCCTTTGTGACACTCTACAGTTCCCTGTAAGGAGACTGGAGCCAGGTGGGAGTTGGTCTCTTCTCTAGGAGCAAGAGAAGGCAGGAGGAAATCCCAGGCTCAGAGGATGTCAGGGGTTGGAGGGGACCCAAAGAGCTCATCCAGTCCAAGCCCCCTGCCAGAGCAGGAGCAGCCAATCTAGCTCAGGGCACACAGCAACACATCCAGACAGAGTCTGCAAAGGCTCCAGGGATGGGCAATCCACAACCTCTCTGGGCAGCCTGTGCCACTGCTCTGGGACCCACACAGGCAAGAAGTTGCCTCTTGTGTGCAGCTGCANCTTCTCTTCTGCAGCCTAAGCAGCCCCAGGTCCCTCAGCCTCTCCTCCCCAGCCACTGCTGCAGTCCCCTCAGCATCCTCACAGCCCTCCCCTGGACCCTCTCCAGCAGCTCCCTGTCCCTCTGACACTGGGGAGCCCCAAACTGAAGGCAGTGCTCAAGATGAGGTCTGAGCAGGGCAGAGCAGAGGCAAAGGAGAACCTCCCAGGATCTGCTGGACACACTCTGCCTAATGCCCCCCAGGATCCCCTTGTCCCTCTTGGCCCCCAGGGCACATTGCTGCCCCATGGATGTTCTCCCCCAGCACTCTCAGCTCCCTCTCCTTGGGGCTGCTCTCCAGCAGTCCCCTCCCAGCCTGTCCTGCTGCACTTTCTTCTTCCTGCCCAGGTGCAGGACTCTGCACTTCTCCTCGTTCAACCTCCTTTGGTTGCTCTGTGCCCAGCTCTGTCTGTGCAGCTCTCTCTGGATGGCCTCACAACCTGCAGCTGCCTCAGCCAAGCCTCAAAGTTTTGATGGCCTCAAGTTGGCCCAGGAGAGGTTTAAATTGGACATGAGGAACAATTTGTTCCCCTTGTGGGTTGCCAAGGCGTGGCCCAGGCTGCCCAGGGCAGTGGTGGAGTCCCCATCCCTGGAGGGGTTTCAGAGCTGTGTAGCTGTGGTGCTGAGGGCCTTGGCTTAGTGGTGCCCTGGGGCAGTGCTGGGGTGAGGCTTGGACTCCATGATCTGGTAGCTCTTTTGCATCCTAACCAGTGCTGTGATTCTCAGCTCATAAACTTTTGTTCCTCTTGGCTTTCAGGATTGTGGAGATGAAGGAGTCTCTTTGTGATGTCAACCTTGGCTTCAATAAGATCTCCTCTGTTTCCTCGGAGTTCTGTGTGCTCCACAAGCTGACCCATTTGGATATCAGGTGATGAATGGCTGAGAGCAGCCCTGAGGAACAGGACCTGGGGGTCTGGGCTGCTGAAAAGCTCAACAGGAGCTGGAGAGCAGCCCTGAGAGACAGGACCTGGGGGTCTGGGGTGCTGCAAAACTCAAGATGAGGCTGCAGTGTTCATGCAGCCCAGACAGCAACTGTGTGCTGGGCTGCAGCAAGAGCAGCTGTGGGCAGCAGGGCAAGGGAGGGGATTGTGCCCCTTGGCTCTGCTCTCCTCACACCCCACCTGCAGCACTGTCTGCAGCTCTGCAGCCCCCAGCACAAGCAGCACATGCAAGTGGTGGAGCCAGTGCAGAGGAGGCCACCAAGATGCAGCTGAGAGGGCTGCAGCAGCTCTGCTCTGAGCACAGGCACAGAGAGTTGGGGCTCTGCAGCCTGCAGAAGAGAAGGCTGCCAGGAGACCTTGGAGTGGCCTTGCAGGATCTGAAGGGGGTTGCAGGAGGGCTGGGGAGGGACTATTGACAAGGGCTGGGGATGAGAGGAGGAGGAATGGGTTTGAAGTGTGAGAGGGGAGATTGAAAGTGGATGTTAGGAGGAAGTTGTTTGAGTGAGGGTGGTGAGACACTGGCACAGGTTGCCCAGGGAGGTTGTGGAGCACAGAATGGGGTCTTGGATCACGTTCTGTGCTCAGGTGTTCAGAATCACATTGAACATCTCCCTGGAGGTGTTGAGGAGCGGCTTGGATGAGTCCTTGAGTGACCTGTTCTAGAGGGAGGTGTCCCTGCCTATGGCACAGGGAGTACTCTAAACCTCTTCCAAGTTGATTTAGCCCAGTTCACAGGCTCACAGCATCTCAGGGGCTGGAAGGGACCCAAGGCTGAGCTTTGAGCTCCCTTCCAACCCAAAGCATTCTCTGATCCTGTGGGTTCCACAGCTGCCATTGGACTCAGCTCCTCAGCATCTTCCTCTGCTGCCATTTTAATGCAGCCATTTGCCACAGCAGGAGAGCAGCACTGAAAGGATTCCTCCTTTCCCAAAATGCCTGCCCTTGACAGCTCAGTGACCCACAGATCCAGAATAGCAAATGGCCTAGATTTAGGCACTGGTTAAAGAAGAAACTATCACCACCACCCCTACACACCATGAGCAGACCAACTCTGAGACCTGCTGTGATGAGAGCTCCTGCCTCCCTCATGAGAAAAAAAAAAACCCCAACAGAACATTCTTAGAGATGTGAAGTTGCTATTTAAAAACATCCAGCACCACCTCATAAAAGAAATCTCACAGCAGAAAAAAAACCCCAAAACCCTTGCTGGTGGGTAGCTGGGAAGTGGTGCATGAAGGTAGAGATCTGCTGCTGCCTGGAGCTGAAGCTCTGTGGGTGTTTTGTCTCATGGCCTCACAAAATGGATTGGGTTGGAAGGGACTTCAAAGGTCATCTCATTCTGCCTGATTCCAGGCTGAGCCCTCCAAGCATCTTCTCAAAGCAGAGATGCTCCAGGCCCTTCACAGGATGGTTTGGGTTTGAAGGGGTCTGGTTGATTTGGTTCCAGCTCCCCTGTGCCATGGGCAGGGACACCTCCCACCAGCCCAGGTTGCTCCCATCCAGCCTGGCCCTGAACACCTTCAGGGAGGGGTTAACCACAGCCTCCCTGGGCAGCCTGTTGCAGTGTTTCACCACAATTGAACTACTTCAGGGTCATTTTACCTTCTCTGCCTCCTCAGAAGTGCTCATTGCATCTCTTCTGGCTCCAGGATCAGCTCTCTGGGCTTTGTCACTTTGGGGCTGTCACCATAGAAGTAGCAGATCACAGTTACAGAATCATAGACTGGTTTGGGTTGGGAGGGACCTCAAAGCTCAGCCTTGGGTCCCTTCCAGCCCCTGAGATCCTGTGAGCCTGTGAACTGGGCTAAATCATCTTGGAAGAGGTTTGGAGTGCTCCCTCTGCCTGACTGTGGCACCAAGGTGGGGACAGTGCCATGGAATCACAGAATTGTTTTGGCTGGAGGAGACCTTTAAGATCATCAGCCCAGCACCACCTTGGCCATTAAACCATGTCCCCAAGTGTCAGGTCCACATATTTCTGGAACACCTCCAGGGATGGTGACTCCACTGCTCCCCTGAGCGACCCATTCCAAAGCCTGAAAGGCAGAGGACAAGTCCCACCACTGTCCCACACCTCCCGACCTCCAGCACCAGGTGAGCTTCCCTCTGGAAGGGAGCTGAAGCTCTGAAAGGGAGCTCTGAAGGGTGAGCTTCCCTCTGAAAACTAATGGGGAGCTCTTAGGAGGTTGGAAACCCTTGAGAAGCTTTAGAGGACAGGCTCCAAATGTCCTGCTGGCAGAACCTGGCTGATGTTGGCATGGGTCTGGACTTGAGCCATTTGTGAAGCATTTCAGTGGTGTAAGGTGGGGTGCTGGTGCTGATGGGCATGCCTTGGGTCTCTCTGGGTTCTTCACTCTGGCTTGATGGAAGTTAGGGACCCTTTGTCTTCATCTGATCCACAGAAACAACAGTTTGACCTCTTTACCAGAGGAGATGGCAGAGCTGAGGAGGCTGCAGGTGATCAATTTGGCCTTTAATAGGTGAGCAACTGGTTGAGGTTCATTTTTATGTCCCACAATAAAAGCTGGGGTGGATCCAAGCTGATTTTTCTCTGCTCTGAAGGTGAGCAGACACATGAGACAAGCTGTGAGCTTCAAACCCCTGCTTTACACAAGGCCTGGGGTGCTTTTGGAACCTTCTGCCCCCAAAGCTTGGGACAGAGACAATTGGGAGCTGGTTACAAACCAGAACAACCAAAAATGGATCCCAACAGGCCTGCCCTCTGGGATCTGTTGTGCAGCACTTCTGAGGGATGGAGAAATCCAAAGGGAGTGATGGGCAGGGAGCAGTGTCCCTGCAGAGGAGCTGCTCCTGGGGCTCCCCAGCAGAGCTGCAGCCCCAGGGGGAGCACTTGGTCCTTGTCCTCCTTGCTTCATGCTGGGGAGGCACAGTTTGTAGGGCAGTTGGGCTTGTCACTGGGGTGTGGGTGGCCTGCAGCTCTGCTGGAGAGGTGGAGCTGGCACTCTGCAGCTTCCACCTCAACAGGAGGAGAAACTTCTTTGGTGAGAAGATGCTGGAGGCCTGGAGCAGGCTGCCCAGAGTTGTGTCTCCTTGTTTGGAGAGCTTCCAACCCAACCCAACCCCACCCCACCTGCATGGGCAGGGAGTTGGGCTGTGTGATTTCCAGAGGTCCCTTCCAACCCCTAACATTGTGATTCTGTGATTCTTCTCCACTGTGCTGCCTGTGTTCTCCTTCCAGAGCAGCAGGTTTAAATGTGCACCTCCACTGAGAGTCAGGGCTGGGCTAGCTACCAAACTAGTGCCAGAAGCTTTCCTTGAACCCCTCTACTTCCCAGAGGGAAGAGGGGAGAGGGACTGGTGGGGTGGGAAAGAAACTTAAACCATCTGGGATGGAAAGAACCATGCTAGGGAATAGAGACACAGAGACACAAACCAATACCCCTGATGGCAATGCTGGCACTGTAGGCACCACTTGGTCTGGGGGCAGGCACTGGGAAGTCCCAGCCTGGACTCAGAAGCAGATGGGAACCAGATTCAGGAGCTGGATTCTGGATTTGGATCCAGAAGCACAGGGATGGGTCTGGAAGGCAGAAGGGACAGAACCCTCCAGGGACACCGACCAAGGGAGAAGAGGCTTGACCCTGGTGCTCCCCCAGCTGTCTCCTGCAGATGCCATCCCTGGGCTGCACTCCCTTGCTGGGCAGCTGAGCCTCCCCTGTCCTGGCTGCTTCTCCCCACAGCTGCCACCTCTGCCTTCCTGCTCCCAATGTGAGGCACAAGCTGTGGCAGTGCCCTCAGTGTGGGCAGAGGCAAGTCCAAGGCAGAGGCTCTCTGCAGCCCAGCCCAGGCAGTGCCTCTCCCATCACCTCCTCCCTGCTGGCAGCAGCCTCTGGCTGCAGACATCCACCCTGAGCTACAGGCAGTGCTGGCTCTGAGCAGGGCTGAGCTGAGCAGCCACAGCTCTGAGCAGAACTTCTTCTGCTCTAGCTCAGACCAGGACAACCTTAACTAAAGCTAAAATGCTCTCTGCTGCTAGAGGCTGCTGCTGTGTTGAATGTCCTGGTTCTGACCCTGATTGTTTCTCCTCCTTTTTTTCCTGCTGAAGATTCAAAGTGTTTCCCAGTGTCCTGTATCACCTCCTAGCACTGGAGACAATCCTGCTCAGCAACAACCAGGTGGGGTCCATAGACCCTCTGCAGCTAAAGAAGATGGACAATCTTGGAACCCTAGACCTTCAGAACAATGACCTTCTCCAGGTGCCACCAGAGCTTGGGAACTGTGAAAGCCTCAGGTGGGTGCCTGAAGCTGTGTCCTCTTCAGGGGAATTGCTTCTGATTTTTTTTATCCAGGGCATGTTTCGCCTGAGGGAAAAATACTAATTCATAACAAATCCATCACAAGTGCCCTTGTGGCTGAGAAAGGCAATGGTGTCCAGGGGTGCATGAAGAAGAGTGTGGTCAGTAGGTGAAGAGAGGTTCTCCTCCCCTCTATTCTGCCTTGGGAGGCTGTGTCTGGAGTCCTGGCCTCAGTTCTTGGCTCCTCAGTTCAGGAGAGGAAGGAAACTACTGGAGGGAGGCTCTGTGAGGAGGAAAGGCTTGAGAGACCTGAGGCTGTTGAGCCTGGAGAAGAGAAGGCTGCCAGGAGACCTTAGAGCAGCACTCCAGTAGCTGAAGGGAGCTAAAGGAGAGCTGAGGAGGGACCTTTTACAAAGTGAGAGGCTGAGAGGTGATGGCTTTAAGCTTGAGGAGGGCAGATTGAGACTGGAGATTGGGAGGAAATTCTTTGCAGTGAGGGTGGTGAGACACTGGCACAGGTTGCCCAGGGAAGTTGTGGAGCACAGAGGCACAGAATGGCATCTTTGATCCTATTCTGTGCTCCACAACCTCCCTGGAGGTGTCCAAAGCCAGGCTGGATGAGGCTTCCTGCCTGGAGGTCTTCAAGGCCAAATTGGATGAGGCTTTGAGCAACCTGGTGCAGCAGAAGGTGTCTCAGCCTCATGGCAGGGAGTTTTGGCACTAGATGATCTTTAAGGTCTTTCCCATTCAGTGTCTCTCTCTCCCTCCCTGGATGTGTTCAAGGCCAGGCTGGATGAGGTCTTGAGCGACCTGATCTAGTGGGAGGTGTCCCTGCCTATGGCACAGGGGGGTTGGAACTGGCTGAGCTTTGAGGTCTCTTCCAACCTAACCCATTCTCTGATTCTATGATCTCTCTGTTCCCAGGACTCTCCTTCTGGAAGGGAACCCATTCCGCACCCCCCGCGCAGCCATTCTGGCCAAGGGCACAGCAGCAGTGCTGGAGTACCTGAGAAGCAGAATTCCTACTTGATCCTTGGTGGATTTGGGAGCCAAAGCACAAAGCATTCTCCTCCTTGACCAAGATCTTGATGGTTTCACTGCCTTCCTCCTTCCTTATCCACTTCTTTTTTTTTTTGTTAGCCATAAAGCATTTCTGATGCTTCCTTCCTGTGGCCTGCATGTGAAGAAGTCACCTCTGAAATGTTTCCCTCTCTGGGCTGCATGTTTCAAGGAGGCATTTTGGAACTCCACCAGATATGTTTACAGGTTTTGTAATAAAGAATTACCACTGAGAGCCTCCCCTGGGAGCCATGGCAATGGTGTTTGGCTTTGGTTTTTGCTTTCTTTCTTTGTCATTGTTTTTTTTCTACAGTGAAGTTCATTTTTAAGAGGAATCCTCACACTCTTTGACCAAAAAGCAGAGGTAAACCCTTTGATTTTTTTTTTCCCAGGCTGCCCAAGGAAGTGCTGGAGTCCCCTTCCATGGAGGTGTTCAAGAAACCTGTGGCCATGGCACTGTGGGGACATGGTTTAATCATAGACTGGTTTAGGTTGGGAGCTCAAAGCTCAGCCAGCTCCAACCCCCCTGTGCCACAGGCAGGGACACCTCCCACTAGAACAGGTTGCTCAAGGACACATCCAACCTGGTCCTCAACACATCCAGGGAGGTTGTAGAGCACAGAATGGGATCAAAGATCCCATTCTGTGTTTCTGTGCTCCACAACCTCCCTGGGCAACCTGTGCCAGTGCCTCACCATCCTCACTGCAAACAACTTCCTCCTCACATCCACTTTCAATCTCCCCTCTCACACTTCAAACCCATTCCTCCTCCTCCTCCTCTCATTCCCAGCCCTTGTCAGTAGTCNCACCACTTGCATGTGCTGCTTGTGCTGGGGGCTGCAGAGCTGCAGACAGTGCTGCAGGTGGGGTGTGAGGAGAGCAGAGCCAAGGGGCACAATCCCCTCCCTTGCCCTGCTGCCCACAGCTGCTCTTGCTGCAGCCCAGCACACAGTTGCTGTCTGGGCTGCATGAACACTGCAGCCTCATCTTGAGCTTTGCAGCACCCCAGACCCCCAGGTCCTGTTCCTCAGGGCTGCTCTCATCCATTTCCCACTCAGCCTGGAGTTGTGCTTTGGATTGTGCCCACCCAGGTGCAGGACCTTACCCTTGGCCTTGTTGATGATCTTAGAGGTGCTTTCCAGCCTAGAAATTGCTGTGGTTCTGTAGATACCAAATGTGTGGATGTGGCACTGGGGCAGAAGGTTTGATGGCCATGGTGGTGTTGGGTTGAAGGTTGGACATGTGGATATGGCACTGGGGGAGAAGGTTTCATGGCTGTGGTGGTGTTGGGTTGAACTTGATGATCTTAGAGGTGCTTTCCAAACGTAGAAAATGCTGTGGTTCTGTAGATATCAAATGTGTGGACATGGCACTGGGGGAGAAGGTTTGATGGCCATGGTGGTGCTGGGTTCAAAGTTGAACTTGATGATCTTACAGGTTTTTTTCCAGCCTAGAAGAGGCTGTGGTTCAGTAGATACCTAATGTGTGGACATGGCACTGGAGGGGGAGAAGGTTTGATGGCCATGGTGGTGTTGGGTTGAAGGTTGGACTCCATCATCTTAGAGATGCCTTCCAACCCAAACAATTCCCCAATTCCATGAGTAGACAACCACCTTTTCTGTTTTTTTGTCTCTCCTATCCTATGTCCTCCAACCCCCTCATTCTTTCTGCCAATATTTCCCCAGATCCCCCCCTCTAAAAGACAACAAACCCCAGATATAATAAGGAGAATATTTTTATTATTTATCCACTAAAGAGACTTTTTTGTTGTTGTTGCTGTTAAAATGTTATTCAAAACACTTTTTTTTTTTTTTTTGGTTTTTTTTCCCCCTC